>VZTN01007974.1:162726-270225 GCA_013400515.1 Erpornis zantholeuca
GTTCGCCAGCCCGTGCCGCTGCTGGGGCGCCCGCCGTGGGCGCAGCCCCTCGCACCCCGCCATGGCTCTGTCCTGCGTGTCCTGCTGCCACCTGCGCCCTCCGCCGCTCGCCCTGCTCAGCCTGCCCGCTCGGCACCGCAGCCTGGTGACAACCACAGCAGCAACGTGGGAAGGGAAGAAAAAGGCCAGGGAGAGCTGCAGTCTGCCAGAGTCTTCCTGGGAGGAGAGGTAGGGCTTTTCCAAAATGACCAAGCTTTCTTTCAAAGCAGCAAGCACCTAAAGCTGTGAACGTGGTGGGCTGGGGAATAGTAGGAACAGAAGAGCCAGAGCTCGGCTTGTTTGCCTGAGTCTGGCCTGAGGATGGGATAGTGGAGAAGACAAATGAAAAGTTCTGAGAGGAAAGGAGCAGATAAGTTGCTATATTGGCAAGCAAAAAGTGATAGTCCATTTGATTTGTAGTCCTGGACGTCAGAGTAGTTGGCACTGGGTGCTTTGGAAGCAGCTCAAAAAACCCTAGTAAGCAATAGCTGCAACTTATCCAGGGTGGTGTTCTACATGGACTCAGGGAGTCAGTGATGACTGCTTGAATCATATCAGCCTCACCTCTTTTTGGGGGGTCTTTTTACGGTATGTGTGTCTTTTTTTTTTTTTTTTTAAACGAGATTTCGTGTTCTGCTTTGGATATGAGTAGTGGCAAGTTCTGAGGTTTATCTCTAAGCTCTTTCTGTATGGGTGGCTGGGTCAGTGAGAGTGGGCAGCTTGAAATTCCCTGCCTGCTACACACAAACTATGCATTTCACTGTGGTTCCCTGGGAGTCGGGGTGTTCACAGCCAGCCCTGGTGCAGAGCCCTCACCAGAACAGTCCTGCCCATGAAGTAGCTGACAGGGATATATGCCACAGGAATCAGCAGTCAAGTAGCTCTGGGCACTGCCTTGCTGTTGTGCTTTCCAGGTTAGCAAATGCAGTGACACCACTGTGGAGACTTCCCTACCAAGAGCAGCTGCAGGTAAGATGTGTTTACACGGACTTTTCTCTGCTGTGTTTCCCCAGCTGTTCCTCCTATCCCCTTGAGCAATAGCCCTTAGCATCTTAATGCTGCAAACTGTTCAGACCCCATTTACTGCTGCTTTAATCCTGTTGTTGTGAAGGATAGAACTGAGAGGTTCCTTATGGTACAGAGGATGGGCACTTGCACAGTGATCCTGTCCTCTGTGGGACTGCTCTGCTTCACTGGGGCTTCAGATTAAACAAAGTGTTCCAGGCCAGCATTTGGGGACCATAGATACAGGATTTTTCTTTCTTCCTGTTCCTCCAAGCAGCTGTGGTTATGGAAAGGGCAGAGTTCCTCTGGGGCTATATTTTCACTTGCAGTTTTTCTTCCTGTCGGACTCCCCAGAGGTGGGTGATGAAGAGCTCCCCACCATCGTGTGGTCCTGTGAGAGTGTTTCTGCCTTAGAACTCCTCTGCAGGTGAAGTATGAAAGCCAGAGGAAGATTTTGCAGACACTGGCATCTCGTCTTGAGGAGCTGGGCATAGATGCACAGAAACCTGGTGGGCTCTGCTGTCCTCTCCAGCCTGTAGTCCCTTCGGTGAGTGTCCCATGGGAATGCTCTTCCCTCTGAACCACAGTCTCTTACTCAACAACTCCAGAGTCTCATGGGAGGCATCATGTGGTTGCAGAGAGTGTGTCTGTGGTAGTGCTTGCTAACTTGTGCTTTGCAGCCTGTGACTGCCCAAGAGTGAAATAAGCCCAGTGCTTAGGAACCCTTTTTTGTGCCCAGGCCTCCCTGATAAAAGTGTCACCATTCTGTCACAGGACTTCTTGTCCCCAAGAGGCAGTACTGGGGTTCTTGTGCACAAGCTCTGTTTGTGTGTTTTGCCCATTCACATACATGTTCCCATTCTGGCAACAGAATAACCAGGCTGAGGTTTGGCTTTCCTCCATTGCTTTTTCTTTTCATCCAAGGCTTTACTTTTCCTTCTTTTCTCCCTCAGCCCATCATTAACGGCTACCGAAACAAATCGACTTTCTCTGTGAACCGAGGACCAGATGGGAACCCCAAAACTGTGGGGTTGTATGTAGGAACTGGCAGAGGTCAGTGCAGGGCAAGAAACTCAGAGAAAACTGCTTGCATGGGCTGTGGAAATGGGGAAAGGACTCTCCACAGTTTCTCATGTTAGATGTACAGTGGTTTACATGCCCTGAACCAGAGCAATTAAATACCTGCCCATCTCTCTCCAGAAAGAAATATTGTCTGTGTGAGAGCCAACCATGTGGAGAACATACCCTCAAAACACAAACAAGTAGCCCAGGTAATAAAAAAAAGTCATGTCTGTCTCTTGACTGTGGAATAGAGAGACTGCAATCAGTCTTAATTGGGAGAACACTATAATTTTAATTATGCTGTGTTTTCAAGTCTATTTTCATGTTCTGAAAAGTTTAATGCTTGATTCTAGTTGGTGTATAAATACTTTTATAAAAACTCACATGTTAATATTGCAGCCCCTAAACTGTCCTGAGTAATGAAGTTAATCAAGTGACAATGAATTCCTGCCAATCTATTAAAATACATAAGAATTGCAAATTGAAATTATTAAAATGTGTTGTCTTTCAAGAGCCTGGAAGGAGCTTTCATCCAGTGTATTGAAATCAAACAGAAAAAGCAGATCAGAGTGGTGGAAGGGCTGCCTGTCTGGGTGGCTAGGAGCAGGGCACTTGTACTAAAGGTGCCATTTCCCCTCTGCTCAGTGCTATGAGGAGTTCATCTGTCGCTCCCCCCTGGACTCCTGCATCCTCTTCCATGAAGGAGGACACTGGCGGGAGCTGGTGGTTCGTACCACCAGCTGTGGCCACACCATGGCTATCGTCACCTTCCACCCCCAGGAGCTGGGCCAGGTGAGCATGTGGAGGACAGGGCAAGGGGCACAGCAGACATCTGGCTGAGCTGAGCCTGCTGGGTGTGTTGCTGGGGAGAGGGGTCTAATCAGGTTACTGTTCCTTTCTCACTCTTGACAGGAGTCACTGGCTACTCAGAAAGCATTGCTGAAGGAGTTCTTCACCTGTGGGCCTGGAGCAGTCTGTGCTTTGACTTCACTTTATTTCCAAGAGAGGTAAATGCCTTGGCAGGGGGAATGAGGGGAAACAAAGCCACCTCCTTCTTCTACCCCCTCTCTGACCCAATTCAGATTCTACCAGTTCAGGGAGTGCTGGAAGAGAATGACAGATATTTAGATCCCTCTTGAAGATGTGGCTTTAAGATGGCCCCATCTTTTATTTTTCCAGACTTGAAATATTTGAACACACTATGGCTCTATCTCATGACAATTAAGAGTCCGGGAAACTTCAAGGAAAAACCTCCAGTGACTATCCCAAGACAGTAAATCACATGAGCAGCAAAATAGGGGGAATAGACCTGAGGAATGCTGCCTTCTGCTAGGTCATTTTAATCCTTTCAATGAAATTTAGGCCGTGCAAGTCACAGATGCCTTACAAAGAATCAAAATTCTTTAATCTTCTTGAAAGGCTCACATGAAATAAAAGTTACTGGGGGGAAGAACCATCCTTTGTTGCCTGTGAGCACCCTGGGAATGGAAACCTCTCTGGAGCTCCTCTCTGCTGCCTTCTAACAGCTGGTTTTTGTGCAATCTGCCAGCACCATGACACGCTGCTCCCACGAGCAGTCCCCCTTCCAGCTCCTCCACGGAGCACCGCACATCTTCGAAGAACTGCTCGGCCTGAAGTTCCGCATCTCTCCAGATGCCTTTTTCCAAGTCAACACGGCTGGAGCAGAAGTTCTGTACCAGGCAGTCGGGGAGCTCTGCCAGGCTACTGGGGACACCATCCTCCTTGACATCTGCTGTGGAACAGGTGGGTTCCTGGGCTCCCAGGGCTTTGCATTCCAGAGCTGATCCTCGCTAGGTAAAGGCCTTTCGTGCTGTTTCTTCAGCATGAATGTATGGAGTATTTTTGTTTCCCTTGTTTCCAGGCACAATTGGTCTCTCTCTGGCTCACCGAGTGTCCAAGGTTATTGGTGTCGAGGTGGTGGAAAAGGCAATAGAGGATGCTGAGTGGAATGCAGGATTCAATGGTGAGTTCAAACTCCCTGTGGAAAAAAGTTTCAAACTAAATGCTGAAAAGTCAGAGTAGAAGTGAGCAGAGGGACCCTAACCAGCTACCTTTACACAGCAAAGGGTGATACCCTTTGATACCCTTTGGGTGATACCCAAATGTTATACCTAACTCTTGGTGAGACTCAGTTCACCAAGTGGTTGCTTTTTTGTTTCACAGGGATTTCAAACTGTGAGTTTCACTCTGGAAAGGCAGAGGCTGTGTTACCACAACTCCTGGCATCGTGGGCCGATGCCCAACCGCTTGTTGCTGTGGTGAACCCCTCTCGGGCTGGCCTACGTAAGAGAAAATGCTATTTATTTTCATCTTGTAAATAGAGAATTTTGAATAAGTTCTGTGAAACCTGTTTTGGACATGCTCCAAACCCCTTCCTTGCTTAGTCTCTAGTTCCTTACCTTGTTGCTGACAGCAGCTAAAATCCCATAGAGTCTGCTGTTTTCAGTGCCTTCATCATGCTTTCTCTTTAAAGCTGACAGCTCTAATATTTTTTCCATGTTTCGCAGGCTCACACAATTATTTAGGAGAGAAGGGACCTCTGGGGGTTTGTGGTGCAATCTCCCAACTATAGCAAGGCCAGCTTTAGAATTGTATAAAGTTGCATAGAGCTATAAAGCCTAGCTGAGGTTTGAATGTGTCCAAGGATATATCCCCCCTCCTGAAAATGTTTTCCCTAATATATTTAATCAGAATTTTTCCTTGTTGCCACACATCTATTGGTTCTCATGCCCTTCTCTTGCCCCTCTGAGAAGTTTCTCAGTTGTCAGAAATCCCCCATGGGGTCCCTGAAGATAGCAAATGGATCCTTGCTTACTTTCTCTTCCCTAGGCTGAATAACCCAGCCCTTGGACTTGTCCAGTGGTCTCCCCTGGACTCCCTTCAGTGTGTACTGGGAAGTCACAAACTGCTCCTGGTGCCCAGATGCACTCTCACAAGTGTGCATGGAAGGTTTTAAGTGCCTTTGCTTAACTCAGTAATATTTTGTCTCTCATCCTCCGTCCCCCTAGGAAGCAGAGGGACTTCTCCCATTGCTCTGCCTTACCTGCCAAATTGGCTAAGCTGTCAGCGATGTGGGTCACACCTGTGGCCTCCTGAAAGACTGCATCGCATACAGAACATGGCAAAATATGCATCTGTATCTTTGACAATCCTGTGACGCTGTGCAGTCATTCCTTCTGGAGGGCTTAGGGTGGTGGTGGGTGCCTGGGAGAGCAGGGTGTCTGTTTTTGCAGATTACAGGGTTGTGCGAGCCATCCGGAACTGCAGGTCCATCCGCAGGCTGCTCTACATCTCCTGCAAGCCAGAGGGCGAAGCCATGAGGAACTTCCTTGAGTGAGCACTCTCCTCCTTTCTACCGACCTTAGTGACAGACCCAGCTAAGTCCAGACAAGGCATCAGTGAGGAATAGAAAATAATGCAAACATGGCACAATGACATTGTGCATCCTTCTCCAAAAAGAAAGCACATCTGGACGTGAGATGCAGAGTCCATCGAGTTCACGGCAGGAAGGTTGGCCCCTCACCAAGAAAGTGAAGCCAAGGGGATTAGGCACCTACTTAGGGGTTGATAATTTACCTTTATCTGGTCAGCCTTTATCTGGGGTAGGCCCAGGTGATAAATCTGTCTGCAGGTAGCCATGAAGGCAGTGGAAAACCGAAAACTGAGTGTCTTTCAGCTGGGATGGCTTGTGAGAAAGGGAGCTTTAAACTTGACACTGACTGTTCAGCTTGTTTCTGAGGTTTTCAGAGCTGGTTTGGGATTCAGTATTGATGATTCCACACCTCAGCCAGTGTCAGCTGCAGACTCTGAGGAATATTAGTCAAACACATGATACCTCCTTTGTGGATCCCACTTGGATTGTGATACCAGTGGTGGGAAGGCTTCTGCTACTGGTCTAAAGGATGCTCTTTGCTTCCCACAGGCTGTGCTGCCCACCTGACCCACGGAAGAAGCTGACAGGGGAGCCATTTGCCCCCGTGTTGGCCATTCCTTTTGACATGTTTCCTCACACTCTGCATTGTGAGCTGGTGCTGCTGTTCACCCGCTGACAAGGAGGCGGGTATGAGCTCTGAGAGCTTGGGAAGCAATCTCCTGCTGTCCTGAAGAGCCTGTGGTTAGGATTTTAACTTATTTTCTGGAAAGTTGTATAAAAATAAATAATTTTGGTTCTTCTCTTACTTTGGGTTGCCTAGCAACACTGTTCCGTAAAGAACTACTTGGATTTCTGGGGTGAAAAGGTTCTCTGTAGCATTTCAACACCCATCCTACCCCTGCCCACCCTACTCTTGGCTGCTGGTTAAAGCAGCCTGGAAAATACTCTCCCTGTGTTGAGGAATATGCCCAGGGCCGGTAGCTCAGTGTTCCAGCTGCAAATTGAGCCCTGGATAGTGGGAAATCACTGGAGCCCCAGGCAAGGAGCCTGTGCCTAACAAAGGACACCCAGCCCAGTGCTGGCTGGGGGTGGGTGGCTCCTCACCCACGGACTCTGCACAAACCATTGAACAATGAGAAGACACCAAACTGGAATTTTCCACTGGTCAGAAATGTTGTGCAAGGGATGGGAGATTTAGGATGGAAGAGTATGAAAGCCGAGGGATTCCTTTGTCAGGGTCTCTGCCCAGAGGAGGCACCAGCTTTGGCAATGAGATTTTTCTATAAAAAAAAAAATTAAGAGAACAGATTTCAGTGGCTTTTGTTCCACATCTGCATCCCTCTTCTCCACTAATGATTGCTGATGCCTAAATATGAAGTGCCCTGTGGAAATATCAGCTGCAGTATTTTTCCTCTTCAGGATGTTCTGCAACAGCCAATTAAAATTTTTCTTGTGTTTTGTATGTGTCCTGTCCTGCTCACAGTGTTGCTATATTTCTCCAGCTCTTCCAGAGATGGAGCTGCTGTTACGGGGAGGGGAGTCAGAGTGAGCAGAGTTCCCTTGTGTTGTGTGAGTCTCAGAATGTTTCAAATCAAGGCTGATAAACTCCCAAGGAAACTGGGAGAGCTGCCTTTATTTTTCAGACTTTCAGTTCCAGTCCTGATCTTGAATAATAACAACAACCAGTTCTCAAGCCATGGGGGCTCAAAATATATGTGTTTAGGACTTGAGAATTACTACACCATAAAGGGAGTGATGATGAGATTCCTGACAGGCATAGGAAGTGTCACTCTTGCACTATCCCACAAATGTAGGTTTTTACATACTGTTGCAGCCTCTTGTTTTCATTTTATACCAAAGGATGCAGTATTCCAGCAGTTGTGTTGTGTAATTATACCTTGGTTTCTCACTGTGAGATCTGAATAGCTTTCTGCTAGGTTTTGGTCAAAAGGAAATTTGTCACATTAATTGCAGGGGAGACAATGACTTTAAATCAGAAAGTAGCAGAGAATCATAAAACCTTTCCACTAGCCTCTGGAGAGCTGAACATACAGGATAGGTTTTATCTGCAGGGGATGTGGGTGACACAAGTGGCATCAACTTCTCTTTTGAGCATCAAGTTCCAGAAGAGCCACAGGGACATTTCTTTTTCTTTCCTGGTGCAAATAAATGAAGCAGTATGGTGTTTGCTGTGTATGACCATATGAATATCTGAAACTGAAAGCTCTCTGTGTACAAGAGACCCCTGCCCACTTCTCCACAGCACGTTATTCTTGTGCCCTCTGCTAACATATCCTTGTTTTCCCACTAATGAGCAACTGTGCTCTGCCTTTGGCTGCCATCCCACATCCCAAGAATTGACTCCGTTTCGGCTTCCTGTAGGCGATTTATGGAACAGGCAAGGAAACAAGAGGATGATCTCCTATTGCGCTCCAGTGCTGGAGCTGCCTGGCTCTGGCTGCAGGGCTTTAGGACCCAGGGGTTGCTGAGTGGAGGAGGCTGAATCCCCTCCCGCTGTCATCCTCCTGCCTCTGCAGCTTTATTCCTACAGCCTTCAATGGTGACGGACTCCCTCCCACCCGGGCTGGCAGCCAGAGCCACAAGGCCTCGCTAGGACCGGATCCCTGCGGCTCTATGGCATCTCCCAGGACCATCACCATCGTCGCCCTCTCGGTGGCCCTGGGGCTCTTCTTCGTCTTCATGGGGACCATCAAACTGACCCCCCGGCTCAGCAGGGATGCCTACAATGAGATGGTGAGTCGGGCAGCACGGAGGGAGGTGCTTTAGGGCTCTCCTGCCTTGCGGCAGGGGCGGTGGGGGACGCAGGGGGTGACTGCCCCGGAGCCCCGAGCGAGGGACAGGAGAGGGAAGAAGCTCAATCTGGCTGCTTACATGACGGACATGGAGAGAAGCCAATAATACGCAGTGCCCAGGATATCCTGGCAGCCCTCGCCGGGGCTCCAGCTGAGCCTATCCGTGGAGAAACCTCTGCGGGATAAGGATGGGGAGGGGAGGCAGGGAGGATGGGGTAGCACAGCACACACAGCCGGCAGAAGATGGGGACACAAGGGTCTCTAAAAACAAGGCCTGCAGAAGTGCCAGACATGCAGCAGGCAGGGACAGCTGATCCCCGAGGGGAAACCTTTCCACTGGATGGGGGTAGGAAAACAGATGCCTGCTTTGGCAGATGTTCTTCCTCTAAATTCAATTCTTTAAAGCAAGGATAATGATTCCGACTGTCCATACCTCACCAGACTTGTGCAGGGATTAATTAATGATCGTGAAATGCTTTGAGATTCTTAGCTCTTCCTTAGACAGGGGAAGATATTATTAATAGTCTTCTTATTATTCTCTTCAGCCTGGGAAATGAGCCTCTCCCCCTCTTGCCTAAGAGGAAAGGGGTGAGGAGAGGATGGAGAAGTCACTGTGTGCATTTCTCACCTAGTGAGCTGATTTATGCTCCTCTCTGCTCAGGGCCAGCCCTGCTGCAGGGCTTTGCCAGCTGCGAGCTGCAGGCAGGTGGGGGACTGGCTACCACATTTTGCTTCCTCATCTGTGTTTATTTATTCTCCTGCCCCCCCACCTCCTGCCTCCCCAGTTATTTATTGTGGTGGTTGAAAAGATTGGTGTAATTTTTGTGCCCCTAAAAAAATAGTGCTGGAAGTTTCCAGCACATTCTGTTCTCTCCCTTTGCTCCACCTGCCCAGCTGCTTTTCCTTAGCTCTCAAATAACAGCTGAATTGCAGTGCCTAGTCGGCAGCCCAGCATAGGGATCTCACAAAGGAAAATCCCCAAGAAGTAACTCATGGGCAGGAGACACATGAGGTAGAACCCTTAGAAAACAAAGCTCTTCAGCTTTTGCTACGGAAAAAAAAAAAAAAAAAAAAAAAAAGGCCCAGAGACTTCAGGAGCATTGCAAAATGCTTGCTCAGTAAAATATTTAGCTTCTGTGTCCCCCTCTGCTTTACCAAGACTCAGGCCTACAGGTAGGAAGGATCTCTGGTTTTATAAGGAGAAAGCAGGTATTACACAGCATTGTTATTCTTCATAGTCCATATTGTTACATATTCATGGCTCACTAGGCTCTCCTGCCTTTGCTGTGCTACATTCTGTGGTGGTCTGTCAGGTCATGCAGATGATTAGGAAAAACCTGACCTTGCTAATCCATAAGGATGGCTTTTTGCCCCCAGCAAACAGACAACCTCTGTTATGTACTGAAAACACCAAACTTGTAGTTTTTCATTCAGCAAAAAACACATAAGCTTGTCTATTAAAATACCTAAAATACCAGAGTACTCTAGGGATGTGCTTATAGTACATTTCTTAAAAATGCTGTATTTTTCACAACTGTTTAAAAATACTCCACTCTGAGGTTTCAGTCCCTGATGGTTTAAAATACATCCTTACAATGAAAACACTTGGAGTAAATATGCTGTGAGATCTTCAATTATTTTTTAGCAAAAATGACAATGCTGGGTATTTTTTAACCATGTGTGAAGCATCGGATCCTCTCAGAAGGAAGCGTCAAAATGTAGAGAGATGTGGGAAAGTTCTGTATGCCTGTAATGTAGGTTTCCAAAATCGTGTGGAAGTAAATCCACTGTCTGATCAGTGCCTGTGAGAGCTGAAAAATCTTGTACCTGAGATTTAGCTTCTATTTCCCTCATATTGATTAGAAAACAGAGAACACCATGGAAAGAATGTCTTCAGGGATATTATACTCAAGTGTAAGTGTAAGTAATTTCAGTGTGTCACATAACTAGGAGCTTTATTAATATATATATATATAAGGAAATACTTGATTGCAAAACAAAAAAAAAGAAAAAAAAAAAACAAACCACCAAACAAAACAGTAAGGCCACTAGTACCTAATGTTCAAATGCAAGAATCTGGACATGTGTAAGGACAAAGGTTGTTTCTTTCCCCCCAAAAATGAGGCAGCTTTGTAACCAAGCTGAGTCTTGCAAATTAGACTGCTTCTAAATCCAGCATAAACCAGGGAGCAAATAATGTCAAATGTCAGCTTGCTTTCACCTGAGGAAAGAAAGGATGATAGAGGTATGTAAGCACGGGATAGGACTGGGGAATCTCAGCTTTGATGTATAGTCCCACCCTAAGACTGCACTGCCCATAAACACTACTGTAAGTTGCTTTGGGATATTGCAAGTTGCTTTGGGGTAGAAAGAGACTTGTATTTACTTGCTGTGCCTCGGCTTTGCAATTGGGTGTATTATTTTAAAGGACAAGCTACTCTTAGAGAGATGTTTGTTTGTTTGTTTGTTTTAGTAACACGGTCCTAATTCTAGCAGGGAGAACCTCAGATTTCTGAGTAAGGTACATCTGGCCTGGTTGTAGTTCCAGAGATGGATGTGAGGTTGCAGATCTGTTTTCCAGTGAGGAGACATCAGCTTATAAAGGGGGAATTGCAGATTGATGGTTTAATATCCCCCTGAACAGAAGCTTTACAGATTGGGTGTTGTGCCAGAGGGGTCTGTGATGATTGAAATGATTTTTAGGTCATGTTGCACATCAGTCTGTTTCAATGGAAGTCACCTTTGCCTTCACTTTCTCACATGACATCCTTGGCTGCTTGATTCCAGAAACGAGCATACAAAAGCTACGTGCGGGCCCTGCCCATGCTCAAGAAGATGGGAGTCAGCTCCATCCTCCTCCGCAAGAGCATCGGCGCCCTGGAAGTGGCTTGTGGCATTGTCATGACACTGGTGCCTGGTCGCCCCAAAGACGTGGCCAACTTCCTCCTCCTCCTCCTCGTGCTGGCTGTGCTGTTTTTCCACCAGCTCGTGGGGGACCCCCTCAAGCGTTATGCCCACGCCCTGGTCTTTGGGATCCTGCTCACCTGCCGCCTGCTGATTGCCCGCCAGCCCGAGGAGCTGCCGCCGGAGAAGAGGATGCTGTCGGTGAACGGGGATGAGCAGCCACTCATCCATGAAGCAGCTCCCGAGAAAGGCAAAATGAAGGTATCCTAGTTGAGTGCATGTGAGGAAACACGGACCCTCGAGGCAGTTCTCTCCACAATCACCCAGAAAATTTGGTTTTTATTTACCTACTTGCATTTTTTTTTTTTTTGGTCTGTCTAAATAAAGTTGCACTTGGGGTCTGAGAGATACAAGGTATGTCTACACTGTAGTCTTGCTTTTGCTGCTGCCCTGTAATGTAGAAAAACACAAGCTAGCTTCCACAGGGTCAGCTTGGAGGCAGTCAGCAACCCGGCTGGAGCAGTGCTGGCCTCAGCAGGAGCTGCAAAACCAGCCTGAGACCTTGGGCAGGGACCTGGGCAGGCAGTGAGGCTACCCTGGCACTGCTGCAGTGGGGACGTCGGTCCCTGAGCGCCAGCCCTGAGCCCCACGGCAGCAGAGCTGGCCTGGGTGTGCTGCTGCTGCCCGGAACAGCAGCTGGGCAGGACATGAGCAGTGTCCCTGTGCTGGCCTGTACAGCCCCACACACACATCTGCATTTCCCTTCCCACGGTCAAGGGGTAAAAGGGACCCTATTACCAAAAAAGTGCTGTTTGTTGTGTTGGAGAGAGGGATTCCTTGGGCTTTGCTGCCTCCGTGCCCAGTCCTTTCTATGGAATGGTTATCCAGAGAAAACGTGGGATGCTTTGTTTACATCTTCTTTGATTTCTGTGCAGAGGCTCCAGAACTGGGACAATGGCCTGAAAACAGTAGTTTTTTGCCTGCTTCACACGAGGCAGTGGCATCTCTTTACCCTTCTTGGCAGAGCGTAAGGGTCCCTGGAGAGGGGATGGGGAGAGGAACTGCCCAAAAAACTCCAAAATATCTCTGATGTTGGCAAGTAGCATTGTGCTCCCCAGTTCCTTGCAAGTTCATTTTTTCCCCCCCACAGCTACGGTGACCTTATAGAATTATTGTTTATTTCTGGTAGATGAGGGTCTGAGCAATTGCAGGTACCTCACTGCTCATCCCACATACAGCCTCAGTGAGCTGGGATAAGTCCTGTTACCAGAGCCTGAATCCCTGTGTTGTATCTGAAACCTTAGAGTGTCATAAGGAGCATGTGTTACCTCTGAATTATTTGTCTGGTTTTCTTAATGTTTGTCTGTTTTCAGTTTTTCCTTTTTTTTTTTTTTTTAATTATTCACAAAAATAAACTTTTTGAAATTTGGAGAAAAATGTCTTTAGAGAAACAAATTTCTTATTTGAGAGACGTGTCTGAAAACATTTTCCTCTGGTCAAACACTCCACCTAAAATGGGCAGAGTCATGTCAGGGAATTTGAGAGACAAGGTGATGCAGAGTGGAAGTCAGACAAACTCTACTTGGTAATATATTAATAACCACTGATATTTAAAAGAGACATTTGGGTATTTTACTGAAACAGTATCAAATAAATTTCTGCTACAGTTCAGTGTAGCAGTGAGAAAAGGTAACTCTAGTAAACTGTCAGCACTGTATCTATAAAAATTGATGATGGATGCTCATATGCAGTTTTCTTCTGAAGCTTATTGCTAAAACAGATGCAGCTCTATACAAATATATATATATATATAATATATATATATATGCTGAAAAAGCCTCCTCCCAGAGCTCCAGATGGACTAAATCTCTAAGATGTGCACCCTGAGCAAAGGAACCAGCAGTTCACCTGTTAGACAGTCTCATCTTCAAAGACTATCTCAAGCTCATCCAAGATATATATACAGAATTTCCTTTACTTTCCAAAAGACACTTTAACTACCATGCCTCAACTGGGGTGAATATTTGTGTTTTTAATTCGAAATCAAATAAAAATACCACCAACTCAAACTCACACCATGCTGTGTATTCCTACACAACTGGACTGCTGCTGCCATTTCACCTGTGCATCCAACCCAGGAAACCTTTGGGAACAATTGTGATTATCTTTTGTAACATTCCTCACTGAAGCTTGTAGAGATAATAATCAAGCATCCCACGGAGCAAAGCGTATTCTGTAAAAGCTTCACACTCGTTAGTGAATACTAAAAAAATCCCCTTTTTTCACATTTGCAGGAATACGAACAACTGACCCGCAGCTGTGCTCTTTGTTACAGAGCGAGACAACTCATCTTGCAGCCCATTAACAAGAATTCTGTATTTATCTCAGCGGGCTGACCTCTGTCACTGCCCCACAGCATTAAACAGCTATTTTTGGACACTTCCAGCCATCTGTGCTCGCTGGAAGTGACAAGAACAGATCCACTCCTCCTGTAAGACCTCCATCCTACTTTACTCTTCCTTTTTTGTTTTTGTTTTTCTTTTTTTTTCCCAATTCTTTCTTTCTGTTTTATCCCCCGTGAGCTTTTCTATCTTATCTCCACGCCCCGAATTTCATTCCGGTCACCCTCATCCAGGCGCCACTGCGTAGAGCCTCAGGGCTACTGCCTCACTTTATATATGTGCCTTTTACCCCCTCCACCTCAGTTTATAAAAACGTAATCTTAGGCTGACGTTCCCAGCTCGCCGGATGCAGAGACAACTGAGGGGAAGGAGAACTCCCCTCAGGAAAACTCCCCTCAGGAGCAATTCCCGCCCGGCACGGACCGCGCATGCTCAGAGGCTCCCGGCGCAGGGAGGGCGGAAGCGCCGCCGTTATTCCCGCCCGCGGCGCGAGGCGGCGCCGCCGCGCACGCGCAGATGGGCATGCGNGCCCTGGAATGGTCAGTGTTCATGGCGTGGTCAGTGTTCATGGGGTGGCCAGCTGCCCTCAGGAGGGGTGGTCAGCGCCTAGGCAAGCAGGAGGGTCAGTTGCCCTGGAATGGTCAGTGGCCGCAGGAGGGAGTGGTCAGTGCCCAGGGCAGCGGGAGCGTCAGTTGGCCTGGAATGGCCAGTGGACAGGGCAGCGGGGCCGGGGAATGGTCGGTGGCCGTGGGGTAGTCAGTGGCCAGGGCAGTGGGAGGGTCAGTGGCCGTGGGAGGGGCTGGTCAGTGACTTCCCCGCTTACCCCGGCCAGGCTTGCCACTGAAGGCCGAGGAGCCCCGCCGCCACTCTGAGGGCCCCGGGGCCGCCGCGCTGGGCTGGGCCTGGAAGGCCTCGCCCCCTCCGTCCCTTCGGGATGCTCGGGGCGGTCCTGAGGGAGTCGCGGTGGGGCTGCAGGGGAAGAGATGCGTGGGAAGGAGGGTGAGGGATGCTGGTGCCACACTCCCGTGTGGCAGTGTCGGCACCGAGGGGCTGCGCAGGGCTGGGCTCGCTGTCAGCCAGAACTGCCCTTCTAGCCTGGAACTGCTGCTCTCTTCACCAAACCTTTCTGGAAGGAAAACCTTTCTCCTGCAGAACAAAAGAAAGCAAAACACATGTAGAGAAGGTGCTGAGGAAGCTGAGAGAAAGCTGTTGTTGTGCTCCAGAGTGTGGTCACCGAGCTTTGCTGCACAGGAAAGTGACAAACAAATCTGTAGGGAAATAATGATGATTCTAACCTCGTGAGGAAGTGAGAGCTGAAGAGGGAGTATGAGTTGAAAATCATTCTGTTTTATTGTGTCAGGAAAGATAAGCTCCAGCAATCCAGGGACAGAGGTGCACACTCTATACCAAGTCCAGGAAATTGTAGCAAAGTTTCCTATTTTGTGGGTAAAAAGTTGATCTCTCCAGCGTATTGAGGAGAAAATGCCACTTTTTGTGGCTGTATTTCACCCAGAGCTGTGCAGTTCGACACTGTTGGTAGCTCTTGTGTGTAATTTGGAGGTTTACCAAAATTTCTTACTTTTTCCAATCCTAGCTGGTTAGTAGGAAGGCTACAGAAGAATCTAATTTTTTGTGAAGTAGGAAGAAAAGTGCTATGATCTTCTAACATTGTACATAACTCTCTCTCTTGCAGAGAATCATGACTTGTTCATTGGTTATATCAGCACACACAGTGCAAGTAAGGAAAATAATGTACAAAATTAACTCAGAAGAATACTTGGTTGTGTTTTGCTAACTTTCTGGTTATGTTGATTTTTTTAATCAAAATGCTATACAAGATTGTATCAGGTAACGTTTAACTGGAAAGGAGCTCGCGTTAATTTTTACTTGGGATTTTTTTTCTTCTTTTTTAAATGTAAGATGAGAATATTGATACTATGTTGTCTGTGCTTCTTCTGAGGATCTTGTCTGATCTTTTGGGGAGTAGTCAGCTCTAAATTATTTCTTCTGAATTTACTCTTGTATTATGCAGGATGCCTCTAAAATCTGCTTGTCAGGAAAATAAATGTTTCTTTTCCTTGCAGGGAATCAGCTCTCCGATGTTCCTCAGCTGATCTCTTTTCTTGCCTGATGAAGTATTGCCTCTCATGTGACAAATGAGTAAAATTCTTGAGTCTCAGCTGGGAGTCTGAAAAGATGCAGCGAAGACAGAGTTACAAGACCCCAAAGCAGCCACTGCACGTTCACCATAATAAAAGCCAAACTGATCTCTCTGCGTGGCGAAAAGGAGGGAGAACTGACTCTGAAAAACGTTTGCAGAATCATCAGTCTGCTAATGATCAGAAATTTGATAGCCAGGAAGGGTCTCTAGAGCAAGCTTTGAGCTACTTCAAGAACGGTAAGAGCATTTTTTGGGTGCCTATCTAGGATTGAGAAGATAATAACTACATTCTTAATAAAAAAAAAAATCAAATTTACATCTGTTTTCCCTCTTTAATGCCTGAGCTATGTATTATTTCTTTAATGTCTTAGAAGTTTTCTGTTACGACTGTGTAAAGGAAAAGGAATAACATGGAATGGTTTGGATTGGAAGGACCATGGTAGGGACATCTTCCAGTAGATCAAGTTGCTCAAGGCCCCATCCAGCCTGGCCTTGAACACTTTTAGGCATGGGGAGCCACAGCTTCTCTGGGCAACCTGTACCAGGGCCTCATCACCCTCATAGTAAACAATTTCATCCCAATATCCTATCCAAACCTCCTTCAGTTTGAAGCCATTCCCCTTGTCCTGTCACTAAATGCTCTTGTAAGAATTCTCTCAGCATATTTCTTATTAAAATATGAATAATTTTAGAATAATTTTACTTCTTTAGTCCCTGAGCAATGTAATGTTTCTTGGATGTCTTAAAAGTTTTTCTGCTTTGTTCTCTGTCAGGAAAAAGGAGTGTATGAAGGGACAGTTCAGAGCAGCTTTAAGTTAATTTCTGTTCAGAAGTTGTTTCATCCTGTGCTTGCCTTATTTGTTTTTCCTAGTTCAAGACCGTGTTGCACTGAAGAAAAACAGTGTTCTGCAGAAACACTTGGATGCTGTGGAAAGCACTGCCCTGAAACAAGGGCTGCCCCCTGAAGGGTTTGAGATCCTGCTGAACGTGGTGCTCAGTGGCAAATTTGGTACAGCATTTATATACTGCTGGTGTATCTTCTGTAAATGTGTCTTTCCCTTCTAATCACACCTGCTGAGATAATGTGTTTGTGGTACTGTTGGGTACTGTAGCATAAAATTAATTTTTCTGGCATACTTTGGTGTAGTTTCCATTTTATTTTGTTAAGCTGGAATGATTTGTCATCATTTTGAGGTATAGGTAAGTCCTTACTAAATTCTTACACACTGTTACTTTGAGCAAGGAAGCTCTAAAAAATTTTGTCCAGAGGGAATTTTGACCTAAGAATTTTGATCTGGTCCATGAGCACCATCTTATTTGAAATTGGGGTTTTTTTCAGCTGATACAGTGAATACTCGTTTGTTGAAGAGCCTCATTCCTGCCTCAGTGATACCAGAAAGTTCTGTGGTTACAGCTGTGTCTTGGCTCTGTGTCAGCAAATGCTCAGGCAACATCCAGGTAACGTACTAAGTGTTTACAGTAGTTATTGCTTCTGCACAGGAACCATAAGAACAGGTTATTTGAGGAATCAAAAATCCTGAGGTTTTATCTTACACAAGATACTGTCATTTGCCAAGATTGGCAGAGATTCCCATTGCTGGAATGGCAGTGGGAACCAAGAAACACATGATAAGTGTCAGTGGAGATTTGGTTCCTGCTTGTCTTGTGTCTTTGAACTCCTCAGGAATGGTTGTCTCCACCACCATTTCTGTGAGATACTTCTGCGATGTGAGGCATCCTTCAACTTCAGTGAGGTATCTCTTAGGTTATGAGCACCTTGGTTGTAGCAACATGACTTAGATTAGCAAAAGAGTCTTTCATGTTCATATGGTCTGCTCAAAGATTTACATGATATAATCATTTAGATTGGAAAAGATTAAGACCTCAGAATCCAACCTAATGCTGCCAAGCCAGCCATGTCCCCAAGTGCCACTTCTGTACATCTTTTAAATCCCTCCAGGGATGGTGATTCAACCACTTCCCTGGGCAGTGTGTTCCAGTGCTTGACAGCCCTTTCAGTGATGAAATTTCTCCTGATATCCAATCTCAGCCTCCTTAGCACAACTTGTTGCTTGTTTCTTCTTGATCTATCACTTTTTTACTTGGGAGAAGAGACTGGCCCTCACCTCACTTCAGGGAATTGTAAAGAGTGAGAAGGTCCCCCTTGAGCCTCCCCTTTTCCAGGCTGAGCCCACATGTGCCCCATTTATTGAAGTGAATTCCCTCTCTCCCAATCACCGTTGATACACAAAGAGGATCCCATGTTTATAGAAACCAAAACCTGGTTTGCAACACCTGTGATCAGGCCAGTTGTTTACCTGGCAGACTTTGTTCATCTGAATTACCCCTGTACTGTTTGTCTGTAGCTCTCTGGTTATCCTTGAGAATGGTGTGTATCCTTACTCATTGTGTCTCTGGAGTTGGCTTCTGATTCCTCTGCCTTGCTTTTGTCCATCACTTAATGTAATATGGTTTTTTTTCCTGTCTGCAGCTGCTTTTTTTAAGATGGCTGATCACAATGTTTGACTTCATTGATCACAAGGAGCAACTTCATGCCCTCTATGGTATCTTCTTCTCCTTCCTGCTAGATGAGAAGATGGTAAGGAGAGCTGAAGAACATATGGAGCTGACAAAACTAAATGTTCATTAGTAGTATGCATATTAATGCTAGAATTAGTCTGGAGTAGGTGTTGTTTAGAAACCATTTTCTGATGGCCAAAGTTTCTTTTCTTGTACTTTCATAAGATTGCTGGGTAATTTAGATCCATAAACAGGCAGGTACTGTAAGGTTGCTGTGGTCTGTCTGCTTAAACATGCTTCCAAGAATTGCTATGCTGTATCACAGAGAGTGTGACCATATATTCTGTCTAAATTCCCAAGAGTAACAGTGGTGCAGCAGTTTCTGGGATTGTCAGACATCAGCAGCTAAAGTCTCTTGCTCCTGGGGAGAAACTGACTTGTATACCTTGGGCAAAAAGAAAAATATCTTTTTAAAGTAGTGTTTATTTAAGGGTGAGAAACTAATTGCTGTTCTACTTAATTGATTTGAAATACAGCTTAAAAGAGAACAAGCATTCAGGCAATTTCTGCCATATGGCAGCTGTAAAATCCAGGAATTTTGAAGTGTTTGGATTCGGTGCATATTAAGATGATCTTGGCAGTCATGTTGGGTATGAAATTGTTAATATTCTTTCAGTTTAGGATATTTTGTGGTCAAGACAAGTTCCCAAAGTTCTGTGTTATATTTCTTGTAATATTTTTAATGGGTTTTGATTAACTTTAGTTATAATCTTTCCATAAAACTGGATTTAAGTTCTTAATGTTTAAAATAGCTTTTCCAGGGATGATGGGTCAGTTGGAAAGTGCACCGGAGTTGGTTTGAAACTAATTTAAGATCCTTTACAGCCTCAACTGCAGTTAGAAGCTCTAAAAATGTATATTGGTTCAAAGGTGCCTTTCGTTTTGAAAATGTAATTGCACTTTCACTGCTGACTCTTCTAAGTTCTAGACCACGTTCCAAAAGAAACGATCCAAGTTAATTAAATAGCTTGGTTACTGTCAGGACTGCTCACAGTGCAGATAAATTTTAAATGAAGTTGATATTTGGGACTGTGTTGTGCTGCTTTTTGTGTGTCCTGGCTGTGTGTCTGCAGCAGCAGGAGAGCTCATTGCTGCCTTTGCTTTGCAGTGCCCCTACGTCTGCCACCTGCTCTACCTGCTGACCAGGAAAGAAAATGGTGAGTCTCATCTGTGTGAGCTGAAATATCATTTTGTTTCTGATTATGTTTGCTGGTATTGCCTTTTCTTCCAATGCAGCTAATGCAATGATTAACCAGTATTGTACTTTTAAGGCAAGGAAGCATGAGTGGTAGTTCAGGCAAAACTTTGTTTAACACTTGCTGAGTTGGAAACCTCTCTATTACCCTAGAAATAAGAATTACTGGTTCTGATTACTTTGTCATGACTTTATTTTAAAAATGTTACTTACATGATTTTTGCTTAAATGTCTGGCACGGTGTTTTTAAAATGCTTTATGTTCTTAATTGTATTTCCAGTCAAGCCTTTTCGGATTAGGAGATTGCTTGACCTCCAAGCAAAAATGGTGAGTTTACTTCAGATTTTGTAGAGTTTGAACTGTGGTTAAAAATGAGCTTTGTAAGACTAATGTCCTTACAGAGTGGAGAAGAGTGGCTGGACTTGTAGTTGTAGCAAAAACAATTGGGTTTGTTAGTCTTTGTAGCATCCAAGTTTCTCTCTTGCATGTGCATCCCTGATTTTCACGTGTGTTTTGTGAGCACATGCAATGATATATGCAAAGCTCAATGTTTTGTGACCAGGTATGATGAAATCTCTGAAGCAAGGGGCGGCTTCATTTATCTGTTACAGTCTTTAATTTTCTATTCATCTTCCTTTTTCAAGTGGTACCAAAAATAACTGATAAATGTAAGATTGTAGAACACCTTACTCCTTTTTTAAGAAGAAAACCACTGCTATAATAACATGTTTTTTAGACTGCAGAAGACTACTATTTATCACTTTGATTGTTAAATTCCTTTATTATTAGTTATGAGTACAGAAGGGTCTTCAGTCCTCTTCCTATGGTTATTTCATTGACCCAGTTTCTCTTATTTCTGTCACTTTCAGTTGTTTATCTGTGGTCACTTGGTGACATGTAGCTCTAGAAATTTAGCTTTTACTTGTCACTGGGGTTATTTGCTTCTAAAATACAATATTCAGTTTCTATATTAAAAACATACCCCATGTTTTCCTTCTTGTTCTGTTATTTTACAGGGAATGCAGTCTCATCTGCAAGCTCTACTATCTCTTTACAAACTTTTCTGCCCAGAAAAGGTGACCATAACCCTTCCTGGGAGAATGAAGGTAAGGAATTAGATTTAGTCAATTTGAAACCAGGATTTACTACAGTATTTGTATGGAGCTTTCTATTTAAGCTATAGCAGGATTTACTGGTGAAGATTATTTCCATTTACTCTTTTCACTGAGTAAAATCAGATTTACATGAGGATTTCTTGCCTTGTGTTTTGCTTCCTCTTCAGCATAATGAGATGATTTGGTATGGAATGACATCTATCTTTATCTTATGAGGATTACTTTAATCCTTCTTTTGGTGTTCCTGCTGGTTTTGACTTGTTTCACACAATATTAAGTTCTGCAGGAAACAAAGTAATTTGTCAAGGCATTGTTCTAATTGCTGACATTCTGAAGTACAAATGGCAATGGAAGTTAGTAAGTAGCTTTGCACTTGGAAAGTCTGTGTCATAGGAGAGAGAAAAAGCAGTTAAAAATGTAGGAAACTGATTTGTCAGAGCTGCAAGGAACAGCAAAAAATGACTCTCCTTTTAGAGAGGCCTGGGTGTGTGCTCAGCCCTTTGACCAAGTAGAAAGATGTAGCAGAGCCAGATATGTAACAGAACAGAGCAGCAGGTGAGGCCTAAATTGTGCCACAACATTTTCTTTCAGTGGGATAGACTTAGAAGTTTGAGATTTTTGTTGTTTTTTTAGAACAGACATTTAATTTATATGCACGCAAGTTAAGTTTCTATAAAATAAAATTAGTTTTATTTCAATCTGCTTGTGTATTTCTATTGTTCTATAAATTTATACTTTGCATTGTGCTGCACAGCTGTCTGTTGGAGAATTTACATCTGTCAAGCAGAGTTGAGTGTCTGTACATGACTGTGGTGATGTTTATCAGAATAGAAACTGATCTTTCTGTTACTTTGTCTTAGCTTGGCTTCTTGCCTGAATGTCTGATTTCTGTTTCCAGACTTACTTCAAGAATTCAGCGGGTCCATCGAAAGCAGCAATCCCTGCAGTAAGGCAAAGAAACCAGGGAACCTCTCCCCTGTCCCAGGCAGTGTTTTTAGGCACATCTCAACCTCAGTCACGAAAAAGGGTATGTTATGGACTTAAGGCACACCCTAGAAGGTGCCAAGTAGTGGTTTTCATTATGACTATTGGCAAATAATTGGAGTCTGGCTTTATATTGGCACTGGAAAGGAGGGATTAACTATATAGAAATGCAACAATGCATTTGTCTAATGGAAGTCTAATGGAAACCTGGGTACCTTTTTTTTTTAATTTGGGTCTTTCTGGGAACAGTGTTCATGAGTGCACCCAATTGCATTGGAAGCTGAGTCATTGCTATTCCTTTGTGTTTCTTTTCTACAGAAATGGAATGCCCGGTTGGTTATACCTGCAAGCAGCACAAACACAAATAATTTAGAAGAGGACAGGAAAAAGAACATTTATTTGTACAGTACAAATGAGTCTTTTCCAGTGGAGCAGCTGCGCACATTCCCTCAGCTCCTACAAAATATCCACCGTCTAGAGGTGAGTTTCAGGAAGGTCTTGGTGAATGTTTTGGGAGATCAAAGGATGTTCCTGTATGCCCTGTGTATATGTGAGTAGTGTGTGGGCTATCTAATTCCAGCAGAGCATCTAGTCCTAACTGAGGATGTAAAAAGATTGGACATGAGATTCTCTGGCAGTTTACTGATGTAAATATTGAATAATTCTTTTTTTTTTTTTCTTGCAGTTTCCTTCACAGATGGGTTCAGTGCTAACAAACCCCTTATTACTTCACTACATGAATTGTGTGAAAGAGGAATCTATTTACCTGAGGCTCTACTATTGGATGGGCCAGATGCTCCAGGAAGGTAGGAACTTTAGTATTATCTTGTGAGGTACGGAGGTAAAGGATGTCTGAGGCTTTCCACTTTTCAGTAAAGGTACTTAGCTATTCAGATTTATCATATATATGATAAATAGATATATATCATATATATGATTTATATATACATATATATCATATACATTAGTGATAATCATATACTACTAAAACAGCTACTGGAGGAGAGCTGAATTTGGTTTCTCATTGTGCTTGTTCTTGCTGTGCTCGTATTCAAGTACAGTGTTCTCTCCTGTTCAGAATGCACCTGGTGTGTGGTTGATAACCCTTGTGAAGAAGAATTCAAGAGCTTTCTGAAAACTGTCTACAAGGCAGAATGTTTCTTGCAGGTAAGTGCATGTTTTGTGGAAGCCAAGAGTTTCACAAAGTCTTCCCTTAAAGAATTTCTGGCACTTGCCTGTTTCCTGTAGCATTTCTGACTCAAGTAATAAAAATACCTTTACCTATGGCAAGTCAATATTCTGGAAATGGCATTGTTTTATGCAGGAAAAATAATCTAAGAATGATAATTTGAATGTCCTGGCAAGTTGTATGGCAGGAAGGAGGTGTAAGCCTCTTTATTTCTCCGGAGTGCTGTGAGTGTCACAAGCTGCCACATGAATTTTTGAAAGCTTCTCTTCTGCTTTGCAGGAGGGGTTTTCTGCCTGTGAAGAGTTCCTTTATAAGACCCTTCCTCTCTGGGATGGTATCTGCTGCCGGTCAGAAATCCTCAGCCTCGTGAGTTGGATCCCCGCCAGCAGTTCCTCTGGTACGTGCTGCAGATCCTTTGGGTGAGCTTGGACAGTGGGGATATCTTGTGGCATAGAATTTGTGCACTGATATCATACTGCTTTCTCATTTGTTTCAGACATTAAGTCATATCTCTATGATCCTCTGGCACAGCTCTTTTTCACATCATCCATTTACTTTAAGGTAATTTAAGTGAAGACAATGGCTGTTTACTTCTAGTTGATACTGCTATCTGTACTTGTGTAAGGTGTAGCAGTCTGAGGAACTGTGTAGGGAACTTCTTTCTGAGAAGCCTGTGCCCAAACAGGGTAAAATATATACTTAGAGTTTAACTTCTTTAAGAAATTGGTGCCTTTAAGATATCTTCTTGTTTTGATTGGAATTAAGCTGGGGCGCTGGAGATAAAAAGAACTGATAGCACACAACACAATAGTTATTTGTTTTATTGCAGTTTTAACTTAACTCACTATTTGAAATTTACATTCTCCTGGAAAGGCTTTATACAACACATGCATTCAGTTCTAGAGGACATACAACTATGTCACTACTCCTGAGAAACTCTTGCCACCTCTCCTTGGATATGCCAGTTCTCAAGGCATTCTTTGTTTAGAATTATTCACTTGCATAAATTGTGATCAACCTGATTTCTTTTTGCCTATTGCAGTGCAGTATTCTTGAGAGCCTGAAAGAGCTGTTGCAGAACTGGTTAAATTGCAATGTGATTCAAGTGGATTTGGAGTTTTCTTCTTTGTAAGTTTGTCTTTAAAAATGCAAACCATTGTTCAGTCCATTGCTCACCAGTGTATTTAGATATATATTCTACCCCTAATACCCAGCATAAAGACCACCCAGAAAGTTCATAATGCTATTATGATTTTCCTATATTGTAAGCTACCTTGTCAGGCCTGTTCCTTGTCTTTCTTTAGAAGTATTTCTGCTGACACTGGAAATGGAAGTGTCCAGAATTGAAAATCCTCATAACACTGACAGCTGGGTGTTTATAACGTTGCTGATAACAATATGTTACTGCCTGTATTGAAGAAGTGTCTGTTGCTGAGTGTTTGATGGGGCAAAGCATAAACTTCAATTTTGTTTTACCATTTTCCATGCTGCTGTTTGCAAAGAGGTATCTGTAATGTTGTGCCATGTCATTGCTGCAGGAACACCACCCTCTCTGGACTAGTGAACATGGTGGCTGAACTGGTCCACTTTGTGGGGCGGATCTCTACTGTCGCACTGCGTTTGGAAAACAATTCCACGTTCTTGCTCTACTTCATTCTGGATTTCTATGGGACTGTGTGTATCCCAGTCATTTTGTCTTTCTTTTGAAGTAGTCCTAAGGCTCTTTGCATTTTTTTAAGCTTGAACATAAAAACATCTTCCTCGCTCTAGTTTACAGAACTTTGTGATTAAGTGCAAGAATATTGCAAATACTTGGTAGATCTACAGGTGAAAGCTGCTGTTGTTGCATCCATAGGCAGAACTAAATATGCTGCTAAAAAGTGGTTGCTCTTAAGTCAGAGGTCAACTAAGGAAGAAGTAACAGCAGGCCATAACGTGCTTTTTTAATGCTGACTTAAAGAAAAGAGCAATGATCAGTTCAATTTCAACTGACATATCTTGTTTTTTTTCTTTAATGTTTCCTTTAAAATGGGAGGTTTTTCTAGTTTGTGCTGTAGGCAAACTAAACAGCATCAAATAGCCTTAAGTCTATCCCCTAAGCTTCTTCATGTCCTCTCTGTAGTTGTGCTTACTGTGAACTCCAGCCATGCTGTAACTACAGCAACAGCTCCTACAATTTAAGTTAGGAATAGTTGAAAAAACAGTGATAGTTCTGGGATCTATTTTTAACTGAATTGCCCATTAAAAATGCACAAAACTAATATGCAACAACATTTGCATAAGACACCCTGGCCTTCCCTTCTGGATGAAGTTGATGGATCTGGCTGGAATGCAGTGTCATGCTCTCTGGTGCTCTTACCTCCTTGAGAGTTTGTAATAATCATTACCTTGGCAATAATAATCAGCCTGGATGTGCTTCATTCCTGCAGGTGTGTGACATGTACCTGAAGTACAACCTGCCTTTGCTGATAATGCCTCCTCCTGGGGTTTTCTACCCAGCACTCCTCAGCATGGATTCTGTCAACTTGAATCAGCTCTGCCACATTATGTACAGGTACTACAACAGGTGTGGGCTGCAGGGACTCCTTGTCTTCTTTTTCAGTCTTTTGGAAATGAAATTACTTAGTTGTAAAAACCTGGAATCTAGTTCTTGCTGTGCAAGGCAAAGGTGAAAATTCCACTTGTGTCCAGCTTTCATGATAAAGGATTTTATAGCTGTAGTTCCTACTCTTTTTTTTCAGTCCATTATCCAAAATAGCAGGATTCTGACCTCTTTCTTGGTATTATTTCCATATCTTTGATATGTGAAGGAAGAAGTTCCCCTATTGCTTTGAGAGAACTAAAGTCAGCCAGCTGGAATTAACAGTAGTAACCATACAACTTCTCATTCCTGTACTTCGGCTACTACACTTGAGCTTTACCTTACAAATTCTGTCATGTGCTGAGTAGGAGTCACTTCTTCCACCTCCAAACTCCAGGAATTTGGGACTGCCTTGTGCTGCTGGCAAGGCCAAAACCTGCACTGTTTATTGCTCTGCAGGATCCACCACCAAGGCTGTGCTTCTTGGCCTCGTTAGTTCCGGTGGCTGCATCTGAGGAGAAGAGTAGCCAATAGCTGACAGCTGGTGCAGGGCTCTCCATGTGGCTTTTTCTCTAAGGAATCTGCAGGGTAATTAACATGACAGGAAGGTCTCTAGGAAATAAGAGGAGCTAGTGCTTATTATATAGAACAACTGTCAAGTTGCATTACTTCCAGTGGCTTCTGTTTCTTTGCTTAGTGAATGAAAGTCTCCCTTCTTAAAAACACACTGCATTTCTCTGCTGGTTTTAAGGCTAGATGTCCATTCTTATGTGTTGCTTTTATGAAGGTGACTGTCCCAGGCAAACTGGTCATGTGTGAATCATTTAAGAGACTAATATTATTAGAAGTGTCCGTACTCTGCCAAGTGATAAAGTCCCTTTGAATTCTTTTTCATGTCTCTCTCTTTTACCAATAAAATTTGATGATTTTCCTCATGGCAGAAGTAAGTTTTCTTAATACANTATCGAACCAACTTGGTGGCTGCAAAAGAAAATGACCTGAGTAAAAAGGTGTTGTGGACACATCTGTTATGTGCTAGAACAGACTTTAGCAAGGAATTGGGTTGAGTGGAGGGGAGGTGTGCTAACTTAAGGACTGGAGGGAGCACACAGCTGCTTTGAGGATGATTGATTTATTTTTTTTTTTTCCCTCAGAAAATACTGCAGTTCAAGTTCAGTAGCCAGACATACCAAGAGTACAACCAGTACATAATAGCTATGGTGGGCTGTCTGTGGACATCCAGTGCATTCCAGAAGGATAATCATCCTCAAGGTCTTTGTATGGGTGATGAACTGCTAAGTAAAACTGCAGTGAAGGAATTAAAAACCAGCTTTAACATTGTCAATCATCCAGCCATGATGGGCTACTCTGTTCAATTCCTGCAGCAGGTAATGGCGTAGGCCAAGATTTGGATCTTTCATGGCACCAGATGTTCTGTCTTGACTGTTTCTCTAGAGAAGTGTCTCTGTGTCCTGGCTGACTTGTAGAGGCAGCTGAGCTTTCCAAAGCTCCTGTGGCATTCTGTGTTTGTGTCAGATTAATGGCACAAATTGAAGAATTTAATTGAATTTCTTTGTGTGGTGTGAAAGCAGTTGAATGTATTAATGTAGCAGTTTTGGATGTGAATTTGTACTTAGTATAATTTTGAGATAGAACTAAAATAGCTAATTAATGAAATAAATGACACTTCAGTAAAAGCTTGCCAAAGGTGCATTCTGCCCCACAAAATAGGCAGAGTGATCTAAATATTTAAACTCCAGAAAGTCAAGAAATATATGGTTAAATTATGTGCAGCTGTTGATGGTAGGATTTGTTAGCAGTGCTTTCTGGCTTGTGTGGTAGCTTTTTTGGCTTATTAAAATAGAAATACAAGTAGCTGCTTCAAGTACAGAGGTAAGATATTGTGGTGCTGTCTTGTCTGGTGTGAGTTCTGGCAGGAGCTGTCCTGAGCTGTGGGTGCCCTCATGTGTTCAGTGCAGCTGCTGAAGAGTGGAGGGAGTTTGCCAGAGCTTTGTCCCAAGATGTATGTGCTGCTCCAAGAAACCAGGATTTGTAGGCTGTCCAAGGGCTGCACAAAGATGCCAGTTTGTTGTGAGAAATGCTGGCAGGCTTGAGTCAAGCGTAGGTGTGACTCGTGGAATGCAGCAAGGGGCACCTGAGAAGCTGAAGCAAAGAATGCTGGTTAAGAACACTTGACAGATTTGCCTTTGTTATGTTTTGCTCAGTGTCCTGAACTGAGCTAGTTTGTGTCTTACTGCTGATTAAACTCAGATTTTGTCTTTGCTGAAGGAGGCTATTTTGGTTTTGTTAGACCAAGGAAAAGAAGGTGTATATATGTCATATCTTTTGTCCACATAATTTTTGTTCTGAGGCTTCTTAGAATCCTGGAATGTCCTGCGGTGGAAGGGACACACAAAAATCATAGAGTCCAACTCCTGCCTCTGCAGAGGACAGCCCAGGAATCCCACCCTGTGCCTAAGAGTGTTTTCCAAACACTTCTTGCATTCTGTCTGGCTTGGTGCTGTGACCCCTTCCTTGGGGAGCCTGTTCTGGTGCCCAATCACCCTTGGTGGGAAGAACCTTTTCCTAATATCCAACCTAAACTTTCCCTAAGTCCCTAAGAATTTCCTAATTCTTCTTTGTAGGTTTTACACATTTAAAAAGCCCCCAAACTACAAACCAACAACCATAAAACAAAACCAAAAACCACCCAACCTCATAATCCTTTAAAAAAAATCCCGAAACCTTCTGATGGGGAATTCTTGCATTCTTTTCCTACTGTAGAACTAGGAGAGATTTTGCTTAGCAGCTATGACAGATGTGTTTTAAGGCAGGAGGAAATAATGTTGAGCTGCAGGGACACATTTTCCTCAGCACTGCTGAGCACCAGAGGGCACTGCTCTGCAGCACTGGGGGAACACAAGCGCTGATTTCAGTGTCAGTTCTCTCCCTTTGCTCTTTCTCATTGTTGTGAATTTCTAAAGTTTTGAGAAACTGTAGAGAGACACTGTAGAGAGACTGTGTACAGTTTTTACCACTGTAGAGAGTGATAAAAACACCTGTGAGTATTCCCTGTTGCTCTCCTGTAATGTTGCAGCACAGGGCAAGAGGGTCCAGATGTTACCTTGCCACTTATGCACAGAGTATGATGCTGGAAGCCCCCTCTGAAGTAGGATTAAAAATCTCTGAATTTCTTTGCATGCCTGCAGTTCCTGATTAGGAGGAGACTTAGCATAGATCCAGCAACTCTGGACATACTTTTTATCTGACTTGATATTCTTTTATTCCCTTTCCTTAAGATTTGTCCTGATGATACCACCTTCAACTTCAAATTAATTAAGGTAAGATTTCTTGTTTTAGTAAATAAAGCAGGCAATTTTCAGCAGCTGTGTTGAAGAGGATGCAGTTTATAACATTCACCAAACTCACAAATGCTCTAGAAAAATTTTGGAAGGGGAAAAATTCCAGTTGTAGGCTTTGGTTCAGTCTCTTAACAGGACCAAACAAGAGGATGTCGACACCTGAGAAAGTCTGTATCTGTGGCTAATGATTTGAGGTTTTGTGTATTTCCTCCGTGAGTCAGTGCAGCATCACTGCAGTTGTTTATTGTTCTCTGCAGGCTCCAGAAAAAGTTGCATTCTTGATGCACTTGAAGTTCATTGATAATACAAATCCTGCTTCATATTATATTTCTGAGACAGATGTGTAGCTTTGCAGCTTTGAGCAGGAATCTTCCACTGAGCAAATACAGGGGCAGTTGGTTTGCTTTCCTGTATCACAGTGTACTTCAAACCTGGTGTGGAGGAATCACCAGTAGTGATTTAAGTAGGAAGTAGTAGGAAGGCTTTAAGATCCATGTTCATTTAGTTCCTTACGTATTCCATTGATCCAATAGACTTTGCTCTTTTTAGAACTGGGATTTATAAACACTTTCAGTATTAAAGAAAGATCATGATTCAGTCTAAGAATGTGTATTGTGTAACTGTGGGCATTTTGAACTGCAGGTGAGCCTGTACACCTGTGGGTATTTGCAGATGTCACACAGGATGTGGATGTTGTCACACAGAAAGGCAGAGTTTGCAGACCTTTGCAAATTGGCTGAAGAAAGGTAAAGCTTTGTTTTGCACATCTGACTCTTCTTTCTGGTTTACAGGGGAAGAGGTGGGACTGGTATCTGGATTATCTCTACGCCCAAGGTTTGAAGGGGCTGAAGGTCTTTATTGAGAGCAGCATCTGTCGTGTTTCCCAGGCCTCTCGCAGCAAAGCAGCAAATGTGGAAGTGTGACCCTGGGATTCACTGGAATTCTGTCATCTGGAGAAGACTAGCAGATTCCTAAGGACTGTGTCACTAATTCTTCCTTCCTCAGAGGAAAGAAACAGAGCAATACTCTTACCTGCACTTTTGTACTGACATCTCTCTTATGAAAGTGAAGACACAGAAGGAATGTTTAGGCTGGTTTGGTTCACTAACACTGAACCCCCTCTTGTCCCTGCTAAACTTCTGTGGTCTGAAGCTGTTGAGCTCTATGCTATGTAACATCCACCTTTTTCACCCGAGTGTTTCTCTGTTGGAGTATCTGTTCTGATTGAGAAACATTTTCCATTTCAAAACTGCAGTGAGCAGTGGTGCTTCATTTATAAAGTAATGTTGACCCCAACCTGCTTTGCCTTCTTCAGTGAGAAACAACTTAATCAGCCTTTCAGGGGTGCTGTGTGTGTATTGGATTGGAGCAATGTGAGTTTCCCAATCCACTGTTGTACCCTGTTTATACTTCCTACTTTTAACAGTAGGAACCAGGACCAAGCTGACTCTCCTGAAATTAACTTGCATTTTGAGGCTTACAGAACAGACTTTTTGCTAACTTTGGTTATAATGATGTTCTAATGCAGCTGGAAAATTTGGTGTTCAGTTGATGGTTTATTGATATGAGCACTTACACAGTGTTGCCACCAGCTCACCATTTCCTCTGTTGATAAATGCAGTTTTCATTTTTGTGTTGTTAGCTCTGTAGGTATTGTATATTTTACGTGTACATAAGTATAATTTATATTCTGTAAAATATTTCTAATGTGTCATTTTGAAAAAAAGTTTTACAAAATTTATCTTCTCCTGTTATTTCATTTTAAATATGAGAAGTTGAGAGAAGCTGAACTGAGGTTTCCAAAATTTGAATGAACTTTATTTTTCTGCTGTAAAACAAGGATGTAGTCACTTGAGAGTTGGGTTAGATTATATTGAATTTTGCATTGTGAATCTGTACTTTGGTTCAGTAAAGGAATCAGTCCTGAAAGCGACTCTGGAGCCACTAAAGATGTTTGCTTTCTTTATCCCCTCAGAATCAGACTGCTTGAGTACCACAGTTCTCAGCTCAAGTACATCTGGTTAATGTGTCTAAAGTATTGCCCTTCTCATCCATCTGTGTTATTCCAAGTAGTGTAAGTGCTGCTTGCTAATTTTTGTCAAGAGAAACATCTTCAAAACCCCGATTATATTTTTTCAACAGGAGAAACTCCTCATATCAAAAATTCTTCCAAGTGGATAGGGCCACATCTTGAAACATAACATGAGTTTTATAATTTTTTTATGAAGCTACCTTGAAAAACGTATGGGAAATGTTGTTTCCACTTATGCTGGAAAGCCTGTATACTGCAGTCCCTAAGGACAACTTAATCCTTAGCTTTAGTCCTTACACCATGCAGGTGTTTCCAGATGTTGACCAGACTTGTGCATCCACACTGGGATTCTGTACAGGAATAAGGCTGGAGTGATTACCTGGGCCACTGGCAGATGTGTGCATGGCAGCCTCATTCAGTGGGGGAAGGAGAACATCTCAGAGAACAGAACATCTCAGAGGAGCAATAGCCAGGAAGATAAGGCTTCATTGTTGGCTGGGTGCTGTTTGGAGTTTGTGGAAGGTGCAGAGCTCTGGCATTCCTGTCAGACTGGCAGGTGCTACCAGAGGCTTCATTTCACTTGTGAAAGATGCCCAGGTTCTTAAGTGTGTGTGTGATATGTGTAAAATGTATTTAAAGGAGCTTATAGCAGAATCCTTTAGGATATGCTGAATACTGTTACTGGTCCCTGAGATCAGTTTTCCCTTGGGGTTGGTGTTTGGTTGAGAAAACACAGAATCATGTTATGGAAGACTTGCAGCATCACAGGTCTTTTATTATACCCTGTGTGGTGAAAGTATTTAAGCAGATTGCACAGTTTTGACATTCAGGTACACAGGCTGAGCACTTAGAGGTGCAGAACTACAGCAACAGGGCAGATAACTTGATTTTAATGTCAGCTTTTTGTTGTTGTTGGACAAGATGCCTTAAAATGGCATGGTTTAAAATCCATCTCATGCAGCAAAGATGTGCCTGGTGTTACTGGGCACTAGAGATGACTTTCGGCCTCTTTATACTGTGCTAACTCTTGTCTTTTTTGACATTTGGACATTTTTCTTCTCTTTTTTTTGCCCTAACTATCTGACTATCATTGCACTTGAGTGGAAGAATGGCCCTTTTAGGGATGAATGTGCAACTGTACTTTTTCTATTTTCTTATTTTTTTTCCTGCCTGCTCTTTGCATTTGAATTATCACAGCAAATTTTGCAGATCATTTTCTGTTAAAAGCATATATTCAAAGACTTGGCTGACCACAGCTGCTCTGAGGACTAAAATGGACATAGTCAGGACCCATCCATTTCCTTGTAAGTGAATTAGTGATTTACCTCTCGTGCCTGTTTCTGCCCTTTGTAAGGTAGGTGGACACTATGAAACTGTAGCAGAAACAAGTGTCCTGTGGTGTTATTTGTAACAAGGCTTCTATAGGCTTTTGATTTAGGGGTTTTGTAGCATCAAAAGCAGGCCACGGCAGTGGCCATTTCAGTTTAACCACATCCTGTAGCATTGCTAGTAGCTTTTTAGCTGATTGCAAAAAGTGAGGTCTCTCCCTTTGGAAAAATATCTGAGTGGGTATTAAATAGAATTTCAAAGTACTGGGCCAGAATCCTGTCTGGGGTAAGCAGGCACAGCTCCACTAATTTCTAATGGATCTGTGTTGAGTTGCACCAGCTGAACATCTGGTCCCCAGTTCACACAACCAAAGCCATTAACCCCTCCCTGTCAGACACAGTGAGCATTCTGCATCTGGAAATCCAAATGCCTTGGGCTAGAGTTAATCTGAATTCTTCTTCTGAAGCCATGTTTGCTTTGCATTTCTGTTCATAATTTTTATTTTGTGGTGGGAGACTCATTTGTGCATCTTTAAGCATCCAGAGTCTGTTGCTTTTTCAGAGAGAGGTTGCACTGAAAGAGTTAATAATTTCAACCTGTTTTCAGCTGGAATGAAGAAACTGGTTCCTCTGTATCCCTGCTTTCTATTCTTTTGTTGGCCTACTTCCCTCTGCTTGCATTTTGCATTCCTAATGCCATGAATAAATCAGGACCCAAGGATTTAGAAGGTGGTACAGCTGTAACCACTCAGAAAATTGAATCTGTGTGGCTTGTACTGCAGCCCTAACAACTGCCAATATGGGTGCTCCTGAACTCTTCTAATAGCATTTAACTGCTACCAAAATAAAATTCACTTTGCCTTTTTTAATGCAATGTTTAAGATGTTTGTGCCTCCACCCTGTGTCTCCTCACATGATTCCCTTTGTCTTTTAGGCAAAGCTCAGTTGTAAGCCCTCTAGAGCAGGGTAATCACCTCCTGGCTGCTGTGACAAAATGGCTTATCACAAATCTGTTCACAGGGGACACAGGAACAAGGGAAACTCTGGGATCTGACCTGGCAAAGGGTTAATTTTCTCCACAGAATCTCAGCACAGTGAAACTCCTGCCTGGCTGTTGTCCTAGATCTTCTGATAACTTGTCATTAATAATACACACTGGGCTGATTTGTAGCTCTGTGGCTCCTAACAGTGTGTGTGAGGGAGTTCTTTATGTGGTCTTTAGTCAGAGGATGCATCTAGTCAGGATTAAAAACAACAAATATTGGTAAAAAGCTTGCTCTAGATGATGAAAATCTTGAAAGAACAAAGTCTTCATGTATTTTCTTCCAGGAAAGATTATTTATGTTGTACTGATGGGCTTCCCTCATTACACCTCTGCTTTTTAAAATGGAAGCAACAATTATGGTCTGATGAAGGTTGAATTTCACCAAACCTTGCTTTGGACCAAGAATGCTTTTTCTGTCCTTAGCATTTGGTGCTGTGGCTTTGGGCACAGGATTCCCTAGAACTGTATGTAGCTGTCAGACCTATCCAAGTAATTATAGCTGGCAAGGGAGGTGTTGAAGCACATAAATAATGTTCTACAAGGTGTGTATCTTGTGAGATTGCCTCTCAGCTTCCTGTCTTGTAGGAGTAAAAAGTCTGCAAAACAGAGGGTAAGTTGTTTTTTTTTTTTTTTTAAGGCTTTAATCTCCAGGTTTGCTCTTATACAAATGTAGAAACTGAAAACAGTTGATCAAAAAAAAAAAAAAAAAAAAAAAAAAAAAAAATGTGGGACCCNNNNAAAAAAAAAAAAAAAAAAAAAGCTGCTGGTACCTACACAGGCTCTAAATACCATTTTAACCTTGACAGTGTTTAGAAGTCTGTAGGCTGAGGTGTGATCCCATTCTGCAGCTTAATGAGTGAACATGCATCAGGCAAGCTGTGGTACCTGCCAGAAACGTGACACAGGATGGGCTGTTCCAGCACAGGCTCAGTCATGGGATATTTAAGTCACTGTAACGTGGATATGCTCCTGAGCTTCAGGCACTGGGTTTAGGTTGCAAATTGCAACTGATACTGTGAAAAATTCTACTCTCTGCCCAAATCCTTTGGGCTCTTCCTTTGAAAAATTCAGGGATAAGCTTCTCCTGTGAATGTATGTTTTTTTGTGCAGCTGTATCCCCGTTTGACTTGCTCTGCTCCAGCATCCGTGCTGCCTGTGAGTGTGATCTCTGCAGGAAGAGGCTGCTCTCTGCAGGTTTCCTCCCAGCCCTCTCTCCAGAGTCTCTAGGCCTGTACCATCCCCATCATGGTTTGTTGTACACGGATCACTAAGCAGTTTCCTTTCTCTTAGGGCACCTCTGTTCTGTGTCGGAGTGAATCTTCAGCAGCTCCTGTGTGATTGCTTTCCTGCTCCTTCATGTGCGTGGCCCAGTAAATAAGCAGGGGGATGGAAAGCACATTGTAAACGTGTTGACAGCTTTTGAAGAACAAAACGGCCCCTGAAAACTGCCTTGTCTGCCTTACCCTCCTCTCCTGCATGCTTTTGCTTTCTTTTCTACCATTTTCTCCTTTCTTTTTCTCCATCTCTTCCCCCAAATTCTATCACACTCTTTTGATACTCACCCCTCTTTCTTTTGGCACTTGCTGCTCTGAAAAGATTTCCTCTCTCCCCTTTTGCCTCTGTTTCTCATTTGGGGGGATTGTTTCAATGCCTGTGTGGGAACAAATGAAAAGGGGGATTCATTCTGAGTGCATGACAGCTGTCTGCTTGTATCAGTTCTCTGCCCATTCTTCTCTCTCACCCCAGGTACCACATGTTTAGAAAGTACCCTGCTGTTCTTCTAAATGCTTTCAGCAGGGTAGAATCTGTTCTGGGAAGGTTTTTGTGCTTATTGATGCTAGCAAAAGAGGTTCAGTTATTTATTTTATATCAGTTATTTAAACAAAACAAACAAAAAAGCCCCCCCGGACTGTACAATATACAGCCAACTAAATTCTTTTCTTAGGGCCCTAATTCTAGTTTTGTTCCCTCTTGTTGAAGTGAGGCTCTTTGTGCTCTGCTCCCAAGCCTGCTGGCCTGTCTAATGTACTGGAATTGATGGGCAGGTCTGTCCCTTTGTGCAAAATCTGTTCCTCTGGCTACCCCTTCACAGGTAGGCACAGCACAACCACTGAGATCAGTGATCCTGTGTCAAAACAGAGCTGTTTGGATGTGGACAGCTGGGAGAGAACCCAGCCCTGTTTGATGCTTTAATTAGGAGGAGACCCAGCTGAGGGAGCCCCATGTCTCAGGAAAACAGGGATTTGTAGGCTCTTGGGGAGAAAATGGATTTCTTCAAGCCATAAGGGACCTTGTCCTGGCTCACAAGCCTTTCACCAAACTCTTCTTCAGCAGATGGATGCACAAGGACTGTGGGTGTATGGCTCCAGGGAAAGTGCTCTTCCTCTTGGTGTCTGCCTGTAATCTTCTTTTAGCAAAGAAAAGTCTACATTCTGTTCCTGGCTAAAACATCATTCTCTAAAATACTTTAATTGGGATAAATTGATAAATTTGAGCTTTACTCTGAAAGGGAAAGAATGTGTCAAAGTTTCCAAAGGATGGTAAAAACACTTCCTCTTCTGTACAAGAGAGATGATCCTTCTCTTTCAGCAGATGTGATGTTTCAAAGGAGGGAAGAGCGACTGCACATTTTGGGAACCAATTCCCTGTGACAAGGACTATTTTAGAAGATAAAGTTAATTGGTGGGAACTTGTGGGAAGAAAAATGTAAAAGTAATAGCCTTTAATTATATTGAAACCTGAAGTTTTGTGTTGAAAATGTGAATGCCAGAATTTTAGCTGATGTTTTTATTTGGTTGGTAGTGCAAGAATAATTAGTGTGATGGATGTTCCAGCTTATTACAAGTGATTAATAATGGCTTTGTATATGGAGAATGTAATACAGAATTTAGGCTGAAAGCAGACACAGCCCTTATTTCTAGCTTTTAAAATTTTCGAACTAAAAATACTGTCAGTGTCTCTATATATATATGTCAATTTTATGTTCAAGCTTTATAAAACCTCTCCTAATTTTTACCTATTATATGATTCTACACTCTATTTAGCATTGTGCATATTGAGATGTCCCTGTTGAGTGGGTGGACATTGTTATTTTTCCTAACAAGGTACATATTTGCTGTTTCATAAAACATAAAATGCCTGAAAGGTTTCATTAGGGGAAGACATGAGGTAGGTACCACTGTATCTTCTGGAAGCTTAGCTCTTGGAGTTCTATGGGAGATTTTTTTGGCTTAAGCTCTCTTCAGAACCCAAAGCACACCAAATTTAGCCTCTCATCTCAGAAACCTTCCCATACACTTTAAAAAGTTGTAGTGCTTATATGAAAACTGTGATTATGACACATCCGAGTTGGTCTCCCTCACTCCCTTTGAGTTCTGAATTCCTCCTCTCTTTGCCCCAGTTATATCCTTAAAACAGAAGGTATTGGGGGACTTGAGAAGATGTTTCCAGCCCTGGAAGCAACTCTCCCAGCAGAGATTCTGCTTTGTCTTGTAATTTAAACTAAACTGACACAAGAGATTTTTTTTTTTCTCTAGTGCACTTTGCTGTCCTTAAACAATCAATAATTTAGGATGCTTGTACTGCACCTTGTTTTTGTGGTTCATGCTGTCTGTTCATGTCTCTGTGCTGATGTCTGTCTTGTGTGCTTGTGTAACTTGGCTTGATATGTTTATCCATGTTGTCATGTCCCTTACAGATGCTGGTGGTGACAGACACATGCTGCCATCGATTTGGTCCTGTCTCTCTGGAGAATGGTGTCTTTGGAGTTGCCTGGACAGGCTCTGTTGTTATTTTCCCCCTCGCTCTCCTTATTTAACCCAGGACTTATTATTTGTGTGTGTGCACAAAAATAGCCCAGCAGAGTCTCTGCTCATTTTTGTCTTCTGATCCATATCTGTTTTTTTTGGTCTAAATACAGCTTTCCAGGAGGGATTTTGTTGCATCAATACAGCTGTTGTGGAAGCAGAAGCTATTGAAGCTTTTAAGAGCAGAAAGTGTGGAGTGAACAAGTATTCTTGGGTCGGTACTCCAAGTATTAAGAGTTGCTCCTGTTGGAACCAACAACAAGGAGGTTGCTATTTAAAAATCTCCTTTCAGTGTAGTTACATGAGTTTTCTATTCCTCACTTTGCTCTGCTTCTGACTCCTGGTGCATCCATCTAGGATGAAGGGAGAACTTCCTTAGGGTAAGCCACCCACCTGCTGCAGGTTCTAGCTGCTACCATCACAAGGAGCTCACTGGTTTCTTGAGGACTCCCTCAAACATATTTTACACAAGATCAACTATATTTTGAGTTTTAAAACTTCTCCAGGTTTAAACTGGTGACCTAGAGAAGCTTTTGATCCGTTCACATCCCCGTGGTGTGGGATTAAAGTTGTGCTCTGTAAGGTGCCCACAGTGGCTGAAAGTGGCCGTGGGCTCCCCACCCTGCTGGGCACAGCCCTGGGGCAGGTTGGGCACTGTCCCTCTGGGCAGCACCATGTCCTGACCATTGTCCCTCAGCCCACAGAAAGCCTTGAGATGCTGCAGGGAGTTTTGCAGTTGTTATTTCCATTGCTGGCTTGGGCAGAAGTGATTTTTCAGGACTGTAGTGGAGTTGTGAAGCTGTTACATCCTCTGGGTCTGAGTGAGCCAAGTGAACCTGTGTTTTGGGATACACCTGAGATGGGGAATAAATGTATGAAAATGGAATATGTTTACAAACAGCACTGGTATTTCTGGATAACATGACTCTATGAGCAGAAAATTAACATTTTTAGTCTGTCAACTCTGGGGAAAAAAAAAGGCTAAGGCTCATTAAAGATTGTTCTGACAAGGACCAGGAAGATTGTATTTCCCGAGTTTTAATTTTCCCATGGAGAGTCTAAGACAGTCTAGTGCTTAAAACACAGAGCTGGGATTAGATCTGAATCCTCTTTCTCACCAAGTAATTTAATTCTGTTTCTTTTTGTGTTATATGAGAATAACATCAGTGGTGACTTGAGCAGTTTGAAATCCTTGGATGGAATGATCTGAAGAACTGTAACCTCTTATCTATGGACCCAAATCCCAACTCTGTGTCTGTTTGTGTCCTCATCCAAGCTAGCAGCTCAAATCCTTCTCTTTCTTGTGAGCTGAGACAAGATACCCTGACATTTAAAAGATCTCCCTAGCCTGGAGAATTGGCTCCTTCCTTTACTTGTTTTGCTTTTCTAACAACAGGAAGCACATCCAAAATTAAGAGATAATCCTAATTTTGCTCCTTAACTTTAATATTAAAACGGGCTAGTCTTAAATTATAAAACCTTGTGTCAGATACCCAAACTGTGGTTAAGGAAGGAGGCGAATGTGTCTGGCATTTTCCAGCACACGCGTGGCCATATCTAACCTAAAATGAGAGACGCCAGCCCCGAGAGGCAGTGGGAGATGTCGGCGAGCAGTGGGAAGCGTGTCTGAGCCCAGCAGCCCGTGCCAGGTCTCCAGAGGTCAGACCACGGCGCTTTCTGTGTTTGTACATCTCCCCCCCTCCCTTTTCTTTCCCCCTCTCCATGTGTATTTTGTCTCCTCCTCCTCCCGTGCGTGCCCGTCTTTGCATCTCCACTCTTCTCCCTCCCCTCCTCCGGGATCGATCGCCGGCCGAGGTCTCCAAGGGGCCGGGCACTTCGGAGGGCTCCGTCCTTGTTCCCCGCGGTGTTTTGCCGAGTCAAGGGTATCTCTTTGGAGGCTCGGCGAGATGCTGTTCGCGGCGATGTGATCGCATAGCAACACAGCAGCCGGGGCGGTGGAGGAGGAGGAGGAGAGGCAGCGTGCGGCAGCGGTGCTCAGCCTCAGCATGCATCCCTGGCACAGGGACTCCTCTGCTGATTCACACACACAGCCCCTGTCCCTGCTCCCGAGGCCCGCTGCCCGCTGCCCCTGCGTCTCTGACCTGGCGGACTCGGAAGGTAGGCCATGACAAAATTTGTTTCCCACTCACATCCCGGCTGGGCTGGAAAAAGGGGAGAATTTGGGCAGATGGTTAAGCTGGGAAATGCGCTCTTTGGGGGTGTGCCTGTGTGTGTCCCTTGGCAGCAGCGCTGCCCATGCATGTGCGGGTGAGGAAACTTGCAGAGAAGAAAAGAAGGGTGTCAGGGGGAGAGCAAGAGAAGTGGCCAAGACCATTTCCACAAGGGAGAGGCTAGGCACCGGTTAGGGATGCGGATTCCCGAGGCAAACAACAGTCTCCAGCATCCCGGTTTCACCGGCTTTGATGCTCTGCACATCGAAGGCTTATTTACCCTGGCAGTGTTTCCGCCTGGGCTCAAGGGCTGCTCCGGGCAGGGTGCGTGGTGGCCTTCTAGCATCTTCCTGGGAGGATTAGGCGCCAGGGCAAGGCAGGGACCCAAATATTCCTCACGTAGTAAGCAAGGATCAGCCCACAGTCCCGAGTCTGCCCTTTTCATTCACCACCTTACACGGTCCAGCCTTGCTCCTTTATGTGTCCGCCCTCCCCTCCCCCAGCTTCTCCCCAGTCCCTTTCACTCATCATTCCTCCTCCCCTCTCAAGGTCTCCTATTGCCACCACTGACCTTCCATTGGATGCAGGCAGCCCTCACCAACTGCAGAATTGCCTGCAGGAAGCACAGGACCTTTCCTGCTCCCCAGGGCTCAGCACTCTGCCTCCCTCTCCCTGCCAGACAGGACAGCCTGGGCTGTGTTTCCTCAAGATTTAGTGCCACAGATTATTACAAGTCCCCAATCCAGGCTGTTTCCTTCAGCCTTCCCTCCAGCACAGCATCACAGCTGTGGAGATCCACTCTGGAAGTGCCAGCATTGTATTTGTGTGGTGTCAATGCTGAGATTGCCCCTGTGCAGTGACAGGGGTGTGGAGCAATTACTCCCACGCCCTTAAATGCCATGCTTTCCCCGGGAGAAACCAATGTTTGTTTGCATTTTGGGTTTTAGTGTTGGAAAAAAAAAAAGTCTAGCGAATTTTTTGTCAGTTTGTTTTCCTTGTGCCCTAATCCAAGGTCCCTCACACCCCTCCTGCTGCTGCTCACCTCTCTGTCTGGACCCGTGAGAGTTTGTGCTTGATTGTTCTCTTTAATGGTCTTTCCTGCCCGAGCACAGGGCCCTTGCTGGGGAAGCTGTGTGAAGTCCCAGCTACAAGTTGTGCCGGGAGGGTTTCTGTTCTCCTGGCACCCATGTGTGGCTCGTGTGCCTGTCGTGGCTCTGGTGCCTTCTCACACCTTTCCCTGCCAGCTGCCCGTGCTGAAAGCTGCTTTCTCTGCTGAAGTGGGAGTTGGCTGGGCAGGGCTCTGGAGACAGCAAGGATGTGGTGGCACTCTGGAAAGGAACTGGACCACAGCCTCGTTTGGCAGCAGTGTCCAGGAACGTGGGTGCCCGGAGTGCTGGGGGGGGAAGAGTTGGAGTGGGTGCTGTGATGGGATGCTGTGTTCAGGTCCTCTCCATCAGCTGGAGGAGCTGAGGTGAGGACCATGTCTCTGGATTAATACCTGAAGCAGATCAGTGATGCTCTCTAAAACTGGCCAGGACTGTAGCTGTGAATGGGGCTGTTCAGGTTGGAGTGGCTCTTTGCAAAACTAAACAAAGTGAGACAGGGAAGGGATTAAATGAATGGGTTCAAACAAAAGCCCTGAGCTCTGGAGGCATATGGTGAATTTCTGAATATAGTCATGTTTTGAGAAATATATTCAAGGCTTCCACTTTAGCCTGCATGTCTATGATAAAGGCATAAAAGAGGAATAATAAGTCTCATGAAATGAAACATACTGACCAGAAAGAACTCAGTCTTCAAAAAACCCTCATTTTCATAGGTGTATGAAGACAAAATCAATATTTCAGAATTAAGCCAAAATAGCTCCATCCCATTTTCCTTTGCTATTTCCCTTTGCATAAGAATAAGTTCTCTCTGAGACATCTCGGGTAGGGAAAGGAAATGTGGCTTCATGGGGCACACAGCCTGGTCATAAAATTCATGGCCTCAGAAGGCCAGAGAACCTTGTGCTTTGGCAGGGAATTTATTATAAAGACGACCTTTGGGGGCAAGGCAGAGTACTCAGTTTAGAGAAACGGGTGCCAGCTTTACAGTGAGAATGAGAAACGAAGTGCCAGGGAAGCCAGGAGTCAGCAGCGTTACCTTGGCCATCATAGCTGAGTGTGGGTGTGCTCTTCCCACTGGTGTTGATCAGTTACACAGTGTGGCAAATGGGTGCTGTGCTCTTCACAATGCAGCAAAACTTGTTTCCTGCTTCCAGCAGCAGGGAAGGGAAAGTTCAGGTGCTTAGAGGAGAAGGACAAGACTTGAGGTTTTTTAGAGGTTTGATTTGGCAGTTTTCAGGGATACAGGAGCCACATTTCTGAAGGAATGGGTTCAATTTTTATATGCTTGGTGCAACCTTCTTTCAGTCTTTAACCAAGTGATTTCCCCTCTGCCCTGCTGTCCCTTTTGGGAGGTTGCTGCTTCCCCTTCTCCTGCTCCTTCTGTCTGTCAGGTCTATCAGGCAGCAGCTTCTCTGTGTCCAGCACAGCAGGGCTGTGGGCTCACAGCAGGGTCCTCTGCCTGCTTGAGTCATTATTTCAGTACTTTAATCTGCAAAGAGATGTGAAGAGCTCCTAGGAAAAGGGAGCTTTGGTGAGAACAACTTAAAAACCAGCTGGGAGCCTGAAAGGACATGCAAAAGAAATTTAGGTTTTTCAATCTTCCTTAAAAAAATCCCTTAAGTTATTTTTGAGCAGAGAGAGGGGTAGTCAGTTCTGCATGACCATGTTGTAGGCATACACCCACACTCACCTGTCACCCACCTGGTGAGCTGGGGACATCACCATCACAGTTTCCTAGTGCAAAGCCAACTGGTGAAATTTTTCAGTTTGAGATTGTGTGAATGTGTGTGTTCTGTTGCTTGGGAAAATGGAGAGTGAGTGAGCCAGGGGAAGGGATGCTGCTTCTTTATTAAGATGTGTGGCACCTGTTTATCCATTGAATGAAAATAACATTTTGGCTATGAACTGAGAGTCCAAGTGGCCATTTAAGAAAGGAGCTCATTAGGTGTGAGAGTCCCTGCTTCACCCACCCTCAGTGAATAACACATTTTCTGTGCTGCTTGCTCACTACCAGATACAGCAAAGGTTTTGTCTTACTTCTTATGGACAGGTGCTTAATTGAAGCACCCTTCATTTTAATTAATTAAGGGGACCAGGTTCTTTGGTGGAAGTGCAGTGTAAAGCCCACTGGCACCTTTGGCATCTGGGATTTTTCAGCCCTCAGTTGATGGGGTTGAAAATGCTCCCACACGTGGAAGATTGCTGATAGTTCCTTTTCAGGGTACACGGGAGCGCAAAAACAACCAGGAGAATGTTGGGATGATTTTTTGTGGGAGTGTGTTTGGGTATCTATTCCTGGTTTGTAAGGAGATTAAGGGCCCACGCTCTGGGAGGGAGCTGTGTTGTTTTTATGTTGGTCCCAGTGGGACAGAAGTTCCTTCTCTCTCACCAAACCTTAACTGGTGGGGTCTTGGGAAGTAGGTTGTCTGGCCCTCAATCTCAGGCTTAAATTATTTACTTAAAAGTGCAGAAAACAATTTTTTGCTGAAACAGGATGTGTTGTTAAGCTGTCGAGGGAGTCCTGCTGTCTGACAGCTTGGGAATGCTGCCTTTGTTAGCATCTACATGGGAGCTGAACTCTGAAATATCCACAAGCCTCCCACCTTTCCCCTTAAAGGACACTGAACATGCTGAGCTGAAATGTTATTACTTCTCTGTACAGTAAGTTAAACAACAACAAAGTCATTAACATTTCCAGCAGCGGGGAACATGTTTGTATTTCCACTCTCCTCATGGGATAAAGGCTGAGCTGAGCTGCCTTGCCTCAAGATGTTCCCATTTTTTTTTTTCCTTATAGGCCAAGATCTGAAGTGGAAAGTTTCAGGAAAGAATGTTTTGGAGTAAAATTAGCAATTCAAAGCATAAACGGTGTGATCGAGAGACCTCTTGACCTATATGCTGTATTTGCTGCTGTTATATGTGGTAGAGAGCTGGAAATCCAACATCTGACATTATGCTCTGCTTCCTGTGACAGGTTCTCGATCCTGGGAGTTGCTTTTAGCTATGGAGGTCATTTGCAGTGTGAATTCCCTTAATGTTTGGGAGAGTTTGGATCTGGCTTTGTATCAGGATGATTTTAAGCAAATGCAGCAAAATTGCAGAATACTGTGCACCACGTGCACTGGTGGTAAGCTGTCACCTTCCTTTTGGCTGGGATGGAGAAGAGGTTCTGCAAGAGCTGGGACAGCCTCTCCAGCCAGCCAGGGATGCTGCTGCAGCAGGTCTGTAAAGCAGAGAGAGCACAGAGATCCCTGAGCGGAGCAGAGAGTTGTGTGATAGAGCTGAAGCAGAACTGGTTGAGCAAAGGCCATTCCAGCTCCCTTTGTCAGACTGCCTGGAAAGCAGAGAGGGGGACAGGCTCTCCAGTGCTGAATTTGTAGCAGGTACAGCTCATGTAGGAAGACAGAAAAGGCAATTTTTTTAGTTTTAACACACCCTAATGCCCAAGCATTCAGCTGTTGAAATGTAACATCAAGATTTTTGGTTTTCTTACTTTTCAACTAGAGGATCATCAATGTCTCAACTATGGTAGTGGCTTGGGTACTAAACTGTTTGGAAGCTGTAACACAGCACTGTGGAGCATCTACTGCTTCCTTTCTTAGGGTGCACTGAGAGCAGAGGCAAATGTTGGGTGCTTTTCATGTGGGAGGATGCAAAACAGTGCGAGGCAAGGAGGTTGTACCTGATCCTTCTGAGGACTGATCTGACCACCTTTGTGGGACCTCCAGCAAAGATCAGGTGAGAGACACCAGTGGAAGAGGTTTCCCTCCTTGCTGCCTCCAGTGTGTGAGTGCAGTGCCCCAGTCCCTGCTCCGTGGTGACTCTACAACTGCTTTTGTGGTGTCCACATGTGGAAATTCTCACCTGTGGAAATTCTCACCTGCTTCTGCCCACCTGAGCTTTGATGTTTGTTCTGCTTGCACAGAAGTGTACCCAGGGGACCCAGCTCACTTTTTATCTGTTTGAACAGCCTGACCACGTGTTCCCTGAGTCCTCCAAGGGAGGATCTCTCAACTCCTTTTCAAATTGGAGGCTTGGAGTAGGCTGTGGGGATGATTAGCTTTTGTTAATTTTGTTAACCAGCACTTAAACCTGGTTTGTGTGATGTTGAACCTTGGCTGTTGCATGCTGGCTCTCCAGCACCCACCCAAAGCAGAGTGCAGAAGCTGAATGGTGGTGTGGAAGAGGCAAAGTGGATCACAGGCTTGGCTCTTGACAGGCACAGGCATCAGGCGATAGGAGTTTAGCCAGGAAGCATCCACAAAATCTCTGCTCCACATGCTGCAGTGCCCAGACACAGAGCTGTGTGGAAGCACTAAAGTAGAAGTGCCAGAACTGGAGCTGTTTTGTGTGCCTCGGCAGAGAAGCAGAGCAGATCAAGAGCATTTCTCCTTGCCTGGTTCCAGCAATAGCAGGGAATTTGGCAAGGGGTCCTGTGGAGCTGCTGGCTTGCCTGCAGACGTGCCTCTCCGTCTGGTTGTCTCTCTCTCCCCTGAGTGTCCTCCTTTGTGCTGCCTGCTGTGCAGCTCAGTTTGTTGCACATTATCTGGGTTCTCCACCTCTGAGCTTTGTCTTTGCTCTTGCAGAGTGGCAAAGGGCAGATGAGCCACTGCCCTCCAACCTGCTCCCGTGTTTGTGGCAGCAAGGTGTTGCACAGGACCTGACTGGGTGGTGCCCTTTGCTTGGCACTCAGCTTGTTCTGTGACTGCTGCCTTGGACAGGCTTTAGTTCCCTGTGCCATCTGTGTCCTGATGGGCCTTGTCATCCGTGGAGGAGTTCAAGGAGCCCAGCACTCAGCAGCAATGGCTGCTCTTATTTCCATGATGCTGGCAGGGAGCGTGGAAACCCTCCACACCCTACACATGGATACCTGCAGGGCAAGGGTTACCCAGCCCTGTCTCAGAACTGCACCTGCCCCATGCATGCAGATCTGTCACTGAGCAAAATGCAGTCAGAGCAGAGTGTGTGACCTTCCTGGTCCTGCTCCTGTTCTGCAGTGCTGGTGGCTGGAACAAGGGGCCAGGCTGTGCTGGGAGGGCTGGGAGCAGAGAGCCCCTGTGTGTGGTGTTGGAGGGCTGGCTGAACTCATCTGGCCAGCACATATCGCTGCAGTTTCACTGCCCTGTGCCACAGAAAAAGCCAGGCCTCAGGATGGCAGCTGCAGTGAGACATCCCAGAGCCTTGCTGGCAAAAGCCATGGATTTCCCAGTCTTGGGGAAGAGCTCAGTGGCATTTCTCTATTAAAGGCTTTGAGGAAAAATAACTAATCACAGCCTGAGAATTGTATCTCTGCTAGATTGTGTCATTCAGAGGTCATTTAGAGGAACAGAGACCAAATGGCACAAGCACTGGAGGAAGAGGAGGTGGTGTTACCTTCTGTCAGAAATCCCCTGTATCCTTGGAGTTGGGTAAAGTGAATTTGCCCCAAGAGGCTGTGGGGCTTTGAAGACCCTGGAATTTATAATTATTAATGTGGGTCTCATAATCCCCTCATAATCCCCTGCCTGCATGGGGAAAGGAGCAGGGATGCACAGCCTGCAGTGTTCATTGGTGCTAATGGGCAGGAGAGGGAGAGGACAAGACCTTGGATTGTCAGCATGTTGGAGAGCTCAGCACAGGCTGTTCTGCTGGAAAGGGAGAGAATTATGGCCGTAAAAATCACTAAGAGATTAAAAAAAAAGTCATAACAGGATAATCTCTTCTCTTAATGTGTGTAATGGAGGGGAGAGAGGCAGTGAAAGCTCAGGCAGGGGTGTGAGGGATGTGAAAGTGTCAGAGATGGGCAGCCTGAGCAGGGCCGGGGGGATTTCTCCTCACCCGTCTGTCCAGCCTGGCTGCTGTCAGTGCTGCCTGCTCCTGCCCTGCCAGGGCCAAGCAGGAAGATTCCCAGCTGTCCAACTGAGCTGGGTGTGAAGGAGCCAGCAGCCTTCTTCTATCAGCATCATTCATTCCCCTGAAAGCATTCATTCACCTCCACACAGACATGAGCTCTGGCTGCCGGAGCAGGTGATTTTTACCTTCTAAAAGTAGGAAAGCAGTCACCAAGTTTTCTCCAAGCTTTATTTCTCATGGCCTTCTGTAAAGCCACGATGGGGCTGGCAGTGAGATAAATCCCTATTTTAGCTCATTTTAGAGTCCAAACAACAAAACTCAGCAGTGCTGTGACCAGAGGTTGCATTTCTGATCTATAGAATAGTCAAGGGGCCACTGCTAACTGGCTTTATAGGTCATACAGTTCAAAAATGGGGATAATGAAGAGAATTTTATAGCTCATAATGAGCAAAAACTCATAAAAAGCTAGCTCACAGTATGAGATGCATGAGGCTGGGGCTCTAGGCAATTTGCTTTCTGAATATAAAAGGAAAAAAATATGTTTGAAAATGTTGTCTGTTATGGGGATATGTCTGTTCTTTCTAAACATAAGTTGTTCTGGATTAAAAACCATACTGCACCACCTGCTAGGAAGAAAATTAATGTTATCTCAACCAAAACCAGAACAGTGGTCAGGACAGCGAGATCCTCTCTCCCTTCCTTTAAACCGTGGGCATCTTGTACAGTTCAAGAAACCCAAACCTTTCTACGAATGCAGTATAATCTGTGGGAATTACCAACAGCATATCAATACAGCAAATTGCATAACCAGGTGCAAAAAAAGAGCTGGATGTTTAGATGGAACAAGACTGCGACAGGAGTAGAAGTATATTAAGTACAAAACCGCTTCCTTTTAGCCTCCAGCTGCCAGAGAGGCAGCGCTCTGGGCAGCTGGGAAGGGGGTCAGCTTCGTGAGGAGGTGCAAGCTGACCCAGGGACTCTAACGCTGCTTTTCAGGTGCTCGTGCCCAGAGCTGTGTCCGTCCCCATGACCATCAGTTCTAATGCAGCCCCTGGTGATGCAGGAATGGCTCTATGTCCTCCCGCGATGTCCTGAGTGGCACATCCCGGACCAGGCGCAGCACAGCAGCACTGCCCGCCCGCTGTCTCAGGTAAGAGCTGGCTCTGGGACTCTTTCTGGTGGCAGCTTTTGGCAGAGGTTGCAGATTTCTGTGGGGCAAACCGGGCCCTCTGTTGCTGGTGGCAGGGAAGGCTGTCAGCCCCGGCCCCGCCGTCGGCTGCACTTAATGAGAGCGTGCGCTCTCCTCCAGCGCTCCGGCTGCGAAGTGTTTCCCAAAGCAGGGGAAGAGAGACAACCTGCAGAGCTGGATTTCAAGCCTCTTTCACAATAAAGAGCGAGGGGCTACTGTTAACAGCTCTTGTGTATTTGGTTGGGTTTTCTTTTTCCTGGAAACTGGGAAAGGTGTCAGCTTTTGGTGAAAATGTAGGTTTTCTGCTCTTCCTGGTTGCAGATAAGAGCTTGGAAATAAGCCCCTGGTGGATGCTGTAAGGCAGAGGAGGAGTCTGACCTCTTTCTAATCTAGTTATCTTGAGGGACAGATTTCGGTCTCCTTACTCTTTCCCCCAGGGTCTCTGAGCCCCAGGCCAGGCTCCTCACCAGACGGGAAGGAAGGTCTCTGGGGACCCCATGGTAAATGGCAGAGCAGACTGAAGAACAGAAAGGTGTGCTGGAAACTGTCTGCAAAGCTGCCTGCGCTCTGCACGGAGCTGTCAGGAGCTGGTTTAGCACCTTTAGGGTGGGGAAATGCTGCCTTGGCTCTGCCAAGCTGTGGATCCCTCTTTGCCTGTAGCTGTTGGTCCCAGGGTACCTCTCACCTGACTGGAAACTGATGGACAGTGCCAAAGGTTCCTTTGGGCACTGGCAGTATTCTTCCCAGGACAAATGGGAAGCTCTGCCTTTTTCCTTTTTCATCATGCTTCAAGCATGGAAAGCAAGGACTGAGCCTGAGGTTTCTCCCTACCGTGGCTGACCATCAGCCAGGACCCACCCTGCCTCAGGGAGCTGTAGGAGGAAGGCAGAGCTGTCTCTGGAGAGGCTCCAGCATGCAAGAACGGGGCAGGGGGGCAGGCTCTTGGTGGCTGAGTCAGGGTTTATTGGCCCCAGGGTAGCTGTTAAAATGCTGCTGCTGGGCCAGTGCACGGGTGGTTGATAAACAGCCCAGCAAATGAAGTGGAGAGGGAGAGGGATGGAACAAGATGAGCAGGGAAAAGCATTCCTGACCTGCCTGAGCAGCCCAAGCCTCTGTGAGGGGATCAGAGCCCTGTGGGATTTGCTGGGAGAGAGGAAGGGAGCAGGAGCAGTGTTAATGACAGTTCACCTTGTTTGAAGGTTCTGCCACCTAGGAAAGAGCCTCCCTCTTGTCCTTGCTAGTCCTGAAAGCTCTTGGCAGGCTGCAGAGAGCCCATCCTTAGTTGTGTCCTGGCCTCACTGAAGCCCTCTCCTCCAGTCTGGGAGCTGCTCTCTCATCTGTTGGACCCGAGAGGTGGTGAGGAGAGGAGCTGGATGTGCTGGTCCCACAGAGAGGGACAGCACCCATCAGCTGTGCAGGCAGGGAAGGAGGGGAAGAGAGGGAGAGATACTGGGAGCTTTTCTTTCCCTCCCTGTAGGTGGAAGAGAGCACGATAAAAATTCTGGGCGTCAGGACTGTGGGGGACACAAAAAGCCAGTCCAGAGCTTTCTGGCAAAAAGAAACTATTTGCACTTGGTCCAGGCTGGCATGAACCTCTGCTGGTACCCAGCACTGTGCTGGGGCACGTGGGGGACAACAAGGGCATCTTTGACTTGGCATTAGATCTCAAGAACCTATTTACCTTCTGGGTCACTGAGGCTCGATGGGATCATTTCCTGGATAAATCTCTTCCCTGGCAAACACTCCTGTCTGCTCTTTATGTGCTCCAGCATCTGAGCCAAGGTCTCTGCCGGTCATCCCAGCACATCCCCACCGCCATGCCTTTGCAGGGATGGATCTTCCCCCAGTGCCCAGAGCAGTGACCCTGCGCACACCTGGCGTGGGGGTTGCCCTGCAGCGGGCAGATCTCTGTGCTTCGAGGGCAGCCACGGGGTTAAGGCAGGTTGGAGGCTGCTGGAATGCCACCGGACAAAGCTGGGATTGAGGCTGGCTGTGAGGCGCTGCCGCCCCCCTCCACATTCCTGGGGGGTCAGCGCTCGGGGCACCCAGCCCTGCCGGACACCCGGTGCCTGCCCGCTGCCCTGCCGGACACCCGGTGCCTGCCCGCTGCCCTGCCGGACACCCGGCGGGGCGGGAGGCGATGCCCGCTCCTCCGGCGGAGCTCGGGGCGCATCTGGGGCTGAGCACCGGGAGATGCACTCGCCGGAGCCCGCGTGAGTGTTCTTCACCCGAAAATCAACCTGTTCCGCGGTGGAGGGGGAGTGAGGGTCCGGGCTGGGGCTCTGGGGAAGGGATGCTGAGGGGGTGCTCCGAGGGAAAGCGCTTGTTTCTCCCTCTGCTCGCTTGCAGGGCTTTTGTCCTAGGGAAGCAGATGTTCAGCACCTGCTCTCTGCTTGGTGGTTGCTACAGGATTATCTACCGGGCTTGGGAATTGCGGGCGTTGTGGGCTTTTAACTTATTAAATAAGGCTGGGAGGACTGTGTCGCCTGCAGACCTGTGCTGCAATTGCACCCAGGTGGAGCTGATCCCTGCCTTTGGTATCCCCCGGGACACAGGGAAGGGCTGGAGCGTTCCCTGGCAGGGCCGTGGGACTGACCTACTTCAGTGCAGTGAGGACCTGCACAAGCAGAGTATTGATTTTTCTATGTGCAAGCAGCAATTTTAGCTCGAGTGGATTATAATTCGTGGCCCCAAGAATCCTGTGAACTCTGTGGGTGATGGTTTTCTCTGTTTTCTTGATGTTTCTGGAGTGGCAGGATGGGGAGGCAGAGAACAGCCTGTTAGATGTTTTTAGATGAATCAAACTTAGCACCAGTCTTGGCGATCATTTGATTTTTCTCTGAGAACTGGTGTGGAGGGGGTATTTTTAGCTGTGCAGCCAAATTCCTTGTCAGGTTGTTTTCTCCTGCCTGTTGTTTTCCTCAGCTTGGCTGAATCTCTTCTCCAGACACCTCCACGAGCCCTTGGACAGCATGAGTTGCAAGTGTCTACACGTTCCCCTTGGAAGAGCTGCTGCTTTTCCCCCAAAGGCAGCTGCCCTTATCTGGCCTGTTGTATGCTCTGTTTAGAAAGTACTAACACATTTAATTATGGTTGATTAAGCACCTGGGGATAATTATCTCAAGCGAGCTCTAATACCAAAGCAGCATTTGATAGAAATGCTGCCATTTCTCCAGCACAACTCATTGATGTCTCACTTGTGGGAACGTGTCCATGTGTTTTGCTCAACAAGCTGTGTTTTTTGGAAAGAAAATCCCCTCTCACTTACTCAGTCCTTTGTGAGGGGCTTCTGATCTTGTGTGTTGCTGTCACTGGCACGTGAAGTGTGAGCAGGGGCATGATGCGGAGCTAGAGGCTCAGGAGAGGATTCCAACAAGGATTTGTTGTCCAGGGATCAGCACCCAGTTTTTCCAGCTGAGTGTGCTTCCTTCGTGTGGCTGGGTTAGGATTTGCTGTCATCTCTCCTCGGCCTTTCGCAGCACCCTTCCCACGGCTGCTCATTCTGGAGAGCTGCGGAGGAGAAGCAGCATCTGTGGAGGAGAAGTGGCTTCTCAGATTTGCCACGCCGGCAGGGAATATCCTGGAGCCTCTGTAGAGGAGCAGGTGGCAAGTCCCAGTATCGGGGATGGCAGAAAGGATGTTGGCAGATCCCCTTGGTCCCTAGGAACAGCAGGATCAGCCTCTTCTCGAAGCACAGCAGCCCTGAATAACATAGGAAAAATCATCATTAGCCCTGCAGGCACTGTGACACATAAGGACCAGCTCTGGCTTAACAGCTCTCAGTGAGATAAGCTCATTGCTGGATAACTGAGGAGAGCAGGAGATGTGCAGTAAGCCCTCCCTTCAACCTTTGCTCTTAGTGTGCTGCTGGAGCCAGCACTGCATCCTTCCTCCAGAGAGAGCCAGGAGTTTCCTGGGAGCTGCTAGCAGACCACTTAAGGAGCAAGGCAGCCCCCTTGAGAGCTGAAAAACCAGTGAGGGTTAGGACAGAGTTAGGGGGTGGGGGTCCCCAGGCAAGCTCCCAAAGCACCAGGCAGTGATCTCTGGATGCAGCGTGGTTCTGTTTCTGCCCAGGTTGAAGCCTCGCAGGATGGTGCAGGACCTTCGTGTGTAACCCCCCGGGCTCCAAGCAGTGCTGCCGGGCCCCAGGCCCCTCTGGAGATGAATCTTTGCTGGAACGAGATAAAAAAAAAATCCCACAGCCTTCGGTAAGAGTCCTGCCTGGAGCGAGCTCTGGGCTGGCCTGGCCTTCCAGCCTTGCCTGCTGCTTGTGATTGTCAGGAGGTTTTTGAACTTTTTTTGCTCGATGAGCCACATGAATGCACAGTGACCTTGGCTCAGCTCCCCTTCTGGTCCACAGACTTTTGAATCTCCTTATGCTGGAAAGCATCTCCTCTGTTTCTACCCATCCCATCCTCTCCTCTCTCCCTGCTTTCTCTCCTGCTTGCTTTCTGCTGCCCTCTCTATCCTCTGCCTTTGCCCCCCCTGTCTCTTTTTGCCCCACGGCTTTGCCTCCACCTCGTCTGTGCCTGTCCCTTCATTGGGAGTCCTCTCCACTGCGTGAGGGGGAATATGCCTTCCAGACTGTCAGAGTTTGCAGCTCCACAGCCAGCATGACAGAGAGCTTAACTGGGGCGTGTTAATAGTCTCCTGCCTAAATCCAAGGCTCCTGGAAGCTGCCCAGCCATGCAAATGCCATCCCAAGCCCCACTTGCTAGCCAGAGCAGTTCTGACCCACAGGCAAACACGGAATGACTGTCCTCTGCTCTGAGCTCCAGGGTGAGGGATAGCTTCGGTTTCCTGTCCCCAGTGCCTCCACGCTTCACCCCACCCGGCAGTGTAGCCTCTCTGCTGGCTGGGAGTCATGCTCAGCCCATGCTGAGGTGTGCTGCCAGTCACTGAGGAGGTCCTGGGGGTCAGCACCCAGCCACGGGTGCTGTGCTTCCCTTCCCCAGGCAACCTGCTCCTCTCCTGTCTGTCTGTCTGTCCATCTGCCACCTCACTGTCCTTGCTCTCCTGCCAGGGCTCGGCTGGAGGCTTTCTCTGACCACAGTGGGAAGCTGCAGGTGCCTCTCCAGGAGATCATCGACTGGCTGGGGCAGAAGGATGAGGAGCTGTCAGCACAGCTGCCCCTGCGGGGCGATGTGCTCCTGGTGCAGCAGGAGAAGGAGACACACGCGGTGCGTTCCTCGTGCCTCCTGGTCACTGCTGGGATGGGCTGGGGGTGGGCAGCCCTGCCTGGGACCCCTCCCTTGTGTCACTGCCCACACCACAGCCTGTGGGTGCACCAGTCCTTGACTGTCTCCATCTCTGCTTCCCAAGAAAAGGCAGAGCCTGTCTGGTTTTAGAAAATAAACCCACATTACAGCCTTGAGTCACCTCCAGCTGGTAGTGAACCCTTCCATTTGTAGTGTCTTCCCTAAGTCCTGCCTCTCACCTGCCTCTGCTTTTGGGATCCTGGGACCTGAGAAGGCTGGTTGGTCTAGGGGCAGTCGTGTGGCTGGGACATGAGTGGTGCCTGAACACATTATCATCATATCCAAAACTGGGGTACACCCAGACAGATCAGCGTTTCCTGCTCCCCTGTGCACAGCATTCTCCTCTCACTGCCAGTGGCTGTTGGGCTTTAGTTGTTTTTTTCCTTGAAAACAAACATAAGATGTTTACTGCTACTATCCCTCATCCTTGCTGGAGCTTCCCTGGTGCACAAACAGCCCATCCAGCAGACAGCACTGGTGTGGGAGCTGCAGTTGGAGGGGAGGAGAGGACACACTAAACCAGCGTGCCTCTGCAGTCTTCCCTGGCAGATGTGCTGCTTTGGGGCATCCTGCTGTTCCTCTCCTTGCTCCTACAGTGGCTGGACCTGTTGCTGAGCAGCTGCTGGAAGGACTGCTAGCGTGCCTGTGCTCTTGGTGCACGAGTGAGGAGCATCTCTAAGCAAAGCCTCTGAAAGCACCATAAATAAAACAGTTCCTCTTGTGCAGCCCTGGCTCAAACACACCATTCTGGGCTTGCTGTTCTGTCTCCCCACTCCAGCAAAGCTGCAAGCCAAACCTCTGCAGGAGCCACCTTCTGGCAGGTGGTCATTCCTTCCCTGAACTGCAAAAATATTTCTCTTAACGTTGACTTCTCTCTGTGCCTCCAGTGAGGTTTGGGCCTTGGGGTGAATAAATCACTGGAGCATTTGGAAAGGGGGCAGCCAGGGCACGACTTTCTGGCTCAGCCTGCTGTCTCATCTCTGTGCTCTGCTCTCCAGGCTTTCATGGAAGAAGTGAAGTCTCGGGGACCATACATTTACTCTGTCCTGGAGTCAGCACAGGCTTTCCTTTCCCAGCACCCATTTGAAGAATTAGAAGAACCAACTTTGGAAAGCAAAGGTCTGTGGAGCTCCCTTTTTTTTTGTTCTCTGTTTTCTCAGCTCCCCCTGGGCTGGCCCGGGGAGGGTGGAGTGGAGGTGTCTAGTGTAGCACAAAGCAGCACACCAGTGCTCTGTCTCACACCACCATGCCCAGGCTGTGCCCAGTCCTTTGGCCAAAGGTCAGACTGGCACAGAGCAGTGTCACTGTCCCAGGAAAGGGCAGAGGCTCCTGGTGCAGTCCATGATGGGAGCACCTCATGAGGCATCATCAGATGTGCTCTAGGGTGGGTTTTTAAAGGGCAGCATAGCTTCTAACTGTGAGGATAGAGAGGCTGGATACCTAGAGGAGCTGGTGCAGAGATGGATACTATTATTACACTTGTTTTCCTCCCCTTTTTCCAGTTTTCCCTAGATTTTTTTCTCTCTCATTTCCCTGTCCTCCCTTCATCCCTTGCCCCACCCTCCTCTGGGTTGAGCTCTCATTTTAGCTCCCTGTTCCCCTCCTGCTTTGCCTTCCCAGATGTGTCTCCGCGGCACCGGATCCAGAACATCAGCCGCTTTGTCTGGAAGCAGGCCAACGTGGCCAGTGAGCTGTGGGAGAAGCTCACAGCCCGCTGCGTGGACCAGCACCGCCACATCGAACGGACACTGGAGCAGCTGCTGGAGATTAAGGGGGCTATGGAAGAGCTCAGCACCACCCTGGACCAGGCTGAAAGTGTGCGGGAGACCTGGGAACCCATCGGGGACCTCTTCATTGACTCCTTGCCAGAGCACATCCAGTCAACCAAGGTACTCCTGGCTCCGAGAAGGCTCCAGCCTCGGCCCTGGAGGTGATGAAATGCTGCTTCCCAGGAGGATAGAGCTGCTCCCATGGACTGCTCAGTCCAAGGCAGCTGCATTACCTGGGATCTCAGGGCCAAATCCTCCTTCCCACAGCCCCCCTGCTTTGTGAGGGGGGTTTTGGCCAGCAGTGTCCTGAGCAACTGGCCACGCTGAGTGCCTTGTCATGGCACAGACCTTACACGGATACAGTGGCTCAGCATAATTGAGTCACTGTCCCCACTTCATATATCAGGAGTAATCTGCAGCCTGGTAGGTTTGGTTGGGTATTTTTTCCCCTGCTAAGGTACCCCGTGGGAGGGTGAGTCAGCAGTGGCTTGGCAGCCACTAGCCCACTCCAGCTCGTAGCAAAGGAATCAGATCCAAGTCCTGGCTACTTACCTGCTTGTTTCCCTTCTTCCCCCACTCTGTGCCTGTGTCCTGGGGCATTGGACTCCAGCTGTTCAAAGAGGAGCTCTCTCCCATGAAGGATGGGGTGAAAGTGGTCAATGACCTTGCACACCAGCTCGCCATCTCAGATGTCCACCTGTGCATGGAGAATTCCCGCACCCTGGAGCAGATCAACACCCGCTGGAAACAGCTGCAGGTGGGAAGGAGTCAGGAGCAAGCACTGCAAATAAACCATGGGCAGGAGGGTGCTGGGAAGGGCCGTCACTGCTGAGCTTCAAGCATGATAAAGTAAGGTTTGGCATAGCAGGGATGTTATAGTTGGTGTTTGGGAAGGAGAAGAGCATCAGTTGAGTGTGAGGAAAGTATCTGATAAACCTGCAGAGATCTTGATTGGGAAAAGGCAGTGGGAGGAACAAAGGGAGAATCAGGACCTGTTGGTGGAGGGAGTCAGTACCAGCTGTGATGGCTTTGATATCTGTAAGGGCATGGGTTCAGGTGAGCTGGAGGTGTGGCTGTGCTGCCTCAGCCCGTGAGAGGAGGTGTAGAGAGTTTAGCAGGCTGGGGAACACAAATACCAAGATAGGAGAGGAAGGAAGAGCATCTGTGTGCTGGGGCATGTCTGAGTCCACCCTTCCTGAATGGGTCATCAATCCCAAATGCCTGTTGGACTGCCAGTGAATTATTTTTCAATTCTCCAGGCCTCCATAAACGAACGCCTGAAGCAGCTCCAAGATGCCCACCGGGACTTTGGACCAGGCTCCCAGCACTTCCTCTCCTGTACGTGAGTGGGTCCCCCTGCCTGCTGCCACGAGGTTGCCTCTGCAGAGCAGCCTGGGCTGTGACAATGGAAAATAGGGTGCAAAGTCCTGTAGCTGAGCCCAGAGCCATGCACGAGGCTGGAAAGGGCCCAGACTGGTGCCCTGTGCACAGGAGCCAGAGCAGCAGGCTTCTCCAAAGTTGGCATTGTGCTGCCTCACCTTGTGGGAGCAAGGCTGGGACGTGAGTGTGGTTTCCCTTCAGAGTACAGAGCTGTGACACTCACAGCAGCAGCTCTCAGGGGACACTGGGACTGTGTCAGCCTCAGAGCAAGACAACAGATGGCAGGAAGAGGCAGTGCCTCATACCCCGTGTTATTTATCTGGAGGCTAAAAATGCGCATTTTAAGGAGGTTTTCATTCATGTGGGGAGGCAGAGGGATGCTGTTACTACAGATCAGAGCTGTTGGCTGACCGCTCTCAGACCTCCCAAGGGTGGGCAGCAGGTTGTGCCCCAGAGCCTGGGGTCCATCCTTGGAAATGCTGAGCCCTGCAGTGTCTCTGGATGTCAGTGGGAATTGCTGGCCTGTGCTTCTCTGCAGACTGTGTATTCCTCTCTGAAAGGAAGGATGAATTTTCCAGTTGCTGGAATTGATATCCTGCCTGTGAAAAAGGAAAATAACTGAGGGTCGTGCAATGGCTTCCATCCTCTATATACCACAGGGTGGCAGGCAACTGGTAAGGGATGGATCCTCATCTTCCCAAGATACTACAGCTGGTACACAGAGCAGAAACAACAGATGCTTTGGGTGTCTGAGCCAGGCCATAACGGGCAGTGCTGTGTCTGTGTGCCCAAATCTCAACTGCTGTGAGCCCTGTCCACTGGTGGCCGTAGAGTTGCCTGGGGCATCATCAAAAGCATCAGGGAGTGTCTCTTCCTGAGTTCTGAGCTCAGCTACATACAAAGCCCTTGTCTTGAGGGGCAAGATGTCTCTAGCAAGACCAGCAGTCTTGTGCTTTTCTTATAGGCAGCATCCCCTTGCCTGCACCAACACCTCCAGCTGATGATATGGGAAGACACAGCTTTTCCAGTAGGCACAGTCCTGCTGGGCTGGCATCAGAAACAGCATCAGCTTAGAAGAGTGTTTGGTGTTGATCTGACACGTGTTTCTCTCCTTGCAGCCTCTGTCCAGGTCCCCTGGGAGCGAGCCATTTCCCCCAACAAAGTGCCATACTACATCAAGTGAGTGTGTTCCCATACACAGCCCGTGGTCTTCTTTGGCCTGGAGGGATCAGGAATTGGGGACCAGTTTGGAGAGGGGGGCAGTGAACAGACCGGAGTGAGAGCTCACCTCCAGTGAAGCGTGCCTTGGCCAGCCTGGCAGAGCCAGGCTTTCCCTGCCTGCTGGGATGCCCAAGATGAGGGGAAACCCTGGCTGGAAGGAGAAGGGGTTGGCAGCAAGTGGGGATATCCTGCTGTGGGCATCCTTCATGCTGCTGTGGCTCGGGAATGTGCTCAGTGGGATGCAGCACTGTCTGCAGACACTGAAACACTCACTCCCAGTGCTGGCCAGGGCCCTTTTTAAATCTCTCATGGCAGCTTTTGGTTACCAGATTGACTTTTGGTCTCCATCTGTTTTCCTCCCAGTCACCAGGCCCAGACGACGTGCTGGGACCACCCAAAGATGACAGAGTTGTACCAGACTCTGGGTAAGGAGGCCATCCCAGACCCATTTGAGTGGTATCTGCCTTTTTGCAGCATGGGGTGCATGAGTGGGATTCCCCCAGGCCACCTGCTCCCCTCTGTGGCACAGGGACCCCCAAAGCAGTCGGGTGTGACCCCTGCCAGGCTCCACTCCTCACCCTCCTGCACGTGCTCTGCTTCTTCTGGCGGGGCTGGGGTCTGGGAACTGCAACTGCAGCTTCCTGCCCTGGAGATAAGGATGCTGTGCTGTGGTTTTATTCTTGTTTTCCCGTGTTGCCGCAGCGGATTTGAACAACATCAAGTTCTCGGCGTATCGGACGGCCATGAAACTCCGGCGGGTGCAAAAAGCCCTTCGATGTGAGTGTGTGGGAAGGGTTTCCCTCCTGCTGGGTCTCCCTCAGCACAGGCGTTAAACTAACACAAGCTTTTATCAGCACATCAAAGGCAGGAGGCGCCAGGGGACAGGTAGCTGAGGCGAGAAGCCAGGAAGATCAGCCTGGGAAGATGAGCAAATCCACCAGTCTGTGTCAGTGCCTTTCTTTACAGGCTTGGGGTGGCCTTTAGCCAAAGGGATATGAAAACAAAATGGTCCAGCTCAAGAGTTAACAAAGCTGCGGGATCAGGCGGGAGCTCACCAAGCAGCTCCAAGGGAGCATGGAGAAGGTGTGGATGTAACGGAGAGATGAAACCAGGCAGGGACAGAGAGGGCTTCACCGCTTAAAGAGGAGGAAGGGAGCCAATAAAACTGACTTCTGCACTGTTGGTGAAAACTGGAGGATGAATAGTTGGGTGAATATGATACCACAGGACTTCAAACATCTCTCCAAGATGTAGCTGCTCCTTGGAAACTGCTGAGGAGTTTCTGGTGGAACTGGCAAGCAGGCAGATGGGAATCTGATAGATGCAGCATCCTCGGCTCTTCAGAGCTTTTGACAAAACCTCTCACCTAAGGCTCTGTCACGATTAGCAGCAGCAGGCTGAGGGAGATCCCCCTCCTGAATTAAGTTTTCATGAAGGGAAGGAGGTACAGCCAGGCACCAGTGGGGTCCCAGGCAGACCTGTGCTCCTTGACATCCTGTGAAAGGCCTGGAAGAAGGCAATGAGGTGTGAGGAGATGGGTTCTCAAGGGAGTCAAACTCTGGCTGTTGGATATTTTCATGACACTGTGGTGGTCAGGCTGTCCTGTACCCAGGTACAGTCAGGGATGAGGTAATGCAAATGGAAGAAAGCAGAAGCTGGCTTTTGCCACCTTGTAAAGGGGTCCATGCAGCAGCAGGCAAGGCGTGGAGAGGAAAAAGGCAAAGAGCAAAGCAGAGCCCTCCTGTGTGCTGCTTGTGCATCTTTGGTTGTGCATCTCTTGCATCTCACATGCTGCACTGTCGCCTTCTTTCCAGCCCAGAAATGACTTGAAAAAATGCTCTTTATTCGAGATATGCTTGAGAAAAGGGCAAGGAGGTTGCCAAGGCAGCTTTCCCATAATGAGAAGTTTGGTGGAGTGGCTGTGTAGGAAAGAGGCAGTGAGGGATAGATCAGAGCCATATGCAGTCGTGGGCAGTGTGGACAAGAGGGTGGGCAGGAGTAATACTCCTTGGCACGGGAGCTGGGGCTTCCCAGTGCAAGTGTAGCAGCTTTGACAGGAGAAGGGAGGATTTTTCCACAGAGTGAAGTTACAGTGTGGAAAAGGCACACAATCCCCTGGGTACCATGAGCATAAATGGTCTCAAAGATGGAAAGACTTTCAGAGAAGAAATATTGCTGGTTGCTAACACAGTAGCACATACAACCTGCAGCCATAGAAATCTAAGAGCTCATGGTGTCCTAGCCTTGTTTTGGGTTTGTGCCTTAACTCCCTCACCCTGTCAGACCTGGAGACAGGACTGATTCATCTTTGGGCAGCTCCTTGTGGGGTCTGTGCCCCCTCACCTCCCCACGCCTGCCCCACAGGGACCTGGCAGGTGCAGAGAGGCCAGCACTGGGCTCTGCACAGAGCCTCCCATGAGTAGTATTCTCCTGGCAGAGGCTGGACAGAGCAATGAGGAAGGAGGGTCACAGAGAATGGTGGCTCAAGGTGCAGGTGTGGTATTTTGGGAGAGGTTTACAGGTGGGAGAGAAATTCTAGGAGCTGTGCCCATCCTGCCAGCATCTCTCCCAACACAGCGGGACTAACAGTGCTCCAGGTTAGGTCAGTGCTGCATCTCTTTCCTCTTGGTTCTCACCTCTCTCCTTTCCCCCCGTGCCCTCTGATCCCTCTGCCTGTGTTTTCTGTGCAGTGGACATGGTCACCTTGGCCACGGCTTTGGAAATCTTCAATGAGCACGACCTGCAGCCCAGTGACCGGGCGATGGACGTGGTGGAGGTCATCCACTGCCTGACTGCTCTCTACGAGCGGCTGGAGGAGGAGCGGGGCATCCTGGTGAACGTGCCCCTCTGCGTGGACATGAGCCTCAACTGGCTGCTGAATGTCTTTGACAGGTACCTCTACCTCAGCATCCCCTGAGCTGGGGGCTGCCACGCTTGGGAGGAAACCTCCATGCTGCTCTTCCAGCTGGCAGAGCTGCAGGAAGGTTCTGGCTGCTAATGAGGGGGGTGATGCCTTAGGTTTTAACTTTTATGTTTTTCAAATCCTCTACTGTTATTGTAACTCTGAAGTTTCCTGTAGCCTGTTAAGTGCTCTTCTCTCATGCTAAGATAGACATAACAAAGCCTCTCCAGCTCTCCAAGGACACCCAGACTGTCCTAGGCCAAAAAACTGTAAACCTTCATCTTGGGGAGAGGGGGGCAAGCTTGGGCAAATTCCATCCTTGCCTGGCTTCTGCTTGGGGAATTGATGCTGAGATCCAAGTGGGAAGAACTTGTGAGCTGTCATTGTCCATGTTGGGATGCACTGAGGCAGGAGCCTCTGGAGCCCAGAGTGTACCTCTGAAAGTCTTTCAAATAAATACCCTCCTTTATTCCTGTCTAGTCTCTGTTTCTAGGTAGCCATTTAAGGCATCAGGGGCTGCCTGGTGTGTGCTTGCCTTGGTGACTCCCCTGCCAAAAAAACCCCACTCTGGAACATTTGCCAACCTGTATCTCTCCTTGCAGTGGCCGCAGTGGGAAGATGAGGGCTCTCTCCTTCAAGACGGGCATTGCGTGTCTGTGCGGGACAGAGGTCAAGGAGAAGTTTCAGTGTGAGTCCCTTGTCTCCCTCCCCCCACAACCTGGTGAGAAAACAGGAGTGGTTTTGTTTCCTGGCTTACACCTTCTTTGCCCAGGAAGAGCAAAGAAACAGCTTTCCTACCGTGACTAATCTGCTGGCATCATCACCTCTCCCTCCCTCCCTAGGCCTACGCCACCAAAATTAGGAGGTGTTTTTGTAGACTGACTGGTGCTGCAGTGATGTGGCTTGCATGGCACTGTAAGGAACAGTGCAGAGAAGGCACACAGGAAAGTTATCCAATGCTTTCTGGAAGGAAAACACCAGGGGTTGCATGGCTGGGGGGAAGTAGGTTTCAGGCAAATTGCCTTCCTCACTGCATCTTAACCATGGAATATTATGGAGGGGATTATTGTGTAGCATAGGGAGCACCAAGGGGTTAAATAAAGGGATTTGGCTGATTTCACAGAGGACAGGCCAGCTGTGGCTGTTAAATAAATGGTGTATGCAGACCCTATCTGAATAAGACTCTAAACTCCTGGTTATTAGGAGCTGGAAAGATACTGGTAAAGCTTATTTAATCATAGCTCAGTTTTCTCCTCTTATTTGAGCTCCCTGCTGGAGGTGTTCACTGGGGTCTCTGGTGTGACTCCCACACTGCTCCCTGCTGCCTGCCTCCTCTTGGGGTGCTGGGGTGTCAGCTGTGTGTCTGTCCTGCCCGCAGACCTCTTCAGCCAGGTGGCGAACGCCGGGGGCCTGTGCGACCAGCGGCACCTCGGCGTCCTGCTCCACGAAGCCATCCAGGTCCCACGCCAGCTGGGGGAGGTGGCAGCGTTCGGGGGCAGCAACGTGGAGCCCAGCATCCGCAGCTGCTTCCGCTTCGTGAGTGTGGGGCCACGGCCCTTGCCCCGTGCTGGGGACAGGCGCTCAAGGTGACAGGGGACCTGCCACGGCTGGGTCCCAGCTCTGAGCAGCCCCTTCCTCTCCCCTCCCCAGAGCAATGGGAAGTCTGCCATTGAGGCGTCCCAGTTCCTGGAGTGGGCCAACCTGGAGCCGCAGTCCATGGTGTGGCTGGCGGTGCTGCAGCGGGTGACCATGGCCGAGCAGGTGAAGCACCAGACCAAGTGCTCCGTCTGCCGGCAGTGCCCCATCAAGGGGTTCAGGTAAGGGGTGTGATGTGGGACCCTGGCCCCAAGAGGAGTGCGTGGTGTCCTGCAGGAGGAGCTGAATTTCCTCTGTGCTCTTGGGGGTGCCTGGAGCTCTGCAGCCAGCAGTGTTTCAGGCAGGGCAGAGCAGGCACCAGCTAAGGGGAAGGAGCAGGGTGCTTTTCTGGGGACTTCAGCCATCAGCACTGTGGATTCACTGAGGTGTTAGCATAACACAGGCCACCTCTGTCCCCTCCCACTGACCTCTTCTTGGGCTTTTAACACGTGTTTTTGATGACTTCCAGTGTTTCCCTATGGCCTCTTGACCTCCTCAGGTATCGGAGCCTGAAGCAGTTCAATGTGGATATCTGCCAGACCTGCTTCCTCACTGGGCGAGCCAGCAAGGGCAACAAGCTGCACTACCCCATCATGGAGTACTACACCCCGGTATGGAGCTGGGCTGGGCTGGGAGGGCCCTGGCTCAGAGCAGGTCCCACTGATGGCAGCAGCCTTGTGATGTTTAGGCTCTCTTGTGTGGTTTTGTACCCTCTGCGTGCTGGAGGCTGCCTGTGTCCCTGCTCTTCTGGGGCTCCTGGTGAGCAGGATGCACGGTCCCCAATGCTCAGCTTGGCCTGTGCCAGGCCCCATGACTGACAGATCTGCTGTGTGCCCTCCTTGCTTCCTCAGTTTTATCTGCCTCTTCCCCCATGGACCTCCTGCCCAGCCTGAGGGGCCTCCTTTCCTGTGGCTGCTGAGCTGTAGTGCCCCACTTTCCATTATGCAGCAGCACCTTTGTCACATTTGTGTCTCTGCAGACCACATCCAGTGAGAACATGAGAGACTTTGCCACGACACTGAAGAACAAGTTTCGGTCCAAGCAGTACTTCAGCAAGCACCCACAGAGGGGTTACTTGCCCGTCCAGTCTGTGCTCGAGGCTGACTTCTCTGAAACGTGAGTTGACTGTGCCCTGGGTTTTGTCCTTTGACCCAGAATGAGACATGAATTCTGTGGATGGAAGGAGCATCTCAGCTCATACAGGGCTCCTGGGGGAGGGCTGGAGGAGCAGTTGCTCTGGGGGTGATATGACACCTTGTTCTCAAAGGAACAGAGATTTCAGTCTCCCTCTCCAGCCGGTCCCTGGCTCTTCTCAGCCAGGTGAGATCAGCCTCTCCCAAGCCCTCCTGACCAGTGTGCATCTCTTGCAGCCCAGCCTCATCCCCGATGTTGCCACACGCCGACACACACTCCCGGATCGAGCACTTTGCCAGCAGGTACCACCACTGGGCTTTGCGGTCCTGCCTGGGCACGGAGCATGACCCTGATGGGTATGGGGAGGGGGTTTGGGGTAGATGTATGGTCAAAGACCCCTCCACCCTTCCCAGCATGCTGCAGAGGCAGGCAAACCTGCCTGGGAGGTGGCTGATGCTGTGTAAATTGGCAGCAAAGACCATGCATTTGACAGCCAATGTCTCGGTGGTGCAGCAGCCTCCATGTACTGTCCTGCTCTTCCCAGTATGGGCTGCTGAATGAATTCTCACCAGGGACATCATTCAGTGTCTTGTTCTGCTCTGTGTCCTCACCAGAGCTGTTTTCCAGCTTCCCACTGATGCCAGAATGATTTTTTTGCTTTTTCTTTTATACCCCGCTTATATACCCTTTTATATAATTTTATGTATTCTTAGTGCTTTTAGCCTACATACTTGTAATTTTCCAAGTCTGATAACTCAGCTGAAACCCATTGTACTGTTAAACCAGAAGACTGAACATTCCAGGAGTCCCAGACACCAAAGTCCTTTCCAAAATATATTTTTATAAACTCACATAGGCCCGTCCAGAGAAAAAGTTCCTCAGAATGAAGAGTTCACTCGAGCCTCTCATTGAGAAATCTTTGATAGATGTGCTAATTTTCAAAGTCTATAATTGTGTGTATTTCGGTGTGTGGGGGGCAGTGTGTGCATTTCAAAGCATTCCTGGACAAAGTACTCTGCCCAAAAATCCTAAAATAAATACCGAAGTAAAAACCCCTTTTCCCCATAAACAGTGTTTTGGTTTTAATTTTAAGACCAGGGAAAGGCAACACCACTGCTGCTGCCTTGTGGTTTGTAGTGCCTCTGCCCTTGCTGTGGGGACCCGAGGAGTACAGGGAGCCTGTACTTGTAGCTCAGGCCCTGGGCTGGAGCTGGAATTCTTACACCTCCTTCCTTTGCTTGTGAGAGAGGAGGCTGAGCCAACTGCACAGCAGCAGCTCTTTATTGCAGAGACTTACACCCAGAGAAGCAGTGTCTTTTGGTTTTTAAAAAGGCAGAACTCTCCAGAGCCTGTGCAGAGGGGCAGATTGGTGCAGGCCAGCTGGGAGAGCCCACCAGAGAGGAGGCTTGCAGGGGCTGCCCTAAGTATGGTGCACTGAGCAGACATTCAGGGTGTTTCTGACTGTATCTCAACCTTCTTCTCTTCCCTCCAGGCTCGCAGAGATGGAAAGCCAGAACTGTTCCTTCTTCAGTGATAGCCTGTCCCCTGATGACAGCCTGTGAGTTCTGTGTCCTTTCCCTTCTCCTCACCTCTTGATGAGTCAGAGCTCCTGTGGCTCTATCCATGCCTAACCAGGGCATAGAAATGCTTTCCTTCCTGTTCCCATTGAGTGAGAGGGATGCTGAGCCCCTTCTGAGCTCCAGCCCTGGAGCAGCCAGGAGCTCCTCTATGAAACTGCCTCCCTCCATGCTGTGCTTCCCCGAGGGCACACAAATCCCATGATTTCCCTAATTAAGGTGTTTCTCCACCTACTGGAACAGGGATGAGGACCAGTACCTGCTGCGCCATTCCAGCCCCATCACCGACAGAGAGCCTGGGGGCAGCCAGCAGGTTCCAGGAAGCCTCAACATGGATGACAAGGGAGAGCTGGAGCGAGTCCTGGCTCACTTAGAAGATGAAAACAGGTAGAGAGAGGGGTAACTCTGAAAGTGGGGGTTATAGCCTAACAGTGGGGAAGGGACTGAAGAAGCCTTATAGAGTTCAGAGTGGAGCCAGGAGATGCTGCTGGGTCTGGAGGTGGGGATTGCAGATGCAGAGAGGGCAGTTTTGGAGGGTGTCTAAGCTGAGCACTAAAACTCAGTGAGGGTGTGCTCTCCAAGGAAGGGAGATGACTGTGTTCCCCCAAAATGTTCCTTCCCACATCCCCAGAACCTGCTCCCCTCCTGGATCCCGCACTGGTTGAAGTGAGCCCAGGGCACTCTGTCTTTCTTGTCCCTGAGCCCCTCGTGAACAGTGGTAGTGCTGGTCTGGACCACGCAGGGTGAGGCTCTAGGCAGGGATAATCAGCTCAGGAGGAGGTGATGCTTTCCCTGCTCTTGTTCTCAGCCTCTAGGGTGAGTGGTTGCATATCTGTGAACTCCCTGAGCAGGGTAGAACCACAGAGAGGCCACTCTGCAGTACCTTAATCCTGGCCCTTAAGCTTCACAAATGGCAAAGCTTTGTCTGGGTCATGGGCCATCCCCAGCGTGCAGCTCCTGGGTGTTTCCAGCAGTCTCTGGGAAGGATTGTGGGAATGCTGACCTGGGATGTCCTGCAGGATCCTCCAGGGAGAGCTGAGACGCTTGAAATGGCAGCATGATGAGGCGGTGGAGTCTCCAACCTTGGCTACAGGCTCTCCCGAATCAGTGCAAGACCCACGTAACGACGAGCTGCTGGCAGAAGCACGAATCCTCCGGCAGCACAAGAGCCGCCTGGAGACACGGATGCAGATCCTGGAGGACCACAACAAGCAGCTGGAGTCACAGCTGCACAGGCTGAGGGAGCTGCTGCTGCAGGTATGCTCAGAGCAAAGCTCTGGGACCTTGGGGTGGGCTTTGCCACAGCAGCGCTGTGACAATGTGACAACAGCACAAAGGGGAAGCCAAGGACAGAGGATCATGACAACCTTCTCACAACCACTCTTCTCACTCCAGCCTCCAGCAGAGTCAGAAGGCAATGGTTCAGCAGCCTCTTCCTTGGCTTCATCTCCACATCAGTCAGAAGGCAGCCAAGCAAAGGAGAAAGAGCACAACACCCCTGACACTGAAACTGCAGGTGAGGTTTGGGCTTGGTCTGAGCTCCTGGTCCTGCTCCCTTGTTTCCATGCTTCAGGAAGCTGCCCGCACCCTGCCATCCTGCAGAGATGCTGGCAGCCAGGTGGATGTCCAGAGAGCCTGTTCATACCCACCTGCCCTCCTTCCCACTGCAGATGAGGTGGAAGCCAAAACCCAGGAAGTCAGCATGTGCCTGGAAGACATAATGGAGAAGCTGCGGAGCGCCTTCCCCAACTCTCGAGGTACTTGAGTGAAATCCTCCTCTCTCGCTTCTTACTGCTCCCTCGAGGTGAGGTTTTCCCCACAGAGCCCTGCCCCGATCCCAGCTTCCCTGTGACAGCCGATGACCCGCAGCGCTTCAGCCAAGAGCTTTGCTGCTGCAGTGCTGCTGGGATGGGTGCGTGGCCTGGGAACAGAGGAAGAGGAGGAGGAGGCTTCACACCTGCAAGGAGAGGTGATCAGAGCTGCCAAGAGCACAGACCAAACAGATCCCCGTGATGAGATGCAAGGCAGCCTCCTGCCCTGCTCAGGACTTGCACCCTGCGGGGCTCCCACTATGAGGATGGACAGACCTGACGGCACCCACCTGCAGTGATGGCTTTGAGCCACCTCCTGGCTTCATCCCTGTCCAGACCCCTCTGCAGGAGAGGTCGAGGCCCCAGCTGCCTGGTGAGATGGAAGCAATGGTGTGAGCTCTCCTGGCTGCTCATGGACAGCTCTCCCCAGCAGGGATGGAGACTGGGGGATGTGTGTGTGGATGGCACTCCACTCACTCAGTGGGTTTTGGTGTTGGTCATTTTGCTCTTTCCCTCTGTGCTCCAGTCCAGGAGCAGCACTTGGTCTCTTGCCCAGGCTGCCAGAGGGAGACATTGCTTGGTGCCAGCACTAACATGAGGTGGTGGTCTGCCCATGCAGACTCTTGCCCACGCAGACTCTTGCCCACTTTCTGCCATCCCTGAGCAGCATCCTCCTGGCTCTGCAGCAGCCCCCTTCTAACCAGGTGGCTCTGGGTCCTATTTTCCTGACCTGTCTATTTCTCTTTCAGGTATGACCTCCCTTATCTAACACCTCTTGTGAGCCAGAGGCTTTTCCTAACCAGCTACCTGGCTGCTTTCCTCCCCTCCCTCCCTGCCATGCTCCCTGTGCTGCAGCAGACCTCACACAGACTCCCTCCGAGCTGGTGGTGCAGGATGCTTGCCAGCTCCAGAAGATCTCAGGGGAACATAGGTCATGCAGGAGTGGGACTGTGGGCTCCCCAGGAGGCTGGTTTGGTCACTCAGCCACAGCATCCAAGCCTGGGTGAGATGGTTCAGAAGAAAGAACCGAAGCCATGAAAATTGCCTGTCTCCCCTGGCACCCACAGGCTGCTGTCTTCGCCTGCAGCCCTCGGGGGATGCAGAGCTCAGCATCCCACTCTTCATTTGTGCCCAGGAGCCTCCAGGTTTATGAGCACCAAAACACTCCTGGAGCCACACAATTTTTAAAATAACTCTTAAACAATAACCAGCTGCTAGCCTTATGGTTTGAGCTCTGCCACCCAAGGCTCTGCAGCCAGCCAGGCACATACCACCAGGAGAGAGTCTGTGAGGTTTATGGAGTAGGGATTGAGTCCATGTTAGAGCTTCAGCCCAGCTAGTAGCCTTATATTGAGAGGGTCTTTATAACAGAGCCTTATTGTTGTTTAATTTGCATATATTTCTATATATTATATATATATACTGTACTTAAACACTCTCATGGACTCACTCTATTAAACTCTAATACCTTGAGTGTAGCTGCCCTTCACTTTCAGACCAGCCCAACTCCTGCTCCCAGGGGAACCAGCACCTTCCCTCTAGCTGGTGTTGCCTTGCAGGGCTGCTGTGAGGGAGCTCGGTGAGGGCTGGACCCACAGCGGGTACTTCATCCTGCCTGGCCTCCTGGGGATCTGTGCCTTTGCCATGGCGCAGAGATCCTGTCCTGCACAGACCCAGCTCCATCCCTGGAGAGCCCCAGCTCCTGCAGGGAGGGGTTTCTCCATCCATACTCCATCCCTGGGACCACCTTGGTGTGATGCAAGTGCGTGGCAGTGTGGGTGGGCAGCAGGACAGGCAGGGCACCTCCTCGCTCCTCCCAGCGAGCAGCTGCCCTGCTGCTGTCCCCAACTTTGGGTTGAGCTGGAGGGCTGGAGGCCCCTGTTGAGGGTGGGTCAGTCCCACGGGGCAGTGCAGGGAGGCTGTTCTGCCAGCTGGCAGGGCAGCTTGGGGGTGGTGGCTCCTGGTCCCCAGGGGTCCCTGGGGCTGGCTGTCTTGTGCTGTGTAATGTTGAGAAAGAGGCAGAGTCAGGTGCTGCAGGGTAACCCAGAGCAGGGGCTGAGATGGCCCTGGAGCTCTGGGACCAGAGGTTGTGGAGAGATGAGAGGCTTGAGTCCTCGGGGTAGGGCAGGGCTGCACACTGGGGTGAAATATCTGACCTAAACAGGGCCTGCAAGGACAGAGCCAGGGCTGTTGTTGCTGACTGGGACAGGACGTGGTGCTGAGCTGTCCAGGGAAGTTGAAACCAGGGCAGGGTGTCAGGCCCAGGGCTGTGGGCTTGGCTTTGGGGTGTTGGCAGAGGTGAGGAGCAGTGCCCACACCAAGGAGAAGGCGGTGTGAACCTTACAACCAGGGGTATTCAGCATGTAGTGCTCCAGTGTCTGCTGGCAGCAGCATGGGTGGCTGTCCTTGCTGTCCCCTGTCCCGGCCAGGTGAGTGGCAGGAGGGCAGCGTGGTGGCTTTGGGGTGGCTTTGGGCACACTGTGTTAGACTGCAGGTGAGAGGGACCACAGGCCAGCCTGTGAGACCCAGCTGGACCCCTCTGTTATCCCAGGGGCAGGATGGGAACAGCGTGGGGAGCAGCAGAGTGAGGTTTGGCCTGAGGGTGTGGTCAGGAGTATCCAGCTTGGGGGGAGCTGGAGGAAGAAAAAGGGCAGGATGAGGACAGAACTGCTGGCCCCAGTGCCAGGTGTGGGGAGCAGAGGGGGCCAGGTTGAGTGCTTGGGCTGTGTTTGGGAGCCAGGATGTGTCAGGGAGGGGAGCAGGCTGGTTAATGCTCTGGTAACCATGTACTGTGGTGCTGCTGTCCTCACTGCTTTGTGGCATCTCTGCTCTGGAAAGACAATAAATTTGTATTTATACTGAGACCTGGATCAGTGCTCTGGCCTTTTCTATCCGTGCATCTCAGCTGAGTCTGCTCCTGTTGCTGTGCTGTCGTGGCCCTGCTCCTGCAGGGCTGCTGGGACACAGCCTGCACTGTGTCACCCTGGCTGTCCACACCACTTGAGGCAGAACAGAAGCTCTGAGCAGAGCCCCAGGATCCCCAGACACAGGTGTGTCCCCCAGCCACCATCTTCATCCTCTTCCAGCGAGGTCTGTCCAGGCCATGTAGCAGCCTGAGGGGTGGGACAGGGGCTGTGTGGGGACAGTCCCTTTGCCACCCAAGAACTTTTGATGTAGGAAACCCTTCAGCCCCAGGCAGGATGTAGGCAGCAGTGGGATGCTGGGCAGGCAAGGCAGTCCTCTCCCTCCTTTCTCTCTGGGGCTCCATGAAGTTTTCAGTGCCCAGAGGTGTCTGGGTGCCTCAGTCCCAAGTGCTGCCCATGTTTGCTGTGCCTCTGTGGCACAATGAGGGATTCAGATGAAGAATAGTTCAGGGTAAGGCCAGGGGCTCTTGGGCCCTCTCCACTGCCCAGACTCAGCTGATGGTGAAGCCCAGGACAGACAATTTTTGGTCTGGACCTGCTTTCACCCCTTCCTGGGGAGAGGCTGGCAGTGCTGGGTAAGGGGCCTGACACAGTGCCACTGCAGGGAACTTTGGGGAAACTCATGCAGGAGAGACTCAGGAGCTTAAGGGGGGTGAAATGTGGCCACCTCAACCACCCCTCTCAAGAGCAGCAGAAACTGTCCCATCCCTGTGCCACGGGCTCCGGGGCGAGGCGGGAGGTGTGGAATGTCATCAGGGAAGCTGGTCACGTCCAGGAACAAATCCAGCCCATGGTGCCAGGGAAGAGCTTTTATTTCTCAGCCAGCAAAGCTCGGTGGCGCCGGGCTGAAAGGCGCTGGAGCCGAGGAGTCGGGGCAGGGGCAGTGGGGCTGGTGGGCCTGGCAGTGACAGGGTGAGGACAGCATTGTTCCCACGTCACTGCTGGGCCAGTCCTCCTCCCCAGGGATCTCTTTTAGGGTACAGGAGCCCTGCTGGCTGTGCTGTGCCTTTTTGTCACTGGCCTGGCAGCCATTGCCCCAAGTAGGAGTAGCTGATCCTGCTCAGGGCTGCTCATGGCCCTGCTCTTTGTTGCACTGCTCCAGGGATGCAGCACCCCCTTCTCTGGCTGCTATGGGGCAGGGGGGTATTTCTGCCTCTCCACCCAGCTCCTTGTCTTCCCCAGGGATGAAGCTCTCTGGTGGGATGTTGCCTTCCCCAGAATTCTCTTGTCCACTGCCTGCTCCCTGCTCCCTGCAGCTCACCTCTTCCAGAGCCTCCCCAGATGTTTTATCCTCCAGGTCTGGGGGCTCCTCAGCTGGACCCAGGCCCTCACTGGGAGCTCCTGGCTCTGGGGCTCTCTTTGGCTGAGCCTGGGCCTCACTCCCTGTGCCAGCTCCCTCTGCTCCACTGGCTCCTTGCTCCAACCCCTGCACTAGCCTTGCTGCCTTTGTCTCCCCTGTTGTCCCACATCGCCCTGCTTCAGGCTTTTCCATTTTTGCTGGTACACTCTCTTTCTTTTTGTCCTTCTCCACTTTCCCTTTCGCTACTGCCTCTTCTTCCCTCTCCTCTTTTTCTTCCTTTTCTTCTTTCTTTTCTTCTCCCTTTTCTTCTTCCTTCTGCACTTCTTCACCCTCTTTTAATTTCTCTTCTTCCTCTGCCCCCCTCTCCTCCTTTTCCTCTTCACTCTCCTCTTTTTCTTCCTTTTCTTCCTCCTCCTTCTCCTCTTCCCCCTCCTCTTCTTCCTCTTCCTCTTCCTTCTCCTCCTCTTTCTCATCTTCCTCCTCTGTTCCCAGGCTCTCTGACTTTTCCCCACAGGTGCCCAGGTTTACTTCTTCCCCCACTGCTGTCCGATCCCTCCCTTCCACCTCTTCTCCCACAGGCTCTCCCCGGGCTTCTTCTCCTCCTGGTGCTGCCCCTTCACCCCTGGCCCTGGCTGTCCCTTTTTCTGCTTGGGGAGCCCCTGGTTGTTCTGTTACTTCAGTCTCAGCACCCTGCTCCCCCTGCCCAGAGGTGTCCGGGACCCCAACCTCTCCCTGAGGTGCCCCATCACCCACCTCCCTGCTCTCCTGCCCCTCACGGGCCTTCAGACCCTGGGACGACTGGAAGAGGCCCTGGTAGCGCTTCCGATCCTCCACGTGCTTCTTCCTCATCCTCTCCCCCAGCTGCTTCAGCTCCTTCTTCACCGCAGCTGCCATGGAGGGGTCGAGGTGAGCCACGCGCTGGAAGTCCTCCCGGGCCTCCCGCTCGTTCCAGACAGCAGCGTGGGCCTTCGCTCGCTTGAAATAGGCCTTGGCGTTGTCTGCCAGGAGAGAAGAGCCTCCAGCGGGGGTCCTGCAGCTCAGGGCCTCCAGCCACAGGAGCTGGAGGGGACCAGGGGACATGAAGCACATGGGGCAGTGGGGTATGGGGTGGACACAGCTGTAGGGAGGGCAGGGAGACCTGGGCTATGCATTGCCATTGTGGGCAGCAGGACACAGGGAGGGCAGGGATCATCATGGAAGGGGGAAGAATGGTGTGGGGGGACATCACAGGCAGGAGAAACCAATGACATGAGCACTGTCATGGGCAGGGTGAACTGGGATGTGGGGATCCAGGTGACACAGGCAGAGAAACGCAGGATGAGCGTTGTCGTGGGTGGGGGAATCAGAAGACAGAGTCCCTGGGAGCCATGGGGACAGCAGGGAACGAGATGCAGGGCACAGGTACCGTTGTGCTTCTGGAGAAGCTCCGTGGTGTGCTCCAGCACCTCGTAGTATTCGCCGAGCTCCAGCTGGCACTGGCAGTAGTTGAGCACCAGTGGCGTGACCAGGCTCTCCAGCTTCAGCCAGCCATCCTCCCACGGCTTCTCCTGCCCCGCCAGCAACACAGGGCAGGTCATGGCTGCGTCCCCCCCTCCCAGGCACCCAAGGCACACAGAGAAGAGCTTTGAGGGATGACCCAGGCAGGGCTGGCGTGGTCTTGGTCCTGCTCACCTTGGCCTGGAGGTTCCTGAGGCAGATGACAGCCTCCTGGTACTTGGCTGCCGCCTGTGCGAACTCCCTGCGCAGGACGAGGCGGTTGCCCTCGCTGTGCAGCACAGGCACTGCTGCCAGCTTCTCCTCCTTGCTCATGGCCCAGGTGTCACGTTTGTACGCTGAGGGGTCCTCCACCTGCAGGGGCAGGAGGAGCTGAGCAGCCTGTCCCAGCTGTTCCCGCTCTGGCAGCTGTCCCCACCACCCCCCTTACCCGGAACAGCTCCATGATGAAGATGAGAGGCTGTGGCGTCCGCTGCAGCTCATCCAGGTCATCGTAGCCCGTGCTGTGGTAGTCGAACATGTTGCCCATGCCACAGCGGTGCTTCTGGCCTTCCAGGGGGTCACGTCCCTCCGCGATCCTCCGCATGCCCCTGGAGACCAGGGCATACATGCCTGTGTGCTGCAAGGAGGGGGAGCACCCTGCTCAGCCCCGGGGGGCCATCTGCACCCCCTTGTCTAGGGCAGCCCCCCTGTTGCTGAGGCCCTGTGCTTGCACCAGACAGGCCAGAGCATCTCTGAGATGCATGGTCCCATGCCCTGGCTCTGGAGGGAGGGGGGAAGTGGGCATCTATGGGCCCTTCACTCACAATGGTGTCACACCAGAACTCTGCCACCTCCCCAATCCTCATGGAGCTGAGCAGCGTCTCCCAGATCTCCAGCTTGAACATCTTGCCCACGATGATCTCCATGGGCATGCCAGCTTCCCGGCTGTCATCAATCACCGTCCGCTCAAAGTCGTCCTTCAGCGTCTGGAAGTGGAAGGTGAACTGCCCCAGAGAGAGCCCAGTGGTGAGATCCCTTCGGTAGCCAGGATGGCCTCAGCTGTGGGGTCAAGCCTGCTCCCAGCACTGTGCTGGTCTGACTGGCAGCTCTCCCTCCACAGCAGGAGATTGTGCCTCTTGTCCACTTAAGACAGCAAGCAGATGGTCAAATGTCTTAACATCCATCTATGCTATGTCTTGCTTCTTCCTATGGTTCCCCCTTTATAACCCGAGAGTGCTCTCACAGTGTGCACCAGGACCTGGCAGAACCCACAGTGACCAAAGGCTGGGGAACCTCCCAGGAACAACGCCATGGCATATCTCACTCCTACTTGGCACATGACAGGAAAGGCAGATTTCAGCTGCCAGTTAGAGCTGCTGAGCTCTAACGGTGCTGTGGGGAGGAGGTGTCACAGGCCCAGTGCAAGGTGAGGCTGTCACTGTGAGAAATGGGGCTGCCTGTGCCCAAACCAGCCCTTCCTGCACCCCTCTTGTGAGGGATCTCACTGTTCCCCAGACCTGGAGCTGGGTTCATGAACCATAATGGGCAGGGATGTCAGACCCACTCCCTCTCCCAGGGCTCTGGAGGAACAACAACCCAGAAAATTTACCTTGCTCCCATCCTGCAGCTTGGGCAGCTCCCCTCGTCCTCCGTGCAGAATCTTCTTTTTGACCCCTTCCACATTCAGCAGGTAGGTTTCCTCCATGGCTGCTCACAGATCACACGCACCCCAGCACGCTCTGGCCCTTCTAGAGCTCCACGTCTTCCTTGGGTGTCTCTTTCTTGACTATCTGGATATACACATCGTCGTCCAGGGACCCTGCTGACCTTTTCCTCTCTGCACTGGGGGCAGAGCCTTCCTCCCCTGCCCTTGGGTTGTGAGAGGGGCGTCCCCACCTAGCACACACTTGCTGAAGCCCCCGGTGTCCTCTGTTGCTTTCTGTAACCGCCCTTCTAATCCTCTTCCCACCCTGTCAGGTTAATCTGGGATTTGCCTGCATAGTCTGTGAGGAATTACAGGAACTCCCCGATCAGGAGGGCCTTGTTCCTTCCAAGTGACAGCACTTTTGACCCAGCTCCACCAACAGCACTTTGGGGAAGGAGCCCAGCAGTGGCCCACCAAATGTGCCCAGGCATGGCTCCCTGGCAGGATCTGCGTGGTTGGGAGACCACAAAGGAATAGACCAGAGTTAAAAAGGAAACTTTATTGAGTTTGGTTTGCATATATAAGCATTCCTCAAACACAAGAACAAACTCCTACCAGGCCACAGCCCATCAAGCCCAAGGCCCAGTAAGATGCAGAAACCAGCACCGTGCTGTCCCGGGGAGGTTGGTGCTGACTATTTACAGCAAATCTGTTGTTTTGGCTGCTCTCACAGGCATAGTCCAATTCTTTAGCTCCACCAGCCAAACCCAGCACAGTGGATGTGAAATCAGCTCTGGACATGGACCCTCTACCACTGCCCAGCAGCACATCTGGCAGCAGAAGTGTGTGACTAAAGCAAAGACTTCAGCATGGCAGGCAACCACCACTTCCAGCTCTGCTCACAAAGACCCAGGCCCACTCCTCACTTCTCCATGAGGGACTCCAGCTGCTCCTGAAGGGATGCCATCTGGGAAGAGAGGGAGACATTACAGTAAGGCACATCTGGGACTCCAGGCAGCCCCAGAACTTTCGTGTTCCTGCACATCTTCTACCCACACCAGTGGCTGCTCTCCCTGTGTATTGCCTGGAGCTGTGCTTGGGCTCCTCTGGGACAGAACGGGCACTGCCCACAGGGTTCTGAGTGAGAACCTCCTGCCTCAATACCTGGCTGAAACAGAGCTGCCCAGGCAGGAAATCTGCCACAACCCTACAGCCACTGCCTTCCTTGTACTTGGGTGCTAACAGGTTTGTGTATTGTGTTTTACCCCAGGCAGAAATCCTGGCAGCTCTGGACTGCTGACTGGACATGTTTTGGCTCCTGCAGAAAGAAGGCTGCAATCAACCCTACTCCTTGTATCTCCTTCTGCCTTGGGAAGCTCTGTGCAACTACATATGAGGTGCAACCCCACCTGACCTGTAACACCGGAGTTCACAGCAGCTGCTGTGGCAGAAGATTTGGGGAACTCTGTCAGGCCAAGCCTAGAACAGTCCTGTTCTCCAGTACCTCCCACTTCACTGTGGGAGTTTCCTCACCTGCTGCTTCTCTCGCTCTTCCTGCTGCTTGAACTCATCCAGCACGGCCTGGAGACGGGTCTGCAGAGACATGGAGACCACAGTTACCAGCGTGTTCTCAACTGGAGGGTGCTGCCACGATGTGTCAAATGGTGCATTGACAACCAGCCCCTTATCTCCTCCAGTTTCACAGATTGCTTTGCCTCTATGGGGAAATGCTGGAGTGTGTATGACCACAGCTATTTTTAACCCAGCAGGCAAAGGCTCCTGGTTCCTCCAAATCAGCCTGCTGGATCTAATGGCAAACCAGTGTAAAGCAGGTTTGAAGAGACCCCAGGAGAGCTCTCACCTTGAGGGCAAGGTTCTCCACTTTCATAATGAGATCTTCCTGGCGTTTCCTCCTGTCTTGAGTTTCCTGGAGTTTACTTTTCAGGTTGTCAATCTGTTTCTGGATGCCCATGGCTGGAAGGGAGAGTGAACTCAGACCCAGAGCAGCAGCAGAGCTGAGAAGCACAGCCTGGCTGGCATCCCAACAATTCTGCCATGCTCTGCTGGCCACTCACCGATCTGGTTGGACCCCTCATTCTCCTGCTGCTGTCCATCAGACTCATTCAGCTTGTCCTGCAGTTGTCTCTCCAAGTCTTCCTCAGTGTCCATAATGTTCAGGTCTTCATCGTCATGATGATCCCTCTCATCTTCATCCTCGCTGCTGCTGCTGATATCATTAAATATCTCCCGCAGTTCATCGTGTTCTAGGTGGGGGCAAAGGAGTTAAAACACAGCTGATGACCTGCCAGTGCCCTTTGCCAGGAACCACATCCAGAAATAAAACAGCTTTCCCCACTGCACCTGAGGAGCCATGGCCTTGCTTATGCCCTGACATCCCTGGGGAGGAGATGTCCAGGCTGGTGAGTGAACCATGGTTGTCCACTTCTTTTGTTTCATCTTCAGCAATGACTTCCCAGCCTGACAGCAAGGAACAGGTAAGTCAAGGGAAAGAGAGGAACACGGAAGATGCAGTGTGATGGAAGAGGCTAAAAACAGCAGCTCACTGCCACTTCAACCACTCTGGCCTTGTGCCTATGGATACCCAGGATGAAACATCCCAGACCTCTTTTTTGAGGTCTTCTCCTCTAGGATTTCAGGTCCTGCTCAGTACAACAGTGCAGCCCACAAGAAAGGTCACCTTGAGGAAACAATAAGCTTTGAACAAGGCAAAGATGAAGCTCCAAAACTTCAGTGCCTCTTGTGTGTTTATCTCCCAGCGCCCCATACCCACGCAAAGATCAACTTGTTCTTTCCAAACCCCCCAGATCACACACATGTCCTGTCCTAGTCTTGAGCTTTTTCCCCACTAAAAGGATACGGACACTGACAGCCTCAGCATCGGTGCTCAGGAGACGCTTCACCTCTTTTTCCACATCAGGAGACTCGATATACTGAGCCAGAGAAGGGAAAGAGAACACTGTTAAATGCCTTGTGCATGCTGCTGGTGCTGGCTCCTCCACCTCTGGATAGAGCACTGTTTCAAGGCTTTCTTATCTTTTGCTTTCTGCTCATATTTAACTGTAATTTATGCACCCCCCAAAAACCAATCTATCTTTTTTGTACTTTGGTAGGCTGAGCGCTCTCACTTTTCTGCTTATACTACTTATTTCATAAGGCTGTGTGTATGCAGAAAGTCCTTGAGGTGTTGACGGTCAACTCAGCTCAATTCCTTCCCATCCCACTCAAAAGAAGGCTCCATTTTTCACTTTTAAATTAGTCAGGAATTTTACTGCAGTGACATCAAATCTCTCCTGTGGGCTACAAGAGCGTCTCAAGTAATTTTTTTCCCAAATGTCATGCAAAATCACACTCAATCCTGTTCTCAGGAACTGCAAAGGAGAGAAGAACAAGTCTTCCTAGCCTCAGGGTGCTGCATCTCCCCAACACCTTGCCTGGCTTGTGCATATGCACAGTCTCTGAGCTCCATCTGTCGTCACTCCCCCGGCTGAAATGACAGTGGTACTATTTGGGGAAGGGAATGGGCCATGCATAAAGATAAGATTTAAGCTGGGAAAGCAGGAATGAGTGAAAGCCTCATTTCCATGTGAGCCTTTCTTCCCTTCTCCTCTATGAGCAGGAAGAGATGTGGCAAGGCAGCCACAGGAATAAGGTTGAGCAGTACTTTGCACAGAGGATTTTCCCCTCAGGAGCATCTTGGAAAATACAGAGGAAGCACCCAAAGAAGTGTTTAAATCTACTACCCTCCCCTCACCCTCATCTCAGGCAAGGGAACGTGAACAAATGTTAGGAAAACACATGACTTCTGGACCAATAACAGCTCTAATGTCTCTGCCTTCCTACCCCTTGGGTATTTCATCTGCATCTGTGTGAGAAGCAACTCACCTTCTTCTTAGCTGTCTTCCGGAATCGCCGCTTCCGTACGTTTTTCAGGGGAAGGGTGACTGTGACAGAGGAAACAGATTTCATGTGTCAGGCAGACAGCCCAGTGAGAGAAGCACGTGTCAGAAGGGAGAAGATCCCTTCAGCAACAGAGAGAGCTCTGGAAAGGCGCAGCAGCACAGGCAGTACCCGGCAGCTGTGAGCACCCTGCTCAGACGTGGGGGATTGGTGTGGAGGGGCTTGGCACAGCCTCTACTCACTGCCATGGTTCCATATGAACTTCTTCTCTCTGTCCTTGTCCTTCTTCTTGTTTGCCTTGGGGTCAGTGCTCACAGTTTGCTCTTCCAAAGGTGGGTAGAGATCACCATCCACAGTGCAAACAAGCATCTGGAACACCCACACAAACACAAGGATGTGAAGGAACAGTGACTGCCCACTGCATGTTGTGAGCCAAAGAGATTCAGGGGCTCAGGGAAACAGTTTCACCCCCAGCTCAGCTGGACACAGCTGCAGTTAAGCTGTCACAAGGACAATCACATTTCACACTTTAGGAATGAGGTTCCTAAACACCAATGGGGAATTTTAAACTGCCAATACTGTGAGATACAGGATCTGGCCATGTTATACTGGGTGTGCAGTTGCCGAAGTGTACAAGGGTGTTCCTGGAGAGGAGAGAAATGAATTAAGCTGCTGGTGCAGGTGAGAAGGACAACTCATACCTGGCAAATATCTGCTGTCTTGTAGAAGGTTTTCTTGTCAATGGTTTTTAAGCTCTCAGTGATGCAGGGCAGATCCACCAGTTTGGCTGCCAGTGGCACTCGGTCCACACGGACAATCCCATGGCGCCCGTCCGCTGGGGAGAGCCAGGGGACAGGTCAGTGCTGTGGCTCAACAGCCACCCCGGGCAATACAGCCCCGGGCAGCAGAACTTCACAGGACGACACATGCAAGGGCACAGCTTCACCTGCGGACAGGCAGAAGTGCCTGGACCAGATGCCCTGGTCCTGCTCACTCACCGTGCAGCTCAATGGTGAGCCTGTCCTTCAGGTTGACATTCCCGGACTGCACTGCTCTCCGCACGGTGGAGGCGTATTCCTGAGAAGGGAATTCTTCAGGAGCGGGTGTGCTTCCTCCAAGGATTACCAAAGGCTTCTGCCCAACCTACCCAGCTTTAAACACCTGCCATCCACATGCTGGACAGCAATGGCAAGAGCCATGGTGAACTGCACCCTCCTCCCAACACCATGTTAACCCTGTGGGTCTGCTGTTCCTGGTGCTCTCCATACCCCTGGCATGAGACAGCTGTGACAGTGGTGTGAGGTTCCTGACAGAGACACCTGCCAGAGCTCCACAGCACTGCAGGGAGTTTCAGCTCCCCTCACCAAGCCCTCATGATCTCAGCAGGTCACAGTACCACTGAATCCCGGAATAACTGGGGCTGGAGAAAGACATCATCTGGTCAAACCCCCCTGCCAAGGCAGGGTCACCCAGAGCAGGTGACACAGGAAGATGGCAAGGTGGGTTTGGGATGTCTCCAGAGAGGGAGATTCCACATCCTCCATGGCCAGCAGTTTCAGCGCTCTGCCACTCTCAATGGAAAGAAGTTCTTCCTCATGTTGAGGTGGAACCTCTTGTACTTCAGTTAATCATCCTATCCCTGGGCACCAGGAAAAGAGAGTCTCAGCTTTAAGGTCCTCACAAACAACAATAAGTGCACTTACAGCCACAGCAATTAAAGAGCCAGTACTTATTAAAGTTCTACTCTCACAGAAATGTCCTCCCAAATCCTCTCGTTGTCTCTGAGCCTCCTGCTTTGTGTGTCAGGAGCATTTCCCTAGGGGAGGCCGTGGACAACCCGTTCACAAGGGTGGGGAATGGGCTACCGAGGCCCTAAAGCACCCAGCCTGCTTCCACATCCCTTCCCAGACCCGCAGCTTCCCCGCTGCCCTGTTAACCCCTCCCTCAGCCGGCGCTGGCCGGCAGTCCGGGCTGCGCTCGGTTGGACCGCGAGGGGACGGCGCACCGAGCTCTTACCGGCGGCAGCCGCAGCACGAACTGGCTCTCGAGCTCGTGCGGAGCATCGTCCTTGCCCTTGCTCATCCCTCCGCCTCCAGCTCTGCCAGCAGCACGCGGTCACCCCGCCCTCGGCAAGGCTCCTGCACGGCGACCCCGTCCCAGCACGGCTGCCAGAGCTTCCCCCGGCCCCGCTCCGGTGCCGNCTCCTCCGGGCAGGTGCCGGTGGCCATGGGGGCCGGGTTCGGCGCGGGGCTGGGGCTGGCCCTGGCCTCCAGCGCTTTCATCGGCGGCAGCTTCGTCCTGAAGAAGAAGGGGCTGCTGCGGCTGTGCGGCCGCGGCCGCGCCAGGGCAGGTACGGCCGCTCCCGGGGCGCTGCTCCCGCTGGCTCCCCCGAGGGTCCTGAAGAGAGTTTTGTTTGGCTTCGTCTGAGGTTTCTCGTTTATTTTTCCTCCGCTCTCAGGGCAAGGAGGACACGCGTACCTGCGGGAGTGGCTTTGGTGGGCAGGGCTGCTGTGCAGTAAGTACCGCGCTCAGACTGGGGTAAGGCACAATTATCATAGGATCACGGAATGGTCTGGGTTGGTGGAGACCTTAAAGATCATCTCGTTCCAACCTCCTCCCATAGGAACACCCGCTGTCCCAGGTTGCTCCAAGCCCCCTCCAACTTGGCCTTGAGCACTTCCAGGGATGGGGCAGACACAGCTTCTCCGGGCAGTGCTGTTCCAGTGCTCCACCACCCTCACAGGGAAGAATTTCTTCCCGGCATCTTATCTAATCCTACTCTCTTTCAGTTTTAACCCAGCCCTCCTTGTCCTGTCACTACATGCCCTTGTAAAAAGTCTCTCTCCATCTTTTTTGTAGGCTCCCTTCACATACTGGAAGGCCACAATCAGGTCACCCCAGAGCCTTCAATTTTAAATGAGTTTGTGGTTGTTTCCAGTCGGTTTCATGTTTTATTATTACCAATTACTGTTTGGCTGCTTGAGTTTTATTCAAGTTTCTGATGTTGGTGTTGATTTAATTGTAACTAAACTACTCTAAAGTCTCATGCATTACCAGGTCTCTCTGCTAAGCAGGAGCTGACTAACTGGGTTGGGCTAAGTGCTTCTGAAGTGGCCTGCCCTGAGGATGTCATGATAAAGGGACATCCAGCACCGTGGGCTGAGTGCTACAGCAATTTCAGCAGCTTTACTTTAAACTTTCCAATGTTAAGAACCAACTGTACTGGATTAACCCTTTAAAAAGCTGTAAAAACTGTTCCAGGAGAAGGACATATGCCTTTCAGCTTTGTGGAAATTATGGAAATACATTCCTATGGTTGCTCCTCACTGTAGAGGCACATGTGACTAGGGATCACTGTGCATAGCACTGAGCCTTCTCTTCCCAAGAGAACCTGTGTGGAGCTTCTGCTTGTTCTTGCTGGTGCTGTTCTTCCCTGGTTGCTCAAAACCCCTCAGAGAAACAGGATGCTCAGGAGGAAACAGAGGCTTTTCTGACCACACTCAATCTTGTATAATGGTGAATTGCTCCTACTTTGATGCTCACAGGAGTTTCTCTTGCAGTGGGAGTTGGAGAAGCCGCAAATTTCGCTGCCTATGCCTTTGCCCCTGCAACACTGGTAACTCCACTGGGTGCTCTAAGTGTCCTTGTTAGGTAAGCAGCCTCAGAAACACCCTCACTTCACCTGCCAGCCTTAGTGATGAAAGCAGTTGCTCTGCCCTCTTCCCTCAGGTATCCATTTTTTATCCTAATTGGTTTTGGCTGGTTTTTGGTTTGTTTTTTTTTTCTCTTTCAGTGCAGTTCTGTCTTCCATCTTCCTGAATGAGCAGCTGAATGTTCATGGGAAGATTGGCTGCATCCTGAGTATCCTGGGCTCCACTGTGATGGTGATCCATGCTCCACAGGAAGAAGAGGTTTCCAGCCTGGAGTCAATGGCAGAGAAGCTTAAAGATCCAGGTACTAAAATAAAAGGTTTCCTGTTGACTTCAGGCTAATGACAGTAGAGGTGGGATACAACTTGGATAGACTGGAAAGGACTGAACTAAATGGTAATTGAGCTGTTTCTTGTTCTGCACACCCCACTGGAATCATTACCAGTTACCAAGTGGACTGGTTTTTTTACTGTCTGTGAAGTATAGATGCAAAAAGTGAGGAGCAGGGGAATGAGGTGCAGCTCTCAGCATCAAGGATTGGCCTGTGGCAGTGCCAGGAATTGCAGAGGGAATTCCTGTACACAAGGGTGGCAGTGGTGTGGCTGAGAGAAGACAGAGGAGGAAATTCAGGCAGATAAATGAGCGATGCAAGAAGTTATGACCAAGATCAGGTAGTCCTGGTATCTATGTTAGAGGATGAATCAAGTTGCAAGGATATGACGTGGGAATGGCACAAGTGGCAGAATAAGCTCCAAGAGATGGAGGAATGAAGCATAGGGAGAAGAGCAAAGCAGAGTAACAAGGGTGTTGCTGCTCTTCAGGGGGAGTGCTGGCAGGGTTGCCAGTGATGTGGCGCTTTCCTTTTTATCCCACCAGAGTGTGGTGGGATATTTATCTGCAGAGTTCAGCCAAGGCTTCCTAAGCCTTCTGCCACCCTCCTGGGCCTCCTGCTGGACTGGTCAAAAGCCTGCCACCTCCGTTAGTGCTGTGGAGCCTGGCTGTGCCCCTGCCCCTGGCTATGTCCCTGCTCCTCCCAGCACAGGCTGCATCCCCAACAGCCTGACTTGTCATCACACTGTAAGGAGCTGCTACTGTCTCTGCAGCTTTGCTCAGGCTTCCCAACCCTGGTCCCTTCAGATGGAGGCCAGAAAGGCTGATGGAACAGTTGCCTACCTATCCTCCAGCTCCACTTGCTGTTCATTCACATGTGTCACTGGTGCTGCTGTGTTCTGATGGAGCTCTTGAATTTTTCTTTCCCCAAGGATTCATTGTATTTGCTGTGTGTGTCCTGGTGAGCTCCCTTCTGCTTATCTTTGTGGCTGGACCCCGTTATGGACAGAGCAACGTCCTGGTTTATGTTTTGGTCTGCTCTGCCATTGGCTCACTGTCCGTATCCTGCGTCAAAGGCCTGGGGATTGCCCTGAAAGAACTGTTCTCTGGGAAGCCAGTCCTGAAAGAACCCCTGGGCTGGGTGCTCCTGGTGTGCCTGGTGATCTGCATCAGCATCCAGATCAACTACCTGAACAAAGCCCTGGACATTTTCAACACCTCTGTGGTCACACCCATTTACTACGTGCTGTTCACCACAGCAGTCATGATGTGCTCAGCCATCCTTTTCAAGGAGTGGCAGCACATGGTGCTGGAAAACATCATCGGCTCCATCAGTGGCTTCCTCACCATCGTGTCCGGCATCTTCCTCCTGCATGCCTTCAGGGACATGCCCTTCACCCCCAACCTCCTGCCCCTCTTCCTGCAGCCAGGCAGGGCCGACCCACACCTGCCCTGGAGCAGTGCGGACAGACACCAGTCCTGTCAGCACCAGCCTCTGCTGCCCTTGGAGGACAAGGGCTCTCTGAGTGCAGAGGAGGAGGAGGAGAAGTGAAAGCAGGTGAGGAAGTGTCTGAACTGCTGGCTTCCTGCTCCCACTGCAAGGCTGAAAGTGCTGCTGCAGGAGCAGGAGCTGTGAGTTACCCTCTGCCTGCCCCAGGCACTGTCAGGAGGCTGTCAGGGCCAGCAGCCTCCCACGGCTACAGGCAGGAGCAGTTCCTGGCACCCTGTGCTTCTTCACCATTCTTTTATGTGAACCATTGATCTGCCCTCGTCAGGACCCACACCTCGGCTGTGCAGAGAGAGGCCGGCAGCACTAACAAAGTGCTAACCCTGACTCAGTGGCAGTTCACACACATTTGGGGAAGCTCACACTGTTTTTTTAAACCAGAATTAACAGTTACAAAATGATCTAACATGGTGCTAAGGTTATGCAGAGACAAGTTGGATGTCTGGCTTTAAAGGTGACATACCGAGAGTATTAATGCAAAAATTCCTCTGTCAAGTACTTGTTTTTGCTCACTCTGCTAGTATTTATTTACAGATTCACATCCAAAACCAGAATACAGCCCACACTGGGAAACTTCAGTGGTGCTGCCACATGCTGCTGTGGCTCTTACAGAGGGACCAACCTCTTCATGCAACATCTGCTGTGCAGGTTGATGAAGCTTCCTGTATTCTATTAAAAACTGATCTGTTCAGTTACCAAGTGCTGAGTGATACATTTATACCAAGAGCTGGGCCAGCACTGGAAGGCATAGAGGATCACAGGGGTAGGAAGAACTCTGTGAGTGCTCCAGAAAAACTCAAGTTAGGACAGGAGAGGGAATCACCTACTCTGGGAACCTAGTCATTAGCTCCTGAGGTAAGTTTCTGAAAGATAACTAGACAGCTGTGTCCTCACTGACAGGGGTTTACATCTGCATAGCTGTAGAACACATCCTGAGTTCGTTCCCAGGAAGGCTGCTGGCTACAAGCCACCAGAGCTCATATGCTCTGTCCAGCAGCCTCTGCAATGGGTTTTGTGCAGAACTGCTTTACCAGGCTCCTGTGTAGAGCTCCAGACCACTGTCAGTGTCACTCCAGGCTTCCTAGAGCCCTGCAGCATATGAACACTGCTGAAATGCTGCTGCCTTCCCACAGAGCCAATCAGTAGCTGGTTGTTTTTCCAGTGTGAAGCTCCTCTTTGTGTCCTGGGGGCAGAGGTCCAGAAGACACACCCACAGGCCTCCTACCAGTAACCTCCACAGGTAAAGGTGCAGGAGGTTGTAAAGCAGCTGGTTAGTTATTCCTTGCATTTAGTCTCTCTAAAGAAATGACTCTCCAGGACAGCAGGAGCTGTTAACCTTTTGAGGAAGAAGAGGAAAGACCACAGCCTCTCCCAGAAACAAGTCTGATTCATGGGACCAGATCAACTGAGCAACAAATCAGAATTCAGAAAAGGCCCTCAAGCCAGAAGACAGTTATGCCCCTTTCCTCCTAATTTTGCCATAAATAGGATCACTGGGAAGAAGGGGGAGTGACAAGAAGGCCAGATTTTCCATTCTCAGCAGTGATCTACCTGAACAAAGGAGAATCTCATATTAAAAATTGACCCAGTTAATATTTATTACATTTACCCAGGGAAAGCAGTTAATGGAGCAAGTCAGCATCGACAGAGTTGTGCTGCAGTGAGAAAACTGGTCACTTGGCCATATGAATGATTAACCTACAGAAGCCTGAAAGTATTTTCCAGCAGTGGCACTGCCTGGGATGATCACTGTTCCCAACATGCTCTTCTTGCTCAGGGTGCCTTGTCCCAGCCTGCGATGGTGCCCGAGGGCAGGCGAGGATGTGCACAGGAGGGCTGGTTTGTGCAGCACTGTTTAAGGCAGCAACCGTGGGCTGGCCTCACCCGGAGCTGAGCTTCCCATCAGCGCTGGGAGCACCCACGGAACGAGCATCAGCACCCCTCTGCTCAGCCCAGGGGGCACATTCCAAATGCTCCCTGCGTGGCACCGGGGTCCCGGCACAAAGGTGGCCGCTGGCCCGCGGGGCCGGGAGCAGCACATAACCCCGACGTGGAGCGTCCGTGTGTCTGTTGTGGGCTCTCATCTGGCTGCAACTTCCCCGAGACTGGCATTTAATTAAATCCTAACCACCCCCCGAGCTGATCCCGGCTCCTTCGGGCAGCGGAGTGGCCAGGAGTGGGCATGGGCGAGGGCCTGGCCTGGCGGGGACTGGGTCCGGCTCAGTCGGACAGGCTCTCCGAGAAGGCCGACTTGGACTTCTGTGTCTGCTCCAGCCGGTTCAGGATGAACTGGCTCGTGTCGATGAAGCGCTCCACGCAGTTCACGAAGCACGTCTCAGCCCGGCTGTCCAGCTTCGGGCCCGGCTTGTCCATGCACTTCTCCTGCACACAGCGGGGTCCCGTTGGTCCCGGGGGCACCGCAGCCCGACCCCCCATACCCCCACCCTAACGTGGACCGCATCTCCAGCCCTCAGACAGGCTGGCGTCTCCCCCCGCCTCGGGATCCTGATTCCCTCGGGACCCTCACCCCCTCGGGCGCACCTGAGCCCTCCCCACGCGTGGCTCTCCCCGCCCCCCCNCCCCCTCCCGCTCTGTGCTCACCGGAGCTGGGGCTGCTCCCACGGCGGCTCCATTTTGTCCCCATCAGCCTCCTCCCCCCGGGGACAAAGGTCTGCGCGGCCTCCCAGCCCGCCTTTGCCCCACCATCACGACCGGGTCACCGGAGCCGGCGGCCCTGCCCGCCGCCCGTACCCAGCAGAGCTCGGTCATCTGGTGCACCAGCTGCTGGAAGCGCTGCTTCTGCGTCTCCACCTCGATGAAGCGCTGGAGCTGCGGGTCGGCCCCGCCCAGCCCGGCGGCAGACGGCGCGTCCATGGCGNGCTCCCTGCCGGCGGGGCGGAGCGGCCGCAGCCGGGGAGGCCGGGGAAGGGCTTTATTGTCCGGGACCGGGATCGAGAGCCGTCCTGGGGTGTGATGGGGCTCTGAGCATGAGATGGAGCTCCGGGGCGGTGATGGGGCTCCGGGATGTGATGGAGGTCTGGGATGTGATGGAGCTCTGGAGCAGTGATGGAGCTCCGGGGTGGTGATGGAGCTCCAAAGTGGTGATGGAGCTCCAGGATGTGATGGAACTCCGGGATGTGATGGAGCCCCGGGGTGGTGACGGAGCTCTGGGATGTGATGGAGCTCCGAGGTGGTAATGGGGCTCCGGGATGTGATGGAGCTCTGGGATGTGATGGAGCTCTGAGGTGGTAATGGGGCTCCGGGATGTGATGGAGCTCTGGGATGTGATGGAGCTCCGAGGTGGTAATGGGGCTCCGGGATGTGATGGAGCTCTGGGATATGATGGAGCCCCAGGACAGTGATGGAGCCCCAAGGATGTGATGGAGTTCCAGGGATGTGATGAAGCTCTGAGCATGTGATAGAGCTGTGGGCACGGCCATGGGGGTCCCCCAGGCTCTGGCTCGCCCGTGCTGTGTCCGTGACAACTGTGCTGCAGTACTGCCCGCTGTGCAGGTCTGTCCTGGTGGGCTGTGGCAGCGCTGGGCAGGGGTCAGTGGGCAGTACCCGCGGTCAGCACTCCTCATCAGCGATGTCCAGGATGCTGCCCAGCAGCGTGGTGAAGGTGGGGCGCTCCTCAGGCTTCTGCCGGGTGAGAGGGACCCTGGCTGGAGCCCGTGACTGCCCCAGCCATGCCCCGGGAAGCTGTGTCACCCCGCCAGGGTGGCCGGGGGTGTCACCAGGGGCGAAAGCCACTCACCTCGTGCCAGCAGCTGTACATGATGGTGTAGACCCGCTCCGAGGCCGCCTGCGGCCGGTACAAGCGCAGCCCTTGGATGACGTGCTCAGTTGTCTCGCTGTTATTAAACCTCTCATAAGGCATCTTTCCCAGGGAGTAAACTTCCCACATCAGGACACCTGTTGGGGGGAACAGCAGGGAGAGCTCATGGCATGGGAGCACCTGTACCTGCACCTGGTTTGCAGAGGAGTTCCCAACCTCCAAGTCATCAACGCTGTGCTCTTACCAAAGGACCAGACGTCGGACTTGCTGCTGAACTTGCTGTACAGCAGCACTTCAGGGGGAGACCACCGCACTGGAAACTTGGACCCCATGGAGCTTGTGTACTCATCATCTAGCACATACCTGCAGCAGGAAAATGGATCAGGTTGCCTCTCTTGAATTTCATGTTTCGCTCCTCCACACAACTGACCAAGCCCAAAAGGACTGGGCAGCTCAGAATGACCAGAGGTTGCAGCTCTGCATGGGTTTCAGCAGTAAGTGTGTGTTAGTCAGGATTGTGGAAGGGATTGGCTGACATGGAAGCACAGGAAAAAGGGGATGTGGAGAGAAAGCTGCAGCCAGAAATCTAGAGGTGGGGGAAAGATGCAAAGAGAGGGGGGAAAGGGCCAGGGGAAGTAAGAAAGGGATGGTGGAAAGTGGAGAGGTGGAAGGTTGAGCCAGGCAGATGAAACAGGAAGACAATAGGAAAGCAGAGCTGGAGAGTGGTGGGCATAAAGACTAAAATGTAGAATTGATGGAAGGAGGAGATGGGGTACTGATACAGGAAAGTGGCAGAGATACATCTACCATACCTGGAAAGACCAAAATCTGACACTTTCACAATTCCTTGGTCATTCACCAAACAGTTTCGAGCAGCCTGTGAATGGAGAGGTGGAGGCAGTTACTTCTACCTGCTCTTGCCTCTCCCATCCCCCTGTAGCAGGTGAACTTCATCTCATCCCCACCCACCTAACACTTCACCTCACTTTGTCCTGCAAATTCACTGGACTGGGGCAAGCTACAAAGTCCTCAGCAAAGAGAGCAACAGAGCCCTCCAAGCAGCCTGTTTATCTATGAAGGGCCAATTTCTCTGGAGGGATTTTGCCTGCACAAAGCATCCACAGCCCTACCAGATCTCTGTGCAGGAACTGCTTAGATTCCAGGTACTCCATAGCTTCACAGACATCCTTGCACATCTCCAGCAGCTCAGCAGGCTGGAACCGCTGCCGTGTTTCCCTCAGGAAGTTCAGGAGGCAGCCATTGGCCATGTACTCGGTGATGATGAAGATGGGACGCTGCTTAGTGCAGACCCCATAGAGCTGCACCAGCTTCTCATGAGACAGATTCCTGTGTTGGGGACAAAGGCAATTCTGAGCATCTAGAAAGCCAGGCTGCAAAGGAAGCACCTGTGAATAAGGAGAGGTTGGGAAGGGAAGATGCTTCTAGCCCAGCTGATGGTGGAAAACCTCACCAAGGAACCTGCACAAAAGATCTTGGGTGCATTTTGCAGAGTATGGGACTGCCCAAGACTGTCTCCCTCCACACCTCCCTGGAGTGCAGCCATTCTGGCAAGGAGCATCCAGCAGTGACCTGCATGGTGCTCACCACTTACATCATGACTTTGGCTTCGTCAATAAACTCATCCTCTGACATGGAGCCTTCCCTGATCATCTTGATAGCAACGTTGTACTGGCCTCTCCATTTCCCATACTTCACCACACCAAACTGCCCCGTCCCAAGTTCCTTCAGGAAGGTCAGATCCTTGGGGTCGATCTCCCATGACCCTAGGACAGAGAGTGTGAGTGTAATGTGGGTACAGGTGACCTCCCTGCACAGCCCTCCCAGTCATCTGGTCTAGCAAGCCCAAGAAAAGCTCACAAGCATTTGCTGCCTGAAAAATCATACACAAAATCCACAGAATCTGAGACCTGTTCCTCTAGGGGATGGGAGCAAGGTAGCTTGTGGAGTCTTTTGGTTAATACTGTCACCAGAGGGCAGTTGGGAAGTGGTTCCTGGGAAGGCTATGAGCCATGGGACAGCCAGGATCCCAGCCTGAGAAAGTTGCTACCAGCAGAAACAAACGCTGCAACCAGGGAATTGTGAGGTAGCCTGGGCTAGCTTACCATAGCCAAGGCCAGCTGTGGAAGGAGCACTTTTCTTGTGCTGAGACACAGGATACTTCAGTCTGGATATGAGCCCTGAAACACAGCAGCAGAGATTGCCACTCCAGGCTTACCTACCACAATCCAGCAGGGAGCACAAAAGCCTCCTGCCTTTGGCACAGAAAAGTGGGGATACAGTGGTGCCAGTGAAAACACTGCTGGCTTCTCTCTGTCTCCCAAACACTGACCTGCAGAGTTGTGCTGGTGGTATGTGATAAGCTCTGGGATGCTGTTGAACAAGTGTTTTTCTGCCAGGTAATACTGATTTTGGGGGGTGCAGCAGACGACATAGTGGCGGATCGTGCCTTGGGGGTCTCTGGAGAGGGAGAACATGGGGTCAGTGCCAGGGGGAGGAGAGGTGGAGGGTGAGGGGTGCCTGGAGGGGCCCTCTGAGGGAGAAACAAGCTGTTCTTAGAGCCACTTACGCAGAGGACTTGGCATAGACGGAAACAGTGTATTTCCCTGTCTTGCTGGTGGAATCTCGGACAATGAAGCCCCCTTCCTTACCCTAAAACAGAAAGGGGAAAGGGCACTGGGTGGTTGTAGGGACTGGGTGTGACTGTGACAGGCAAAACAGAGTGAGTGAAGATCACAGCATGGCTGGAGAAGATGCATTGAGTCAGGGGAGTTCTGTTTCCACTGCCTGCATGGGAGGCCACCTCCTGAAGTGGCTGCCTGGAGGAGCTCATGTTGGGACAGAGAATGTTCCTGGGGCTGTTGGCTCAACACTCCCCTCCCAGCACAAGCCATGGTTGGTCCCATGCTGGACTGTGGAGGGCTGGTGTCTGGAACAGACCTGGCCTCAGGAGGCAACACTTACCTCCTGTTTCAGCAGCTGCTCTGCTTGGCTCCGAGTGATGTTCTTTGAGTACCACCTGGAACAGGGACACAGCCATCAGGGAGATCTCCACAGCCACTTCTGTCCTCAGCCCGGTCTGACCCCAGCCCAGCCAGGACAGGCAGTGCAGAGAGCAGGGGAGGGATGGCTGTTCGGGCTGGAGGCTGCCATAGGATGTGGAAGAGGGAGAGTGACCCAGCCAGGCTGGGCTCATGAGCTGTGTAGGGTAACAGAACCAAATGGAAAAAGTCTCCAACCAAGTGCAACTTGCCAGGTCCCCGTGCCCTCTCTTACTCAAAGATCTCCAGGGAATTTCTGGTTTCAGTGACGTAGTTGCTGGGGATGTATCCTTCCCTCCTGCAGGAGAAAAGGGGCTGGTCACACACTGATGGCCCAGGAGGCTGAGTAGAAATGGGCTCAAAAACTGGTGCAAACCCATCTGGGGAGGGCTGACACCACAGCCTGGTCCAGCCTCCTCCCCCTCCTCCCCAGGGCAGCCCACAGGTGGGCAAGCAGCCTGTCCTTACCCTCGGGCTGCCAGAGGGGTGTGTTTGCCCACCAGTGCCCGAGCACCGGGGCAGGGCGGCATGCAGAGCCACGGCCACAGGCAGTGGGAGCTCTCACCCATTCTTGTCGAGGGCTTTCCACCAGGGTAGGTGGCTCTCCTCCAGGATGAAGTACTCCTCGCCCTTCTGCAGCTGCAGGTCCTGTGCGTTCATTGGCTCGTAGTTGTAGAGGGCCACCACCTTCTTCATCTCCCCTGCTGTGCTGGGGGCTGGCTCGGGAGGCAGAGGCTTCATCACCATCTTCCCATGGGGAGAGGGAGAGCGTGGGACATGGTCAGGCTTGCACACAGACCATGTGAGACCCTTCCCAAGCCTGGCAAGGCAGTGGTCTCAGGCAAGGTTTCTCTCAGCTCCCACAATATCTCTACCAGAACACCAATTTCCTCTCCCTGGACTTTTTATCAAAGCATTTTTCCCCATCTCCACAAAAGATAAGTGTTTTCTCTTTTACATTCTGGCTTAACCTGTGACTCCTCCAGCCTACATATAGGGCTTTAGTCTCTCAGCTGTTCTGGGAAACCTCAGGGTTGAGATAATTTGACTTTCCTATAGGCCCTTGGGCTCCATCCCCTGCTTCAAGCTCCTTCTCCCTTAGGTCACCATCTTGACATCCCTCCCCAGAGTGGAGTCCTGGCCTGTACATCTCTGAGCAGTCATCGAATATGTTGGCTTTTTCCAGGCAGACCTTTTCTCCAACACCTTGGAGCAAACCCCTTTGGCTTTACCTGGTCCTCCTCAGGAGTTGGGGGAAGGGGCTTCTTTGTCTTGCGATGCGACCGCCCGACTTTTAAACCTTCAGAACAGAGGGGGAACCAAGGTGAGAAGAGATCCCTGGCTCTGTGCTGCAGTCCCTAGGTCCCCAGGGCAGGGGGTGAGGCAGTGGGAGGGTGCCTGGTGCCTTACTGCCATTCCTGCTCTCCAGAATCTGGCAGCCCATGGCGTTCTTGGCCGTCTGGGAGCAGCACAGGTACTGGCCGTCGATCCAGAAGCAGGGGTGGTACTTCTGGACCAGGTCGCTGTTGTACCGAATCACTGTGGCAGAGGAGGGAAGATGTGTGTGACCCAGGGCTGTGTCCCCAGCCTGCTGCAACAGCTCTCTGCTCCCCCAGTGCAGGTGGTCAGCTGCATTAAATCATTTCCTCTCAGCTGTGCTACTGTCCCCTGTGCCCTGATGTTCGGGTTTCCCTCAGCTCACCACTCTTGTTTCAGTGCTGTGGCTGTGCAATCCCTGTGCCACAGGGAAGGGCCAGGCTTGGCTCTCAGATCTGATCTAAGCTCCTGAGCAGCTCTGCAAAGGGGCATGAGCATGGAGACAGTCACAGAAGGATCTGACCCTCCTGCCAGCCAAAATATCCAGGCTACTCTGGCCCATGGTTCACAGCTCTTTTGGCCCCTTTTCAGAAGTGGGGAGGGAGTCCAGTGCTGTGCCTGGCTTTTCCACAGGGAGAGGAGGGCACTGCCACCACCCTGTACCCACCCAGAGACTTCCCTTGCAGGAAGAATATTCCCTTGCCAGGCAGGCTGACCAGCTTCCTCATCCTTCTCCCCAAGCTAGAGGGACAACTGGATGTGCCTAAGCACTGCCACAGCTGCTTGGGGTGTAGAGAGTCCCTTCTCTGGTGGAGTAAGAGGAGGACATCCCAGCAGCGAAACGCCAGCATTTTCTTTTCTTTCCCTGTGGATTCCACACTGGTTTGAGCTGCCACAGCAGCCCTGCTCCCTGAGCAGGGAAGTGGGGAGAGGACTAGCTGCCTGGCAGGGCAGAGCAGCGGGGCTCTCGTGAGATAACCAACTTCCCCGTTATCAGCCCTCCCCTCTTCCGCCTCGCTGGAGCCAACTTCCCCGTGTCAACATTACGCAGCTAATCTCACCCTGCCAGCACAAAGCCACAGTGAGACACACACACATGCACCAGAAGGCACACACAGGCGGCTCCAGCAGATTTTGGGTGGCCTGAGCCCCTCGGCACAGTGCTGCTGCAACACACTCCCAGCTCGAGGAGGGAGCAGCCACACAGCTGAGCATTAGCTCAGCACCGCTGAACAAGGCTCAGGGTGGTTTGGGGAAGATGGTCCCTGGCTCCCAGCAGGCTTGTTGTCCATGCTTCCTAAAGCACCGGGCACTCAACCCTCACGTGCCAAGGCAGCACAGCTGTATGGCCACATCTGCTATTTCTTCTTGCCCTCAAGAACTTCTGAGCTTGCTTGAGCTACTTTGGAGTAGGTTTGTGAGAGAGAGCTGTTGTTTGCCAAGGGAGCTGTGGTGCTGCAGAGGGTGACAATGTCCACCTCCCCCCAGGCAGGAGGAGTGAGTTTGAGCTCACTCTTCCTCAAACATGGGATACATAACCGTGAGCCAGCGAGCCCCTGGGAACCTGGCACTCTGGGTCAGGCACAGGCACAGCTGAGTGCCCATGCTGGCTTCCCAGGGGAGCTGCAGAGCCCCTACACTCACCGCTCTTCAGCTGATGGATCCAGCGCTTGCGCAGCTCCTCCGTCGGGGAGAAGATGTAAAGGGGCCCCTCATCATAGACCACCTGCAGGACCAGGCACCTCAACACTGCAGGCAGGGCTCTCAGGGCAGGCACGGGGGGAGCCGAGCCTTGTGGCCATCCCGAGCAAGCCCTGCCGGTGTCTGCTGGCCCCGCACGGTGCTCACGGGACCGTGACAAAGAGGTTAAAAATAAGCCCCCTCCCCCGAGACTTTCCACTTCCTTCTCTGCCTTTCAGTGTGCCGGGGGTGCACTGGGTGCCAGCAGGGCAGGCAGCTGGGCTGGGGGCTGAGTGAGCAGCCAGCACCCCTCCAGCATCAGCCAGGGGACTGAAAGGGGCAGGACAGAGCTCGGAAGCAGATTTCCATCTTAAACAGAGCTGCTTCAGGGCTCAAGGAGGCTCATCTGGCTGCCCTGTGCAGTGTGGACAGCAGCAGAGTGTCCCCAAGCAGCTGAGGGACACCTGGCACCGGGGCAGTGATGCCACGTTTGACCCCAGGCCCTTGTGACGTCCTCCCCTCAGGACCTGCCACCAGCAAAGAGGGTGCAGTGAAATCTCACCTGGAAGGGGTAGGGGAACCGTTCGATGATTGAGATCTGCTCCATGTTGTTGTAATCATCTCCTTTCCTCTGGAACAGAGAGGCAGAGATGGATGCTGGCATCCTGTTGCTCAGCTGCTGGCATGTCTCCTGGAGCAAGCCCAGGGCTTTTGGCATCCCCGTGCTCTGCATAAAGCTGGACCCCTGGTATGGTAAGGACAGAGCTGCCCATGCCAAGCAGGGCTGTCCCCCACTGCCACCACCCCAGGGACTCTCCCTACTCCCCCAGCAAGGGGACAAGGGGACAGATGCAGGAACCCTGGGACCCTCCTCACCAGGACCTGTCGCTCAGGGGGAGGGTTGTTTTCAGGTGCCACTGTCTCCACACAGGTGATCTTCTCAATGTCCACGGAGCCCTTCTTACTGCCCCGGCGCTGCAAGAGACAGTCTTGGTTCAAATGGTCACCAAGGGGAGACCTGGAGAGACTCAAACCTACCCCTGTCCCTGTCCAGCCACCCCTTGGACTACCGTGCTGGCAAGGGACAGACAGCTGGTGACCCCTGGGCACTGCCAAGGTGCAGCCCCTGTGGCTGCAGACTCACCCCCCGCTCAAAGTCATACTCGTAGTAAGACAGCTTGCTCTCCGTCAGCAGGAACAGGCGCTTCTTGAAGTTGAGGGGAGATGTTTTCTTCTTCTGCTGCGAGCGCTTCAAGAAGATGCTCTCCAGGATGACACTGGCCATGTCAACCCCCTGGCCGCCTCCACACCTTGCTCACCGGGTTGCTGTGGGCAAGACAACGCCGACACGGTGCTTGCTCAACCCAAAACCTGCTGGACCTCCCTCAGGTGCACTCTCCCCCTTGCCCCAAGGGCAGATGGGGTGCTGGGACCCCCACAGCAGGCACAACTGGGCGCAGAGGTGTCAGTTGTGGGTTGTTTGCGATGTGACCTCTCCCAGCCCCTCTCCCACACCAGGCTGCAGCCCAAGCCACCACTCGGATGGCTCCTACTCCTGCTGAAGAGGCCTCCAGGATATTCAGATGGACAGAGAGCTGGAGAAAGAGGGAGACGGGGGAAAGCTTGGAGCCGCAGGGAGGAGCGGGGAGCCAGCAGTGACACCCCGCAGGCGCTCCTCCCCTGCGCATGTGAGCCTGTGTGGGCTGTTTCCTCCTGCCCCACCGCAGCCACTTCGTGCTGGGGACGTGCTGACTTGGCAGCGTGCAAGGGGTGGCCATGGGAGGCCAGGCCCTAAAAAGCCGTGGGTAGGTCCTGGCCCTGAAAAGTCACGGTGCCACACTGCCAAGAGCACGGAGTAGCCCCAAAGTCATCCTTGCCCTATGTGTCCCTGGAGCTTTCAGGAGTGTGGTGATGAAGCTCGACCCCACTTCCTCCCCTGTGAGCAGTACTTGTCAGTGACCAGGCTTGAAGGGCTGCCTCCAGCCAGCAGCCAGAGGGGTTAAATCCTGTCCCAGCCCCCAGCAAAACTCTCCTGAGCCTCTCTGGGGAAGGGCAGGGCAGGAAAGGGCTCACATGAGAGCCCTGCATCCCACCCACGGCTGCCCAGCTTTTAGCAGGTGGAAATTGCCCTGGCCCATCTCTTGGAGCAGTCTGTGCATCTCACCTCATCCCTCCATGCTGCACCCAGGAACTCTGACCCCTGGGTGGGTCCAGCAGCCCCCAGAGCCACGTGGCTGGAGCTCTGGGCCGTGACCAGCACCTGACTGCAGTCTGGGGAGCTGATGAGAGAGCTGTGTGGAGCCACCGCTGAGCTGTGATCCCCTGGAGCCCAGCTCTGTGTCTCCTGCCTGACCACCTACAGTCCCTGCTTCCCCTTTACCCACACCTTGTTCCCTTTTTTCCTCCTGTAAGCACAGCTTTGGAAAGCGACCTGGGAGAAGCTGTTTTTCTCCCCTGCTCTCCACAGCCCGTCTCCTTGGGGGGAGGCTCAGAGGTGGGCCAGAGACAGGGGTTCAGCCCCCATTCCCCAGCTGAGTATTCCATCAACTCTCCCCACACAGGAGACAGGCATTGGCTCCCTCACGACAGAGTCAGGTGGGGAACAAAGATGCCAGGACCCAGTCCTACACACTCTGCCTTTCTCCAGGAAATTCCCCAGCCTGGGGACAGAAGCAGAGGTGTCCTCCCACCTGCTGGCAATGCCCAGACCCTCCCAGCACAGACCTTGCAGTACTGACACTGCCCCACTGTCCCCAGAGAGGCTAGGGACAAGCAAGATTCCTCTCTCCCAGGCTTCCCTCTTCCCTCCTTGAGGCCCTTTATGGCTCAGACCTTTCAGCTTGTTTGGGTGGTCAAAAACCCCCAACTTAAAAAAAAATTAGTCATCAGGGTCTTTTGGAAAAAACCAGCAGCCTGAGTGGGCTGATTGAGGCCAAGGGGGAGGTATCTGGGGTCCCTACAGGTGGCTGGTTTGGCCCCTGACCCCCAGACTGCTGGCAAGGTAGTGGACGAGCCCAGAGTGACCTCAGGACCACCCTGTAGCCCCGTGCCTCATTTTCCTGACTGATGAAGTGTGGCTGCTGGTGCTGCATCCCAAGAGCAGGAGGGCTCTCACTGCCCTCCCCAGCACAGACACACGGACTCAGCAGAGTGGCCCTGGGTTCCAGCCCATCCCAGCTGCAGTGCTGGGTCCCTGGAGCTTTACCTGGCGTCACAGCAGCGGGGTCATGGCCAGCAGTGCCAGGCAGGTGGGACACGTCCTCTCTGGATGGAACTGCCAGAGGGGAAAGGACAGCGAGTGTCTCAGAGGGCTGTTGTGCCCCATCATGGCACAGCCTCCCTGTCCCCAGCACTGCCACCAGACCTGCTCTGTGCCTGCCCATCCTTGGCACGGTGGGTGCCCCATGGGGCTCACCCCCACAGCCACCACTGACGTGCTGTGACAGCAGAGTGACGAGTGGGTGGGTGGAAGCATGTCCTGTGCCCCCCCCTCCAGCTAGTGTTGCTTCCTGCCATGCTCACACCTCGGCCCAGCGTGCTCTGAGACCACCACCAGGCCTGGCACACACTGCTGGCCTCATGCCACTGGACACTGTGTCCCACCATGGTCTCGGGGCCATCCCTCCTCCACAGGCCAGCTCTGGTCGCTGCCTGGTTCCTGCAAAGGAGCTGAGCCGCTGCTGGCTGATGTGGGGCTGGCAGGGACCAGAGGGAAGGGTGACAAGGGTGTCTGTGAGTGACAAACTTCACAGCCCCCATGTTTCAGGCTGAGCCCAGAGGGTGTCAAAAATGACGAGTGGGAGGACCAGAGGAAGACACCTCCTGCACAGGAGAGACTTGTGAACAAACCCCGAGCTGCAGCCCAGCAGTGCCCATGGCAAAAAGCAGAGGTGAGGAATGGCCAAAGACACTGTCAGAACCCCAGTCTCTGCTCTCGGGCATCCCTGGGGTCCCTGGCACTCACCCACCACTATGATTCCCTTCTCCAGCACAGCCTGCAGCCCCTGGCACCCCCAGCCCACCTCTCTGCCCTGCTTGCACCCCACAGCCCCATGGCCAAGTGACTGGGGACGGATGCCACCCGCTCGGACCTGCTCAGCCTGCGGGACGAGGCAGAGCCTTCCCAGCTTGGCTCACCCGCACCATGTGTCCCGTGCCCAGCATGGCCCTCCTGCCCCCGAGGAGGCCTAGCGGAGGCGTGAGGCCACCAGCACAGGCCACATGGAGCCTCCCGCCATGCCGGCCGTGCCGCAGCCACATCAGCGGGGCCCTGCCNGCTGTGGCAGCGGGGACGGGGAGAGACGGCAGGGTGCGCAGGGAGGAAGGACGGGGCCGGCCAACCCCACCCTTTCGGTTCCCCTTTTTTAGGGTTCTGACTCAAAGGCAGCGTTTGTGTTTCCTCCTGCAGACAGCTGGGCCATTGCCCTGGGGTCACCACGGCCGTGGCCGGAGCCTGGCCCGGGCTGTGGGCAGTGCCAGGTGTTGGCTGAGTTGGCTGACCATCCCTGTGTTGTCCCAAAATGGGCTCTTTCACCCGATGTGCACGGGGCTGATCCCCACACAGAACTGACGTGTTTGTTTTACTTACAGTTTCTGTGCAGAAAGATACCTTGGTGGCAAATTCACAAAGCCAGCACAGCGACTATCAAAACTTTTCACTGTTGATACATTTTAGCCAATGAAAACATTAATGTTCGCGGTTACATCGTACATTAGTATTCTATCTTGTAGTGTTAGATGATTTCCTCTCTTCTTATGTTAATTAATCCACATGTTCAGTGATGAGACTTTAATTACAACAAGTGGATTACAACAAGTGTCTGTATTGTTATGTCTGTCTCAACAAAGCCACGTTCAGTGTTTCTCTTTGTTTGGGTCAGTGGGTTTCTTGGGTCAGTGGTCCATAAGTTGATGGTGATGTGTTCTCCCCATGCTGGAATCTCTCTTATCCACTCAGAGCTGATTCAGCACAGGTGCTGAGTTAGCTTTACTAGTTACATCCTTGTTTTGAGAGTTCTGCCAACTGCTCTTGAGGTCCTAAATTTGCATTCTCTGTGCACACTATCGGTGGGTCCATCCTTTTTCCCAAGCCTTGTAAACTTCTGCCCAGGTCTGAGATCACTGAAACATGTCAAGCCCTAAACCTTAACAAGGCAACTCTATTGACACATAATTTGTCTTTCACACCCCTGGACATGCCCCGCACCCGGCAGATCCCACAGGAGCCCACGCCACTCACACCCCCAGTCCCGGGACCAGCCCCCCTCCCATGGCTGCCGCCCTGCCCTCCTCCCACCGGCAGGGGGCGCTGTGCCCTCCGCCGTCCCTGCACTCTCCTCTCTATGGTCCCCGGCTCACATCCACTTCCGCTTCCGGTCCGCTTCTCCTCTCCAGGCCGCCGCCGCCGCCAAGATGGTGAGTATCGGGGCTGGGCCGGGCACCATCCGCCGCCATCCGCCCCGGAGCTGCGCCGGCCCGGGCTCCCTCCGCTGCGATGGGTGCATGGTGGGCGGCCAGGCCGGCGCGGGGGCTTCCCCGTCCCCGGATGGCAGCGCAGGGTCCGAGCGGAGGGAAAAGGCGGGAGCAGGGCCTTCGGAGCGGGATGTGGCGTATGCGCTGCGGCCCTGACCGGCTTTTCTCCTTCTCCTCCAGGTGAACGTGCCGAAAACCCGCCGGACCTACTGCAAGAAATGCGGGAAGCACCAGCCGCACAAGGTCACGCAGTACAAGAAGGGGAAGGACTCACTCTACGCGCAGGGTGAGAACGGGCTCGCTCCGGGGCGCGGCCCAGGGGAGCTGCGTGCGGTCCGGGTGTTGCATGCCCTCCACGGGTGGTGTAGATTCGGAACACTTGTATGTCGGGGGAGGACCTTCAGCTTGACCTGAAGGATGCGGTGTGCAGTAAAGGAATTAAAAAAATAAGACAAAAGGGAAAAAGACTAGGGACATGTCAGCCCAAACCAGTTTCGGATGGTTGCCATATAGAAATGTTGAACTAATTAGGAAATTATTTAGCTCTGGGTGAACCTCGTTGGCTGTAATGTTGGCACAGCTGTGGAGCTCAGGCTGCCCAGCCCGAGGGCGAGCCCTGCCCCCCGAGCATGGGCTGTGAATTTAAAATGTGCTTGGACCTTCAAGTCGAGGTGAAAGATAGTGAATCCAGTGGTAGCTCCGCCAGTAGTGATGTGGATTAATTATGCAATTATCACCTGAACAGGACTGCTTAAATATTTCTGGCCCTTTGTGTGCTGGCTTTGAGGATTTGCCGTGCAGCACCCCTCTCTGCACAGAACTCTGAATAAATCAAGTTCCTTCACCCTGTGTGTCTGTTGGCTGCACATCAAGGGAAAGGTTCCATTTTTGGGGACAGTGGCCATGGGCTGCTGGAGGATGGCACTGGTTTTGGTGGGTTGTGCAGGGACAGGCTGAGCTCTGCTGGGATTTAGGAAGTGCCAGTTGTGCTTGTAGCATCTCTTAGGTTATTGCCTGACCAGAGCCATTTTTTCCCGCAGGGAAAAGGCGCTACGATCGGAAGCAGAGTGGGTATGGGGGCCAGACAAAGCCCATCTTCCGTAAAAAGGTGAGTGAGTGTTGCTCCTGGGACAGGGAACTTCCTTGGCAGCCCACATGCTCAGCTGAGGGGGGATTCCTCAGTGCTCTGCTCTAGCTGTGTCAGGGCAGCTCAGTGCTGGCAGTGCAGGCTTCCCCTCCACATCACAAAACGGGTTGGGTTGGAAGGGACCTTAGAGCCCACCTTGTTCCAACCTCCTGCCATGGTCAGGGACACCTTCCACTATCCCAGGCTGTTCCAAGCCCCATCCAGCCTGGCCTTGGACACTTCCAGGGATGGAGCAGCCACAGCTTCTCTGGGCACCCTGTGCCAAGGCCTCATAACCCTCCCAGGAAAGAATTTCTTCCTAATTTCTGATCGAGATCTCTGTCAGTGTGAAGCCATTTCCCACTGTGCTTTCGTAAATAGTCCTTCTCCATTTCCCTTGTAGTCTCCCATTGGGTACTCATCTCCTTGCTGTCCTGTCTCATGGAGATGCTCCTTCATTTGCAGGGTGACTCAGGCTGTGTTTGCAGAGCAGGTTCTCAGCTTTGATGCTGCAGTGGAGTAGGGTCTTGCCTGGAGGGATATTTGCAGTGAAAGGAATATTTCCTTGCCCGAGGGGAAGGGTTTGGCAAGGGGAAGGGAGCTGTCTATTTGCTTGGTGTGGTATTAACAGCAGGGAAGCAAAACCCAGTGGGTGGATTTGTTACTTTGTGTGAATTGTTTAGTTATGCTCATAGAGCTGTTTGGCTTGCTGTTGGGAAGCCCTGATGTCCTGCTGGAGATGTACAGGAAGCCTTCCAGCAAGAAGAAGAAAATGAGGCAGCAGGTTTTCAAGTTGACTTTGTGCCAGGAAGTGGGGAGCACTCACAGAAAATGCTTCTGCAAGCAGGGTACACCAAGCAGCTGCAGTGCTGGCACGGTCTGCCTCTACATTGTAATCTCCATTTTTGTTTTTTCCCAGTCAGCATTGTATTTATGGTTGGCTGAGGTTTTTAGGTGGTGGTTACAGCCCTGTCCAGCTGCTACAGCAGCTTCTCAGCTTTGGATTCTTCCCTCTGCAGTCTTTCAGGTTTCGTCCAGCTTCTGAGTAGCTGCAGGTCTGCATTGTCTGTGGTGTCACTGCTCCTTCCAGAGAAAGTTTGCCAGTCGTGTTGCTTCCAGGTGTTTATTTTGCCCAGTTTTCTGCTGGATTTCTCCAGAGCACTGCTGGTCTGTTTTCCTACACTGTAAAAGTGCAAGTTTCTTGCTGTGTTCACTGGCACAAGACTTTACCAGAGTGGCTGATCCCTACAGGAACCAGCCCTGCTCCAATTATGCTTTTGTGAAGATACAGCTCCACTTTACTCCTGAACTGATCTTTAAGGTGCCTTCTTCTTTTCAGGGAGGGAGCCTAATGGTGTTGGTAGTTTCTCTCTTCACACTTTGGGAACAAACTGAGTGTTCAGGAGTGCAGGGAACAAGCTCTTCCTGAAAGCAAGTTTGTCTGCTTGGGCATGTGTGGTTCATTGATAGACCCTGCTCCTCCTCCCAGGCCAAGACCACCAAGAAGATTGTGCTGAGGCTGGAGTGTGTGGAGCCCAACTGCAGGTCGAAGAGGATGCTGGCAATTAAGAGGTGCAAGCACTTTGAGCTGGGAGGAGACAAGAAGAGAAAGGTGAGTTTGTATTCTGTGAATGGCTGAGAAAGGGGGGCAATACGTAGTGATGAATAAACTTACTCTTGTCTCTTGCTTCTTACAGGGCCAGGTGATCCAGTTCTGAGCATTGGCCTACTCATCGATATGGACCGAATTAAAGTAATTAGATTGATCCCTTGCTTTTTTTTAATGTGTTTTCTCTTGGGGTGTGAGCTGTGAGTACATCAGCTCAGCAGGGAGGTGTTGGCTTGCAGAACTACTTAGGAGAACCGTTTTTGAAAAATCCCTGCTGATGGCTGGGATCTCTTTACTGTGTGTTCAAGAGGTGTTTTGTAATGGGTACCAGTGACTTCTCTGCATGAACATGGTACAGGCTTGTTTATCAACTCCCCTGAACAGCCCTTGCACTTGGCTGCAGGCCTGTTTTTACAAATGGCTTTACTGCCCTGAGGAGCACAGGCCTCCGAGCAGCCACTGGGTTTGGTACCTGCACCATTAGGCAGGTGCCTAATGAGGTAATTAGGTAGGTGCCCTAAGCTGTGGCAGCTCAGAGGCGAGGAGCAGCTCCATGCCTATGGTTGCTCCTGCCACATGGTGGAACAGGCCTCAGCTGCCTTCCCCTGTGCCCAGCTGCTCTTGGCCCCTCTTAGCATTTTCCTGTAAAGAAAAAGGCCAAGCACAGCACTGAAGTTTCAAATGGGCAACAGCCCAGAGTGTTATAGATGGTAGGGACAGCCTCCAGGACAGCTTCCCCTTGGAGAGGACTATGTGGGAGTAGGAAGTCTGCTGTTAGCAGGTGCTGGGAATGCAATGCAGTTTACCCTTAAGGGCAGTTTTCCTGTAGAGGAAATGGAGCTGGAGGATGGAGAGATGCCTCTTCACATCTTCATAATGACTGAGAGCACTCAGTTACTGAATTGTAAGAGAATTTCAATATTAAATATTGTCTGATGTGATGGCATTTTTAGATTTGTGTAGGCAGTGGTGGCTTTGGCCAGTGGGTGGACTTTATGGCTGTATGATGCCAGCTTCACTTCACAAAAACTTACATGACTGGAACAAACTAGCCTGTTTTCTAAACCATCATTTCATTTCAGATACCATGCTGTACTCCTGTACGCTGCAAGTAAGAAAAAGCTTAGCCTTTAAAATGGATTTTAATCAAAGTGCTTAATCACAGAAGAACAAATCAAAAAATTCTGATTGTATTGTAGTCAGAAGATAACATACTTGCACATGATGATTGCATAAGTGATTATCCATCTCCTATCTTGGAGACCCTGTGCAATTCAACCTAAAGGCTGCTGCCAGCAGTGGGAAGCAAACACTCAGGGATTTCTAGGAGGCAGGATTCATGGAGAAAGGGGATTCCAGTGGCCGCATGAAGGGTGGAGAGGGAGTTGTCATGTAAAATGAAGTGACAGCCACTGGTGAGAGATTCCTGGAGTGAGGGGAAACGCTCAAAAGCTTGACTCTTAAGGCATGATAGCAGCTGTCAAGAAAATTGCTAAGTGCAGTGGTTCATGTTGGTCCCTGAGTTGTCAAAAGATGGAAGTACATGTTCATGATCTGTGTAAAGTGTCAGGTTTCTTCAGTAGGGTAGGAGCAGCTTTTCTTGGACTGTGTGCCCTCGTCTGGAAAAGAGAGCGAGGTGTCCAGGATGTGTTTCCCTATTGTCCCTGAAATGCTCAAGGACAGCTGTAAGATGCTGCATGTGCATCCCTTGCATTTCCTTGCTCGGTAGTGGCAGTGGGTGTAAACAGGGGCAGCCCTTCCAGCCCCTTGGAGGAGGAGTTGGGCAAGATGCCAGAGAAAGGGCCACTGTTCTGCTGTTAGCCCTTTCTCTGTTACCTTCCTGGTGATGGAATGATGGGTATTGGTCACATTAGGATGAAGGTTCAAATAATTAATGCCTAAGAAAAAAGGCACATGCTTGGAAGAAGATTCGTTTCCTGCCACAAGTTTAGAGCCTGAGGCCTAGGAAAAAATTGTCTTTGTGTCTCCCTCCTAAAGTGGCAGGACTTTGAGCAGCACAGTGCCTGTGGGGTTCACCTCCACACTCAGGGAAGAGATCCAGCTGTAAACACCCAAGTCCCTGCTGGCTGGCAGCACCTGTCGCACAGAGCAGGCTGGGTTGCAGGCCAGCCCATTGCCGAGGAAGGTGAGGGAGAAGGTGAACTTCTGGGGTCCCCCAATCTCCTGATAGTTCAGCACTGCCACAGCATAGGCTCGGCCAGACAGGGGCCGTTCCCACAGCTGAAAGTTCTTGTCCTGCCAAGTTAAAAACAAACCCAGGGTTAGGGTGGGGGAGGCTGAAGTGATGGTCTTCATGCCTGTCTGTTCCAGCAGGCTTCAGGAACAAATGGGCTTACTGGGCTCCTCTTCCCAAACCCTGAGCCACCTCTCTACCCCTCCTGTGCCCCACACCACACCCCCATCCCTCTCCTGCTGTACCTTGGAAAGCTGGTATCCCTGTTTGCCCAGCGGGTCCTGGTTGATGGCGATCACCTCTCTGTTCTGGAGCAGACACTTGGCCTCAGGACTGATGTGCCGCAGGTCATTGGACATGAACAGGGGAGCTGCCATAATGGCCCACATGGCCATCTGAGTCACCGACTGGTCCCAGCTCAGCCCAAAGTTTCCAATCACTAGCTGTGACAAGCAAACAAAAAGTGCCTGGTAACGCTGCCTGCTGAGGCACCAGTACCAGGAAATCACAGGGTGGGACCTCTCTTTGGAGCCTCCTAGATAGGCTGAGTGCCACGAGCAGGACCAGCTTGTTGGGAAAAACAAGGCATGACTGCGTGGCAGTTTAGGGATAAGTCCCTGGTGGAAGTGAAGAAAGCTCTTTAAGTGGCTAGGCTGTGTTTAAGAATGCTTTTGGATTCAGATCCTTAGAATGCTGGCACCCAGGGGTTTTCGCTCTGGTGGGATATCAAAACTTTGGAGGTTGTCTCCAGTGCCACACCTGTGTTCCGAACTGGTACTGCTTGTGGAGGCTGCATGACACAAAGATGGTGTAGCACTGGTGTAGGTTCCTTGCTACTACTATCCATAGCTGCAGTTCTCTTTCCCTTTCTACCCTGGACCCTCTCATCAAGATCCTGCTCCTAGGGTCCCATCAGAGCCCTTCTCCTCAATGGTTCTCCCCCAGTTCTCTCCCTTCCCATTCTTAGCCTGCAGCTGAGGGAAGGTTTTTTTAGCTGATGTTTCAAGTGGGGTAGGTGTTGCTGTACTTGCCATGTCAGGATCATTCCAGCCCCCTGGCCCAGCTATCTTCACAATGCTGTCCTGGTGAAGTGCTGTCCAGTCTAAGATACTCTTGATGCTGCTCCAGGAGTCATAGACATCATAGAAGTTCCTCCAGTGATTGCAGTACTGTTTTATCTCTGTGTAATTGGGCTGCCAGAACAATGAGTGTGATTAACCAGAGCACCTGGCTGTACAACAAGAGTGTAAACAAGGCTAGGCTGGACCAAGGGTAGCATGGGGAAAAACAGGAGAACACGTTCCATCACCCGCTATCTGGATGATCTAGTGCATGTTTATTCCCTTGAGTGCTTTGTGCCCAGTAACTCCACTCTGATATATTCTAGACAACACTATTGCTTCCCTTGGGAGAACAGTTGTGACCACCAGCTCTTGTTAGAAAATTCCTTCACAATTTTACCGAAGGTGTGACAAGGCCAGTGGGATTAAACTGTAATATCCCAGTAATTATTGCTATTTCTTGGGTTTACACCCTTTGGTGAGTAATACATTTAATTCCAGTGGGAGGGAATGGCACCATCCTGTCACAGTGGCACAGGGGAAGCCAGCTGTGGGTGGAGGGCAACATGCCAGTCACAGACCCTGGCTGGCAGAAATCTCACTGAACAATGTGGAGAATGCCACAAAGCCTCTCTCATGGTCCCCAGAATTGACTATAAGGCTGAGTGTGCAGCACTCTTGTGTCCAGGAGTAATGCTGAGCTATCTACTAGGCTGGTGTCTGCACTGCCAAAGGTTTGCTGCTTGGCTCCTTAGAGATAGGAAACAGATGGATGCTGTGGTTTTTTAGGCACGCTCCATCTGGGCTGTGCCTTCATGCTGCAGGATCCTATTGAATCTGTTTCAGCAGAGCAGTGATTCAGGTATGCTTCAGGGCTCTGGAAGAAAAAAGTTTTTCCTCCATTTTACAGCCTTGTTCTCTGTCAGAACAGAGAGCAGCAAGTTTCTCAGAATGCTGTTTTGCAATGTCTATGTTTTTCTCTTCTTCCCCCTTGAGCCCCAGGATGAACCTTGTGAGGCACTTCTTACCTGCTGCACAGGCCTCAAGTAGAAAGGCCACTCACAGGAGTACACAATGCTCCTTCCAGTCTTGTTCAGGGCCAGAGACATGCGCCTGTATCCTGAAGGAAGAGGACAGACAGAGGTTACACAATCAACTTGGTCACACAGCAGAACTAACAGAATGTCACAGGTTCATGTTTCAGTTCAACTCTTGTAAAATTAAGATTGAACACATTTTTGTGGTTGAGACACCACAGGGAGGACAGGGGAACTTGAAGTCTGCAGCTGGTCACCTGCCTCCCAAGGACAGGAGCTTTACTTGAGCAGGCTGTCGCTCCAAGATGGCTGATCCCCTTGTACATACAGCCAGGGGAAGAGGTTAAAAGCTTTCCTGTATGGCCATTTTCCTCTGGATACCCAGGAAACACAAGTCAGTATCTATCAAGCTTTGCTGGGTAATGTAGGAGTATGTTTTCATGAGGCACTTGCGCCATATGGACTGTGCAGGAATGCAAAAGCTCTAGTTTTTCCTGTCCTTGTCCCCAGACAGCCCTATTAAGTCCCTTCCAATTGGCAGAGAGGGAATGAAAAATCTGCTCTCTCCTCTAAAAGTGCTTCAGTACAACTGGATTGTATCTGGGTTACACATATGATCCAACAGGAGCTCTCAGCTCAGCTGTCACTCAGGGTGCTGAGCTGTGCTCCTGTCTGTGGCAGTTGGCATATGCTCCACCATCTGGCTTCGATGGCATTGTCACTTGGGCAGGTTCTCCCTGCCAGGCAGAGACAGGACTTTGTGCAGGACTCCTGCTGCCAAACGTGGTGGTGCTGACTGTGCCAGCAGCCAGAGAGCCCAGTCAAGAGAAAAAAGCTTTTCAGGTTAAAGCGTCCTTCCCACAAATCTACTCCTGTGGCACTGGGATTTGCCTGTGCTTCACAAGAGTCTGTAGCCAAGTCTCCTCAGCACAGGGAGCTGCTGAGCTTTCAGCTGCTGGCTCACCAGCCTTTGTGCAAATAACTCCTGAAGTGGTATTTACACTGGTGTGCTTTAACAGGAAAACCCCAGTAGGATTTTTATGCCATAATTCCCTTCATTTTTATCTGTTAAAAGCCCTCCTAGCTGGTCCTTTCATGGATGACACAAGCTGTTCTAGCTTCAGGCTGATTCATATTGACAAGGCCCCACCACAGGGACTAAGGGTTAAGTGTGTGAAACGCTCTGGGCTCTCCAGTACAGGCACTGCAGAAGAGAAAAGCCTGTGGTGAGTTAATAGCTGAGGTAGCAGCCTGCACAGCCAGCCCCCAGAGCACACAGCTGATGTGCCTGTGCTCAGCTTGATCTGGGCTCTGGGGTGAGAAAGCTGCTGTTCCAAGCTGTGCTTGAAGGAGAGCTCCAGGAGGCTGAGCAGGTAAAAACACAACAGCAACACTCAGCACCTTGGGCTTGGGAACAGAGCTTCAGATTTGCTTTTGTAAGCAAGTAAATGAGTGTGCTCAGGGAAAAGCAAGTCCCTGGAAGCCTGTGCTGGGCCTAGAATTGCTGCTACCTGCAGAATATTCCACTCCATGGGAATAGCTGCCTTGCACCCATGCCTACCTTCTGCCAGCAGCTCCAGTGAGTCAGAGTTGCAGCCATCAAACTTGAGCAGGTCCACACCCCAGGAAGCAAATGTTTGGGCATCCAGGTCATAGTGGTCATAGCTGCCAGGGAAGCCAGCACAGGTCTTGTTGCCAACATCACTGTAGATTCCCAGCTTCAAACCCTTGGAGTGCACCTGTGTGTGCAGATAGAAACAGATCCTGGGATGCGGCAGCCACAAGGCAAGAGGAAGAGGATTTGGGACAGGAAGGGGAGGAAAACCCTACGGTGGCAGGAGGGCCTTATCTCAGCAGTGATGCAGCCATACCCGCCCGGCCGTCCCTGCCCTCCCCTGCTCCCAGGCTGGGTCACCACCGTGCCGTGGTGGCACTCACGTAGTCGGCCAGCTTGCGGATCCCACCGGGGAACCGTTTTGGGTCCGCCTGGAGCCTGCCATGCCTGTCCCGCGTCGGGGCCATCCAGCAGTCGTCAATGCAGATGAACTCGTACCCGGCGTCCCTCCAGCCCTCGGCAACCATCCTGTCAGCCATCTCCACAAACAGCTGCTCGCTGGGCACGGGCGGGGCGCACGACCGGGAAAGAGAGCCGAGAACGTCTCATGTCTACCGCCGCCACAGCAACGGGGCTGGGCGGGCAGCGGGCACACGGGGGAGCGCGGGGAGGGAAACCCGGCCCTCCGCCCTGGCGCGGGGAAGACGCAGGGGGTGCCAGAGCACCGGGCCGGCTGTCCGGTACCCGGGCTGCCCTGTGCTCCCCGGATACCCGTGCCCTTCGGCGGTACCTGACGCAGCGGCGCGGGTCGGCGGCGCAGTCGGTGCCGCAGAGGAAGCGCTCCCAGTGCAGCCAGCCCATGGGCGGTGTCCGCGCCAG
>VZTN01007974.1:270296-285697 GCA_013400515.1 Erpornis zantholeuca
CGGCCGGGTTGGGTCGTGCCGGTGCTGCCGGGAGGTGCCGGGGGAGCCGCGCCCGGGGCGGCACCGTCCGTGTGCCCGCCGGCAGCGTGCCCAGCTGGCCGAGAGACCAGTGGCACCTGGGCGGTGCAGCAGTAGTGTGGCCAGCAGGAGCAGGGCGGTGATTGTCCCCCTGTGCTGGGCACTGCTGAGGCCACATCTCGAGTGCTGTGTTCAGTTCTGGGCCCCTCAGCTCGGGGCTTTATCACTGAAGCGGTAAAGCGATAAAGCCGGAGAAGTGTCTGGGGCAGAAATCCGATGAGGAGAGGCTGAGGGAGGTGTGGGGGCTCAGCCTGGAGAAAAGGAGGCTCAGGGGTGTCCTTATCACTCTACAGCTCTGACAGGAGGGTGCAGCCAGGTGGGGGTCAGGCTCTGCTCCCAGGGAACGAGGGACAGGACCGGAGAACATCATCTCAAGGTGTGCCAGGGGAGGTTTAGGTTGCATATCAGGAGTAATTTCTTCACAGAAGGGGTGATTAGACATCGGAGTGGGCTGCCCAGCGAAGTGGAGTCACTGTCCCTGGAGGTGGTTCAAGGAAAGACTGGACGTGACACGTGGTGACATGGTCCAGTTGGCAAGGTGGTGATAAGTTAGACTCGATCTCAGAGCCTATTCCAGCCTTAATGATTCTGTGTGCTCAGCAGTGACGGGGCTGCCCGAGGGGCTGGGGGTGCTGTGAGTGCAGGGTGTGGGTCTCTGTGTGCTCTGTGTGTCAGCACAGGGTCCTGGGGAAGGGGGGATTGTACCCCATGGGCTCAGGACTTTGGCTTTTTGCTCTGGGCTTTCAGCCCTGCCTCAAAAACTCTATGAGAAGCTCCTGAATGAGCCTTCCTCCTGAGCACCTCTCCCCTGTGCTCTTCTGTCAGATCCAGCCTGATCCAGAGTGTGGATTATGGCCAAGTTGTTTGCTGCCTCTGCCTTCATGTGTACATCCTGTGGTGCTGGATCCAGCCTGGGCACGGGGTGCTTGGACCCGTCCAGATCATTGCACTCAAAGATTTTGGTCTCTCTTCAACAAGTTCAGCCACAAGAATAAGTCATGGGTCATAAATAACCCCATTTGCACCAGTTATATCTGGTGCAGTTGAGATGTGAGCCTCTGGGAATGAGCAGTGCTGGTGTCAGCAGGACCTGGAGAGCTGTAACGGGCACCTGTGTGCCAGTCAGCATCTCTGAGGTGAGCCCTGGGTTTAACCCCTGCTTTTGCAGGAGTCACACAGCCACGAGCACTGCCGGGGGTGTCAGCACTGGTAGAATGTGTGGCCTGTCAAGGACACTCAGAGGCTCCCACTGCCAAGGCAGCAGTGGGAAATGGGATGTGAGGAGCCAATTCTCCCTCGTGCTTCTCCCCCAGGGCTGGACCAGCCCTGCAGCCCCACTGCAGCTCTTGTTGTGGGCCCCCCCACAGCAGGAGGAGGGGGGCAGGATGGAGCACGGCAGGGCTGTGGCCATGGAGGCACAGGGCTCTGGGTGCCATCGAGGCATCTCGCTAGGTGTCCTCCGATCCCTGCTCTGGCACTTCCAGGGAACAAAAGCTCTTCAGAGCCCTTGGGCTGATAATCACTCCTTGTTTCAGTGCCGGGGTCCTCCCCCTGTCCCTTGGGGAGCTGAAGCACAGAGATTTCTCAAAGTCGGACAAAACAAGATGCTCTGGGGGCTGGAAAACCTCATGGCTTTGTTCTCTCTTGTGCAAAATGACAGTCCAGAACTGGGCAGTTATCCCCTATTCCCATCATTTGGGAGTGCTGCGGGGCTGATCCCTGCTTGTCTCTATGTTCCAGCACTCCCTCACTGTTGCTTCCCAGGTGTCCTGCCTGCCCCCAGGAGTACCAGGCACACCCACACCCCTCGGCATGAGAGCTGTGGGCTGCCCTGTGGGCTGCATGTGCTGGCTGGTGTCCCCAGGGTGGTGCAGGCTGGTCCCAAAGCCTTGCTGGGGGGTGGATGTGGTCATGGTGTGGGGTCTGGCAGGGCCCTGGTGCAGCCTCTCTGAGCAGGTGGAGGTGACAGGCTGGGGTGTGATGCCACACCTTAGGTGGCAGGGGGTGCATTGGGACTCCTCTGTTGGCAGGACAGCACTGGCAGGGCTGTGCTGAGGGCTGGGGTGCTGGCACAGCCACTCTGCCAGAGCACCCTACACCTGGACCTTCCCTGTGCCAGAAGGTTCCTGTCCCCATGGGGCTGTGGTCCTGTGAGGGCCCTGTTCCCGTGGCATGGCCAGTCCTGGCAGGGCCAGTCCCACCAGGGCATGCTGCCAGTCCAGCTCCTGGACTCTTGTGTCCATTTTCCCACTTGTGAGGGGCAGCCCTGGCCCACTCAGGACTGCCTGGCTGACTTTTAGAGGTTGATACTTTCTTTGAAAGAATTCTGTGCTCAGACAATGTGCAGAGGTTGCTCATAGCCCCAGAAGAGCTGTCACTTGCTCCTGTAGCTTTGCACTGCCCTGGCTCTGGAGTCGGGATCAGTGCAGTCCTGCAGGCATCGTTCTGTCTGCACAGGATGCTTTGCTGAACCTCCAGCAGTTGGAGTTGCCCCACGGGAGCTCCAGGCTGTGAATATGGGAGAGGGGAAAGAAGGGAAGGTTTGGCACCCTGCTGCTGCCAGGGACAGCAGCAAAGCTCAGTGCCAGTAGGGTCAGGCCCTCTGTGGTTGGTGGGGCAGGGGCCTGGCTGGCACATCACTGCAGTGCCCAGCCAAGGGCACACTTGCTTGGCCCCACATGGTGCCCCCAAGGAGCCCTTGGGGCTGGCAAGGGGCTGTGCTGTCCCCAACCTGTGTGTGCTCATGGCCCTGGGCAGGCTGCTGGCAGGAGCTGGGAAGCTGCCAGTGCTGATGATGCTCGTTTTACTGTCTGGGAGTCCCATTAACCTGGTGTTAACTTCATTAACTTCTTAAACAAGCAATTAACTTGGCCATGGCTGTTGGTCCTGTGCCCACAGCTGCTTTCTATGGTGGCTGGGATGCACCCGTGAATGCACAGCCGTGAACAGGGAATGAACAACTGATTCCATCCAAAGACCGTGGGCTTTGCTGGGGGACTGAGCCACCTGGGATGGTGCCTGGCCATGCTGTGAGAGGGCATGGGGCTCAGCACCCCCATCCCCAAGGTGTAAGGGACCCACTGGAGCTCTGTGCTGGAGGGCAGTGGCAGCCCTGCAGCTGTGAGGGTGTCCCAGTGACTCCCAGTTCAAACTGGGCTGCTGGGAGGACCAGGGGCAGGGCCTTGAGTGCTGCTCCTGACCCTGAAACTGCCCCTAGGGGCACCAGAACCACCAGTACCTGCAGGGTCATGGGGCAGTGCTCCCCTTACGCCTTTGCAAGTGCGGTGCCAGAAATGAGCTGCCCACCTTGCTGTGAGCAGTGCGTGGGACCTGGAGGCTTTGGCTTGGGGGGGATGTGTTGGGTTTTCACATTTTTAATTTCTTCTGGTATGTGCTGGTTCCTGGAGCTGAATGGCTCAGGGCTGATTGCAGTGTTTGTCTCCAAACAGACACTGAGTGCCCAGACCCGGTGTCCTGACTCCAGAGCAGGGAGTGCAGGAAGCAGGCACACAGTAGTGGTGTGAAACGCCTCATAGCTCTCCCCTTGGCTATGCGCTCTCGGTTTGGGGTGGGGACAGCAGCAAGACCCTGGGCAAGCTTCGTTTGTCCCATCTAAAGAACAGCCCCAGCACCAAACCGGCGTGGGTGCAGCTTGCTTTCTCTCCTCCCTGCCTCAGAAGGCTCTCGGTGGGGCCGGGCGGGCGATGGGGCTGCGAGGTACCAACAGAGCTGGTCTGTGAAACTTGGCCGGGAGCACAGAGGGAGATTGATGTTTGCTCGGGCGCTCAGCCCTCAGCTGCAGGCTCTGCCGGCCCCTGCACCAGCTGGGGACAAAAGCCCCGGCCCCGGGTGGCACTGCAGGGCTGGCGTAAGCCCCCCAGGACAGCTGGCAGCTCTGTAGGGTTGGCGCCTGCCCAGCGAGCCAGAGTGAAGGGGCCTTGGGGCCACGCAGGGAGGTTTGCGCTCCCTGCACATGCTCGGGTGTCTGAGCTCCACCGCAGCGCTGGAACCCCCCGGCCCCACCTCCGCCTCATCTTGGGTCCTGTCCCCTGGCCAAGCCTGGATGGGTGGAAAGGGGTTGGGGTGACTGTGGGGAGCACCCCAAAGAGCTGGGTGGGGAGTGAGAGATGAGGTTAGGGCTGAGGGCTTGCAGGGGGCTTCTTCCCAGCCCTCCTGGCATCTCCCGTGTGGGAGTTAAATGTGGCAGTCATCAATTATGTTAGAAAAATCACCCATGGAGAGGTAAAATGATAATCTGGGTTTAATGGTGTCTCAGGGCTCCTGTCCCCACAGGGCAGTTGTGCCCTTATCCCCTCCCCACACTGAGCTGCAGTGTTCTTGGCAGAGACAAATCCCCAGCACACACCACTGAAAATCCCAGAAAGCTTTATTTGCGTAGGAAGATTGATGCTGTTTAAAAACCCACCACTGCTGGAGGTTGGCGTGTTTGCCCAGTGCCTGTGGGTGCTGCTCAGACACTGGCACCTCCCCGTTTGGCACTGCCTCAGGTGCTGGGGGAGCCAAGGGTGCCTCCAAAGGAGGCCTCCCAAAAAGCAAGTCTGGCCTGGGCATACAGTGGGGCCCCATGGGGAACCCCACAGCAGGGGAGGCATGCACAGTGCTGGCAGTGGGATGGAGCTGGCTCAACCTGTCCTCGTGGGTCCCTCAGTCCCCTCGTGGGGTGGCCTGGGGCCAGTTCTCCACTTGCCCCATCTGTGAAATGGGTGCATGTGGCTGAGCACCCTGTCAGGCTTGGGGGGCTGAGAGGGGCTGGATGATGCTGCCAGTCCTATGAGGAAGAGGGTGCGGAGTAGTGCCTGAGGAGCCAGGCCAGGGAGCACAGCAGGGGTTTCTGCCTGGGTCTGGTTTCAGAAGGCAGTGCTGGCCTCCTGCCAATGTCCCCCTGCCCTGCAGGGTCCATTCTGCCATGGCAGGTGGGTCGCTGGAGCACTTGCTGAGCCATGGGGGCACCACAGCCTTCAAGGGAAGGGGTGAATCCTATTTCCACACCCTGCCTGAAAGGCTCTGGGCCCTCTCCTGTGCCCATGGCCATGGGGCCTGCTGGGCTGCAACCTCCTCCAGACTGTCTGTGGGCAGAGGGAAAGCAGAGCATCACCACACTCCTCTTTGTAGGACTTAAACATCACCTGCTGCTTTTATTTCCTGCAAAGCATGGAAGGTATTCAGGTCTGAAGGGCTGGAAGCCTTGCTGAGCTTGTCCTGTTGAGGTTCCAGTCGCTCTCCTCTCCAGTGGAGGAGTATTAGGGATGAACCTGCCCAGGGGATGCTGCACCCAGGTGCTGGGCTGGGGAATAGGGCAGTTTTCACCTCCATCTCTCTTCTGGCACTGTGGTGCTGCGGGAACACGGCACGCTGGGGATACCGCCACTCACTCTGCTCCTCCAAAAGGATTGGCCAAGCTTTCCCCACTGCTTTCATCCTGAAAAATCTCCCTTGGAAGATGGGCTGGGGGCCCTACCCTGTGGATAATGCAGTGCCATCTCCCCAGTGCCAAATGACTCCCATCTGCAACTGCAATGCCATCTGTGCCCCTTTAGTAGGACTGAGCTTGACTGCTGCCTGCCTCAGGGCTGGTGTTCCTTGGAGCAAGCAGAGCCTCCTGCCCAGTGTCCCTGCCACAGTCCTGCCTGCAGCCCTGGGCGTCATGGGCAGTTCTGAGCTCTGCAGGGAGGGAAGCATCCCTGACCTGCTGCTTTGCTGTGCGTTGGAGCTGGCTGGGGCTGGAGGGGCCCTGTCCATTGCTGGGCAGGAGGCTGTGGGGCCGTAGCCAGCTCCCTGTACAGTCCAGGTGCAGGCGGGGCTGCTGCCTGCTCTTTACTGAAACCAAGCTCCAGGCCAGAGGAGAGAGGAGTGCAGCCTCTTCCCTGGCTGCTTGGGGCACACAGCTCAGCGATGCAGGCTGGAGAAGCAGCAGCCTAACATGGTAGGTGTGGAGAGTTGGAGGGTATTTTTCTGGAAGGTGATGTTCTCTGGCCACTGGCTGTGCCAAAGTACCTGGGGCTCTCCTGTGCCCCTGGCTACCCAGGGCTTCCCCCAGCAGCACAGCATTCCTGGGGTGTGGTTGTTTCCCTGTGCCGTGACAGCACAGCATCCCGGGGTACCTGGGGGTGACACCATGCAGGAAGCAGGAGGGGTCCCTCTCTCCAGCTGACCGTGGGGACCTGTGATTGTTGATCCCCCCACATAGTGCCCTGGTATCCAGTGGGGCACGAGGGCTGCCACATGTCCAGGCCCTAAGGCCCAGCCCAGCTGTGCCACCACTCCGGGACAGAGGGAAATGTAGTTCTGGCTGAGCTTGTGGCACCTGGGCACGCTGCGGGGGTCACACCGAGAGGCAGTCACACTTTCCCAGCCTCAGGGCACCAAGTGGATGTCCTCTGAGCGCAGCACTTTGTAAACGACCCAGTAGAAGATATTGAAGACGAGGAAGGTGAAGGGGAAGACGGCTCGGGAGATGGTGTCGATGCGCTTGGCGCGGTCGATGTAGCGCCTGCGAAGGCTCTCCCCTTCCCGCAGCACCGCGCTGGCTGGCGGGGGGCTGTACACGCCGGGGCCCTCCCCAGCCCCCTCCTTTGGCTGCAGGCAGTGGCCCAGCCCGTAGCCTCGCAGGTAGAAGCGGCTCTCGCGGCTGAGCTCTTCCTCCTGGCGAAGGGAAAGGCCGTCAGCCAGGGCCCCCGCGGGTGCCGGTGCGGCAGGGCTGGGGCTGCGCGTCCTGCACACCCTGTGGTGCTGGTGAGGAGTGCCCGGTGCGAGGCTGGGCGCTTTGTCAGAGAGCGCCAACCATGCAGGCAGGAGCACGGCAGTGCTGTGCACAGGGTATGGGGTGAGCACTGAGCCCCTGCCTCCTCCTCCAGTATGTGTTTTAGGGTGCATCCAAAGGCAACCTGACCCTGGCAGCCCAACACACATCCCCCCAGCTTCCTCCCAGCTCCAGCTCGGGGGCTTGGGAAGCCTGACTATGGCAGCCAGAGGGATGGGAGGTGAACTGGTGGAAGGGAGCACATGGAGGTGCGGGGTGCATTGAGTGCAGGGAGCTGAGGTGTGCAGGCACTGCTGTGGCAGCTGTGGGGTGGAAGTGTGACTGTGATGGTGAATCGGAGGGGATGGGCAGCTTGGTGGGCCAGAGCTGGGCAGGGATGCAGGAACCTGGCTACCACCAGGGCTTGCAGGGCACCCCAGTCTCTCCAAGAACCCTGGCCTTTATTTCTCCCTACGTCTGCTTGGCATAGACTGCCTGGTGCAGCAGAGGGAGGCTGAGAGAGCTGGACTCCTTGCTGGTCTCTCTGCCCCTGCTCACCCTCTCTCTCCCTATGCTGGCAGAGGGCTGCAGAGACGGCAATGTGCCCATGGAGTTGCATGTTCGTGATCAAGGCTGCAAAACTGCCGTGAGAGTCTCTGGTCGCAGCCCACTGCCATTGTTCAGGGCACTGATTGGGTGCCTCGGGAGCTGGCCAGCACTGCCGGCACTCCTCCCCATCAACAACTGTGCACTGTTAGCCACTCGCCTTGTCTGCTCTTTGAGCCCTGGCGACGGCTATGTGTGCAAAGATTTGATGAGGCATCACATGTGCAAGCACAGGCTGCACATCTGGCTTTTTGCTGAGCCCCCGGACTCATTTGGTCTCTGTGGCTCATCTCCCCTCTGCCTTTGCTGGTGCTGTATCTGGCTGTGGTGGGTCTCTTTTTCCAGGGTCTGCTGCATGCCAGTGCCTCACTTTCTGTCTGGGTGCTGTTTGGGATCCCAAACACCATTTCTGGCCGGCACTGCCCTCCAGGACACAGAGGCTGTTCACTGAGGTCAGCCCCTGCAGGCACTTGGCTGGCACGGGGGCTCTCATGCAGAGAGTTTGTACCCTGGCATCTTTATTTCACTCAGCAATCCACAGGCTAAGCAAGATTTTCCAGTGGGAAAAGCAGCAGTGGCTCAAATCGCTGAGGTTAGTTCTCATTTGAGTTCAGTTTTATTTTCCTGTGTCAGGCTGAGTGCCTGCAGCCACCCTGGATGGGGAGAGCAGGGGTGCTCTGTGTGCCCTGGGGACCAGCAGCTACTCCCCCAGCCCGGGGAGCCAGCAGGCCCAGCCTGTTCCTGAGCCTAGATTTGGGCGGTCTGTGGGAGGGATTTGCCCTTAGGCTGTGCAACCCGGGCTTTGCTTTCTCCAGCGCAGGAGCTGCGTGTAGCAGGGCTCCGCTCTGGTCTCTGACCGAGCAGCACCCTGGGTGCTCCTGGCTGCATCCAGTGCTGTGCCAGCAGCACCCCGGGGTGGCTCTGCAGGCTTCACCTCAGGGCAGCTGCATTTTGGTCTGTTCTAAGCCAGTAGATGGTCCCTGGCTTGGACGGAGCCTCCCCCTCCCTGCCCTGGCTGGGTGGGTGTTGATCTCAAGGAGTCATCTGTGAAAGGCATGGAGCAAGGATGCCTCTCCTGGCATCCAAGGGCCAATGATGGTGTAGAGGAGGTGAGGGTGACCAGGCCTGATCTCCTACCTGGAGCTGTAGCTGACACCCTGCATCTCCCCAGCACCCTGGGAACTTGGCCTGCCCCATATTTCTCCCTATGCCTCAAGCTGCAAAAGTGCCTGTGTGTCCTGAGCAGCTGCCCATGCTGGCGTGACTGCAGGCAGCTGGGAGTGCCTCAAACCTGCCTGCAGGGAGGCAGAGCCCTCACCCTGTCCGAGGTGTGGGCACAGCCTGGGGAGCTGGGCAGCAGCCCAGGAGCAGCCATCAGTCAGCCTCAGCAGAGAGGACTGTGCTGGTGCTGCTTTACAGAAGGGAAACCCAAAGCACAGAGTGGGGGTGTCTGCAGGGAAATCTGCTCCATTCCCATTCCCCTCTCAAAACTTTTGAACCCAGGAACTGGCAGCTCCATCCTACGGGCACCTACTGTGTGCGAATCACCTGCCTGCTTCTTCCAGAGGCCCTTGCTGGCCCCACAGGGCCGGCTCCTGGGGGCTCGTTTTGGGGAGGGGAGGGTGAGGCTGGCTGGGGAAGCACGGGGGGGCTGCCGGAGGGTCGTGCTTTACCCGGGAGCTGGAGAGCTGCGAGAGCGTCGCGTAGGTGTGCTCGCTGCTGTGCCGGCTGCTCAGCTGCCGCAGGGACTCCAGGCTGGCCGTGCCGCTGCTCAGGCCCTTTTGGCATCCAGCAGTGTACACCAAACAGAAACAGGACAGCGGGTGACCGAGGGCTCTACCCCGGCCCCGGAACAGCGACTCTGGGTGCCAGGATGGGGGTGGTGGGGAGAATGGGGGCAGGGGGGCAGAAGCCTCCCCAGTGTGCTCTGGCACTGTGCTCTGGGATCTATCTTCAGCACATGCCGAAGTGATTTGGTTGCATGGGACGCTGTGAGCCTGTGTGGTGTTTATGTGTGTGTACTCATGTCTTCCGTGGAGATCTGGTGCCCCGTGGTGTGTTTATAGCAAGAAAATGAGAGTGGGGCAGCCACATGCCCACCCCAAGCTTCTTGCGGGCCTGATGCCTGCGTGGATGGACTGACAGAGGGGAGGAGTATTTCCATGAGTGAGGGATCCTGCCTCTCCAGATGCTGCTGTGCTCCCATCTGCAGCCCAGACCTGTCCCTGGGTGCCATCAGGTCCCTGACGCAGCAGTGAGTCCCTGTCACCGCTACAGCACAGCAAGGAGTCCAAGTTTGGGGCTGCAGGTAAAGGGAAAGGCTGGTTTTCCCCCGTCCTCACTGTTTATTTTCCCGCATTTTTAGAGGAAGCAGAGCCTGAGAATGTCCCAGCAGGAGAAGGACAGCACCCTAAGCAGGGCCTGGAGCACCCATGGGGGCTGTGCACTGTGCTGCGGTGCCCATGGGTCCCTGGGGTGCCAGAGGAGCCATCTGGGGCAATGAAACGCAGCCCTGCCCTGGGGGCTGCTGAGAATCTGGCCCTGCAGCCCTGGGGTGTCCCCTCAGGGGCTGGAGACAGGCAGATGTCATGAGAGGGGGGGGGACTCACCATCCTCTGCCGTCGCTGGCGGCGGCGCAGGCGCATGAACTCCTTGTGCTGGCGGGAGACAAAGTTGACGGCTGCGTACTCCAGCAAGGCGGCAAAGACGAAGAGCAGGCACACGGCCATCCAGATGTCAATGGCCTTCACGTAGGACACCTGCCACGGTGACAGGGGGCTCAGGGACCCGCTGCCCCCCACCTTGCTCGTCCCCCCCGCTGCCAAGAAGCATGGGAGCCCTCTCACCCTGGACATACAGTCCAGAGCAGCCAATGTTTCCCCTCAGCACATGTGGTGCCCCAGCTGATGAGGCTCCAAAGCCAAGCCATTCCCTGGGAAAGGCTGCCCCTGTGGCACTGCAGCAGGGGAGCCCAGCATGGAGCCAGCGCTGACCTTGGGCAGGGAGGCACGGGAGCCGGCGCTCTGCGTGGTCATGGTGAGCACCGTGGTGATGCCCAAGCCCACCCGGGCTGGTGCTGCATCCATGTTGATCCAGAAGGAGACCCAGGAGAGAATGACAATGAGTAGGCTGGGGATGTACATCTGGATCAGGTAGTAACCCATCTGCCTCTCCAGGTGGAACTTCACCTCGATGCAGGTGAACTTGCCTGTAGGGAAAGATGGCCCTGATGGGTGAGAGGGACCCCTAAGCCCTGGTGAAGGGGTGGCAGTGGGTCTCTGGGGGGCTCACCTGTGTTGTAGTACTTGGTGCAATAGCCCAGGTCCTTCTCATCCCTGAGGATGAACTGTGGGAGTGTCAAGCCCTCTGCCACCTGCACGGCTTCCTGCTCCTCCAGCCACTCGAAGATGAGGTCGTTCATAGTGTAGCCAACTGGAGGGGACGTAGGGAGCCATGGGATGGGGACATGTACCCTGTTCAACCCCACCCTGAACAACTGCTTTTTCCTGCTTATGTCCCTCAGAATAAGTGAGCTGCCAGCTTTTGGGATGGCATGGAATGGGAGGGGATGGGATGGGAAGAGGGGAATGAAGCACAGCTTGAACCCCTTGAGGTACTCACAACTCTCCAGCTGCATGGTGCATGTCTGGATGTCCATGGGGAAGTTCTTGAGGTCCATGGGGCAGGACAGGATCAGTGTCAGCCTGGAGGAGGCAGAGGAAAGGAGGGAGTTGTTGGGGCTGGAGCAGTCAGTGGGTAAAAGTTTCCCCACAGAAGGCAAGAGGAAAGCTTTGCCTCCCCACTCAGACACTGCACCAGAGGGAAAGGTTCTACCTAATGCTATAGAGCACATTGCCATTCTTGAAGATGCGCAGGAGCTTGTTGTCGGTGGTGACCTCGTGGAAATTGGCCCCTTTCTCGTTGGCAAAGAACAAGTCTGGCTTCCAGATGGAGTCGAGCATGGAGGGGTCGAGGTCGAGGGAGTCGTCGGGGTACTCCCGGTAAGCCAGGCGGGGATCGTTCCACTGCTGCCGCAGGAACACGTTCACCCGGTAGTCCTGGGACAGGGGCACCACGTCAGCTGCGAGCACCCCGTGGTGCCCAGGAAGGAGGAGGAGGAGGAGGAGGAAGGGGCTGCCCCCATTGAGGCTGTTGCTCCTTGCTGTTGCTGCGTGTCTGTCACTAATAAAGCACAGAGCCAGGGCAGCTCAGGAGCCTTCCCATGCTGTTGGCAGCCAGGGGAAATTCAAAAGCCAAGGCCACAGCAACTGAGAGAAGGAGGAGGAGGAAGACCAGTAACTGCTGCTGGCAGCATTCTGCACATGGCTCTGTGAGCCTGTTGATAGTATTAAGGCTTTGCAGAAGCACAAATAGGAAATTTTTAGCCCTGGGACTTCCTCACAGGAGTTCTTCATGCACCCAAGGAGTTTCAGGATGGCGGGGGGTTACATCCAGCTGCCTCACTGTGACCCTTTGGGGGTCTTTCTTCCAGCTCAGGCACAGGAAATGTAAACCCACACAGCCAAGCTTGTGTTAGCTGACCCCAGAAAAGCCACAGGCACGCGCTGTGGCTTTGCATGTCCCCACCGTGGTGCCAGGGATAGCTCCAGAGCAGGGGTGGGTGGAGCTCCTCCACAGCAGGAGCTCCTGTGAGCACAGCCATGGGCACGGGGACCCTCACACTCCCTGGCACAGCCACTGCCAGCCCCGAGGCTCTGGGAGAGGAGAGCCCAAAACCCTCCTCGTGCCAGCAAAACCCTCACCATGGTGGTCTCGGTGACGGAGCCGAAGCTGTTGATGAAGATGTTGCACGTCACGTTGACGGGCGGACCTGGAAAAGAGCGTGAAGCCTCCTCTTGCCGCCGGCTGCTGAGACCCGTGCGCGGTGCGGGCACACGCGGGGACACCGGCTCCGGCCTGCGCCGCGTGGCCGAGCACACACAGGCGTCCCCTGCCCGCTGGGGCCACCCCCCGGGTGTGGGGGTGAGCCCCAGCTCGCCCTGCAGGCACTGCAGCCGGCCACGCTGGCAGGCAAAGCGAGCACGCAGTGCTGGCAGGAGCAGCCGGGACTCTGAGGAGGGTGTTGGGACAGAGGGATGTGGGTCAGAGTCCTGCCCCAAAGCCCCTGCTGGGTTACCAACACTGGGCAGCCATAAGTGAGGAACTACCAGGTTTGGAACCCTCACGTCTTCCTTCTTACCTTTGAAGTTGGGTCGAATGCGGGCGTCATAGCCTGAGGTTCGTCCCATGAGCTTGTCCAGGAAATCAGAGGGTGACATGGGCTGGGATGAGCTTCGGGAAGGAGCTTTAATCTCCTCCCGCCCTGAGACCAGCCTGCGGGGCAGGGGAGGTGGGTTAGCTGCTGCCTGCTGGCACCAGGGGTCTGCAGGCACATTTTGGCACCCCCGTGGGCACACACAGCTGCCAGGGCAGGAGGCTGTGCCTGTGCTGCATCCACTCCAGTGTCCTGCCAGCATGTTGGGGGCATCCCTTCTTTCTGCTGGGATCCTGGTGGCTTTTCCCCTCACCTGCCACAGCCTGAGTTCCACATGCCCACATTTTGCCTATCCCTTTGCTCCAGCAAAGCCCCTGCCCACCACATCCCTCGGCATGGGGTTGGGGCTGGTGCCTTCTGGTTCCAGGGCTGAGGTGGGGACAGGGCACATCAGGCCATGCCTTGTGCTCTGTGCCAGGCTCTGTGCCAGTGCTGGAGGGGGAAAGCAGGGAGGCTCCCTCTCAGGTTCCACCTACAGCTCCAGCTTGAGCTGCTGAGCAAACAATCACACACTGCCTGTCACGGGCTCATGGCCTGGGGGGGCCTGGGGGACACAACAGCCCTGCCTGAGTGAGGAGGTGTCCAGAGCACAGCTGGGTTCTGACACCTTGCCAGGGTCCAAGGAGATGGGGCTGGAGAGGAGCAGCAAAGGCCACCTCCACACCAGCCATGGTGATGAGCTCTCCCACACAGCGCTCTGAATGATGATGGAGATTTATTTAAACTGACTCTGGAAGGGATATTTTTGTGAATGCATCTTAGCCTGCCAGTTTCTCTCTTCCCGTCAGTCTATAATGATAATTTCAAGGAACAATGCGAGAGATGTTCACTCGCCACATTGCCAGGCATGCGGCTGTGATGGAGAGGAATTAGCCAGAGATCTCTGGACACAAAAGGAGCTTTGAGCATGCTGCTGGTGCTGCTGTGTGCTGCCTTGTAACTCCACCAGGTCTATACCCAGGTGGATCTTACTCCTGCTTGGAGCTACTACAAGAAGAGGATGATGCTGGGAACCCTGTGGTCCTTCTTCCTACCTCCTTGTCCCTACCAGTACACCTTGTTCCTACCTCTTTTCAAGGGGGTGAAATTCATCCTAGAGAGGCTTATGTGCCAGCTAGAAATGGCCACAACAGCCATCCCAAAATGTTCCAGTGGGCCAGATTTTCCTTTAAATGGAGAAGGGCAACAGAGAGTACCTGAGACTCATCCTGACCAAGAGCAAAAGGCTGGGAGAAATTCCCCACCAGGAGCTGCACAAGCAAGGTGCGGTGCCTTTTGGGAGGAGGGCTGTGAGAGGCCAGGCTAACAAGGAGTTAAGCAAAGCTTCTGCCTGCCACATAGCTGTGAACCATGTCCTCCTCAGCTGGAGAGGACACTGAGGGTTCTCCCCTGGAGCACGTGGCAGGGAGGCTCCCGGGCTCCCTTGGCAGGTAGCTGCTTGAAGAGGCTCAGATAACTGGCTGACACACAGCGGATCTGCAGCCCTGGTGATGCTCAGAGCTGCGTGGGGGATGCCAAAATGACCAGAGTGCAGCCACTTCCCACGGCAACCCTGGCAGGGCCGTGCTGGAACACAGCCCTTGGGCGCAGCCCCTGCCTGCAGCTCCCCACTTTGGGCACTGCCTGCCCTGGGGCCTTGGCCCCGACCCTGGGCTGGGCAACAAAGGGCCCCGGAGCTCAGCACTTCTGTGGAGCGAGTGCATGGTAGGGCTGGAAAATGCTGATGTCTGCCTAAAAACGCTGCCCTGAAATAAGCAGTTTCTGCATGTCAAGTAAAATTCTATTTTACCCCTCCCTGCCATCAGTGTTGCAAATCCCCCCATGCTGCTCCAGCCATACTGGATGGGAGTGGTGGGAGAGGGACTGGAAGCAGGCTCAGGAGTCCTGCAGCCCCCCAAACCCTGCCTTCCTGGCCCACTCTCCCCTGCATCCCACCTTGTCCCAGATAGCACCCAAGGTGAACAGAGGTGGAAAAAGGGACCTGGGGGCGTTAGATTTTCCACGCAAGTGGGCCAGGAGTTGTTCCTGCACCCATGGGACCTGGGGCACCCACCCACTGTCCCGAGTGACCCAGGGTCTGGGTCAGGGATTGTCCCGAGCTCTCCTCCCCACAAACACCATGAGCCAGGAGAGGAGAGGATCTGGACATCTCAGGGGCTTTGCAGCACCGGAGAAGGAGCTGCCTGGGCTATCACCTGGCTCAGCTTGCCCTTTCTCCCATGGTGGCAAGACTCTCCCACTGGCCCGGGGCCAGGGAAACCCTCAGGGACTGCTGGGGACAGGCAGGGTCTGGCTGTGAGCGGTGGGGGAATGGAGGGGGAAGGTCTGGTGGGTTCTCCGGGGTGCTGGGTCAGGGTCCTGGGGAATGGGGAGCGAGGCCAGATTTGCGGGGAGGTCCAGAGAGGAGCTGGGAGCGTTCTGTCTGGGGGCATCGGGCCCCAGAGACAGGTCCGGGTCGGGGGCTGGGGTAAGGGTTCCGGGACTCGTCCGGGTCTGAAAGGGGGTGCCCAGGTCCCGCAGGACAGCTCTGTCTCCGAGAAGGGGTGATACCCGAGTGCCGGAGGGGAATCGCGGCTCCCGGGGGACGGGGTCCGGGTGCCGGGGGAGCGGCTCGGAGAGCAGCGGTCCCGCAGCCCCGCGCAGCACCGAGCACCCGCGCCGTGCGCTCACCTGAGCGGGCCG
>VZTN01007974.1:285764-325391 GCA_013400515.1 Erpornis zantholeuca
CTCCCGGCCCCGCGCCCGCCTCCTCCCCGTCCCCTCGGGGCCCTCTGCCGCCCAGCCCCGGCTGTCCCGGAGCCCGCGTCCCCCGTGGGGGCTCCTCGGCGCGGGGAGGGAGGGATCCCTGCGGGGTTTGGGAGGATCCCGGGGCGCACGGGGGTCGGGTGGGGTCGAGGGATGCGCCGGGGTTTAGGAATGTGGCAGCGCTGATGGCCGTGCGAGGGATGCTCCGAGGAGGAGAAGCGTACTGGGATCAGAGGACGTGCGGGGCTGAGGGGTGCGAAGGGGCTGAGGGATGTCCCAGAGGAGCTGCCCGTCGGATGGGGGGGAGCGGCTGGGGAAAACTGGGCTCCTGAATCCTTCTGCCTGGCCTCGGGGCCGCGGCTCACGGCCGAAGGGCTCAGCCCTCCTGCTGGGACCCCTGCGCTTGCCTTTCCCAGAGGCTCAGCGGATGGACAAGACTGTCCTGGGTGAGGTCCTTGGAGAACACAAGATGGACATTCATGTCTGCGTGATGCGGGAGCTGCAGCGGCTGCCAGGGAGAGGGAAACCAAGGCAGAGGGAGGGGAGCTGCCTGTTAACCAGAGGCAGGGCTGGAACTCGGGCTGCTCAGCTGCCTTTGCCGTGTCCCCTGAGGCCACCCGGCCAAGCCGCAGAGTCGCCTCTGGTCTAAGGCAATCTGTGATAAATTTGCAAGGAAGTAAATAGTATTAAAAAAAGATAAAAGTGCAGAATAAATGATTTCAGGCAGATATGTCAGTGGGTTTCTGTTCACTCTACTGTGGCTGGCTCATCTCGTTTATTTATACTAAATGCAGTCTGGTAATGGCTGGGAGCTGCTGTACAAAGCCATTGCTGCAGGGGTCCACAGAGGAAGATCTCATCCTGGGAGGACAGCACGGTGCCCCTGTCCCTGCTCTCCTCAGGGCAAGTGAGGGGCTGCACAGGACTTTGAGAGCTCCCCAGAGGATTTGCTGTAGGAAGGAGGTGTGGGTGAGGGCTGGCTGTGTGATTGCCGAGCCCGGGGTGCCTGGTCCAGCGCAGGGCAGAGGGGGCTGGAGGCTGTAGCCAGCAGGCACTTAGCTCAAGGTAGCTGGCAGGAGTCCTCATCCCCACTCATCGGCTCTCCCAGCACCAGGAGCTGGGAGAAGTCTCCTCTGATTACCGTTGCCATTAATGTTTACGGGGCCACGGTGCTGGGAGGCGCAAGGCATGATCTGGAGCCCCAGGGAGCAGAGCAAACGCACACTGTGTGTCAGCTCCTCTTCCAGACACTGTCCGAGCTAAGTGGACCTGACACTGTCGGGAGGAGGGGAGCCAGTGCATCTCTCTGCTCTCTGGGGAAACTGAGGCACTGCCGTGGTGTCTCTGCATCAGCTGAGGGGCCTGAGGATGCTCAGAGCAGTTGTGGGGCCAGTGTGTCAGGCGGCCATGAGCATGGGAGCTCATGATAACCAGCTACAAGCCATGACTGCACATGCCGGGGTCAGCAGGGCGCTGGGACTGAGCTAACAAGGCTCTTGGAGAGGCTGCTAAAGCCAGTGTGCCTCCCCGATGGGCAGCACTGTGGGGGATGCTGCAGCCACAGCCCTCCTGCCCGCCTGGCAGCTCTGCAGGCAGCCAGCACTGCGAGGAGTGAAGCAGTGCTGAAAATAAGCTCTGAGAAAATGAAGGCAGAGAGAATCCCGTCAGGAGGGCAAAGGCGGTGCTGATTTGTCACTGGCTGGGTCGGGGGGATGGAGCAGGAGCTGCACAGCCAGAGCCCCAGCAGTGCCCAGGGGATCCCGGGATTATGCCTCATCCCGACCAGGAGATTTTTGGGAGTGACAAGGATAGGCTTATCCCCCATGTCCCTCAAATCAAAGCATGAGGTATTTTTTCTGTAAACAGTCAAGATTCCAGCCAGGAGGCAGCTGTCAGCGTTGGGCTCCCGGAGACAGGCATCCACCAGCAGGTTGCCCTGTGGCTGCTCTCCCCAGAGGCAGCAAGACTGGGCAAGGGGCAGAGGGCAAAGACCACACTCTGATCCAGTGGCTGCCAGCCTGCTGCAGTCCCCAGGGGGTTCCCCGTGTCCCTGCCCCAAAGCTGTCCCTGTCACAGTGCCAGGCTCTGCTAATAGGAGACATGCAGGCAACCGAGACTGGGTTTGCTCGGATGGGGAGAAAAGTGGGATACCTTTTTTCCCTTTCACTCCACTATCTCTGAGTTCACATCAGATTGCTTCTTTGAGGCCAGACACTGACCTGCCTCAAATCTGCCTGGCTCCAGAGCCTGGAGAAGGGCTGTGCCAGCCCACACTGCCTATACCCCAACCCCTCTCTGCTGCTCAGCCCCGCATTGCCACATCTATAGATTTAATCCTGCCTGATAAATGAAACCCTGAAGTGTATTTGCAGACAACACAAGGTGGGGGTGAGTCATTCAACTCCTTGAAAACAGGTTCAGGCTTTTTTCCAGAGAAAAGGTTCAGGTGCTTAAGCTCAGTTTCAGGATGAAGACCAGCTTTGTGCTCTTTGTGCTGAGGGGTGAGGGAGAGGAAGGACAGCAGGCAAAGGAGCACACTTTACTCTTCATGTAGGGCCACAAAATCACTGCTTCCCACTCATCCTTGGTCTCTCCTCTGGAGTGAGCACAGAGATTTATCTTTGCCCTGGAGCCAGGAAGACCTGAAGCATCAGGAGGGACAGAAGCTTCAGGTGGGCACAGGTCTGTGGTGGGCTTTGAGCAACCTGCTTCAGCACCTCTCAGCAGGCTTGGAGGATCAGTTCCTCTGGGGGGAGCCTGGTGGCAGCTTAGAGGCAGCTCCTGTTTTGGAGGCATTGTTTGCTCTGCATCTTGCAGCCCCAGACCCAGTGAAGGGCTAGCATGTGGGCCAGGACAGGATAACAACTCTGCAGTTCATCAGGCACTGGGTCTGATCTCTGGGAGTCTGTGCTTACTGTAATTAGAAAGCACCACATCACAGGCACCTCCATCCTGTCTCCTAATTCTCTCCCATCTTCCTTCCCTTTTCCCAAGGCTCCCAGCCAGCTCTGGACATCCTCCTGTCTCTTTTGTCCCAGGATTGGGATTTTCTTTTGCAGAAACCAAGGTGTGAAATAGAGCTGCTGTGTGCAGAGGGCTCTGCCAGCCAGGATGCAAGTGCTGCTGTGCACTTCTTCTCTGGACCAACTGCTTAAATGCTTAATGAGCCCTGGGGAGCAAAGCACTCATTGTGAAAGATTTGAGTTCTCTGTGCCTTCAGTTTAGGGCTATGTCAGCTCTCCTTTCCCTTTTTTAATCCTCTGACCAGTGAAAGTGAGGGACAGCAGGCAGTGTCTCATCACTGTTTCTGAGCAAAGCAGCAAAACAAACAGGAAAACCCCACGTGCCTGCACTCGGGGAGAGGACATCCCCTCCACCCTGGAGGGGACATGGAGGCAGAGTCCCCCAAAGCAAACATTTTGAGGCATTTAATGGGGTGTGAAATTAACGCTGGAGAAAACACGTTCTCGTGGGTGGCTGGGCACTGCTGCCAGCCCGAGGCTCTCCATGGCTGCCCAGTGTGAGCCCGGTTTGGACACTGCGTTGTCATGAAATGTCACTGTTTGGATTTGCAGTGTCGTGCTGGTCCCTGCCTTTCCCTGGAGAAGCTGTGTAATAGCTGTGGGTGCTTTCCTTTCCCAGAAGGAGAAAAATAATCTCAATAAACAGCAAAGGGATGAGTAACTGTGGTGGTGCTTTGGTGGGGGGACTGGGGCCCCACTGGCACCAGAGAGCCCAAACATCCCCCCCATTTCTTGGCAGGGCAAACAGGCACTGGATTTGGGTGTAGCTACCAGGAACAGGGCAGGATGTCCCCTTCAGTGGCTTGGGAAGTCATGGGTTGCCAGCAGGGATTTGGAGCTGCTCCTAAAGGAAGGTGGCACCATGGTGTGGGTGGAGGGGACAGGTGGCACTGCGGACCCCAGCGGGGGCTTGGTGTTTATGCGGCAGTGCCAGCAGGACCCAGAGCCTCACCAAGCAGGGCAGGGTGACCCAGAGAGGATTGCAAGGTGAACTGAGACGTTGGTCCCAACTCCAGCAAATGTTGCTCTATGATTTTGTGGCACTTTTCCAGGCTAAAAATACCCCTGATGTTGGTGCTGGGGGTAGGCTCTGCGTGCAGCGGCTGTGAAGGGACACTCTGTGCTGCGGGACTGGCCAAGGGCAGCTGGACCATCAGGCTGGGGTGGCCCTGCCAGCAGCCATGGGGCTGCCCCTCCTGCTCCATGAGCAGCCAGGCGCAGAGGTCACCTCTTCTCTCGCTCCAGATGACCTGGCACCTCTCTCCGGGGCTGTGCCAGATGCAGCTGCTCATCCATCAGTCCCCAAAATACCGTGTGGGGACAGAGCATCCTCAGTGAGTGCTCTGAGCTGTGTTTCAGCCCAGCTCTGGGTTCTTTGCTGATCCCAGGGGGTCGCTTAGGCTCATCTGGGAGCTGCTCAGGGGGTGGGATGGTGCAACAGGGCTCATTTTCCTAACGAGGTGCAGACAGCCTGAGGAGCTCAGCCCATCACTGTGGTTGTGGGGCTGCTAAGGAAATGTGCCCCCAGACCCTCCATAAAGCTGTGGGGGGACATCACTGGGCTGAGAGGACACTTACCTGTCCCTGTGTGTCCGAGCTGCTGGGGAGCTGGGTTTGGGACACCAGAGTGGGTGGCTGGAAGAGGCAGGGTTGAAGAGCCTCTCCGGGGCTTGGATTCAATCCCAGCGTGGCAGGATCCAGCTGGGCCAGCCCCATCCCTCTTCAGTGCCCTCCTGGCCATGAGCAGCTCAGTCCTGCTCCTCTCTGCCCTTCCAAGCAGATCACAAGGAGCATCCTGGAGCCCCTGGGCACCTTCCCTGCAGGTTGGGAGGTGTTTCACCTGTTGCTGTCCTGAAAGCCATCAAAGAAAAGAGACTCCAGTGCTTGTTCTCCAAAACCACCCCCTCATCAACAGGTGCTTATCCTCATCTGTCTAACATATTTCTGATACTTTATGGCAGGTTCTCAAGGAAATATTTTGTGTACATTCCACCCACCATGTCCAACCAAGGGACTGCCACTCTGAAGACATAGAACAGATGGGACTTTCCTTTGTCCATGGGCTGCAGACCTTGTGTCTCCTGGCGCTGGTGGTGCTCTGCTTTAGGTGAACTGTGTGGGTTGTATTTGTAGAGAGAGAAAGAGCAGAGAGAACTGCAGACAGGGAAGGCTAGAGAAATGGTACTGCCTGATCCTGTGACCTTGGCAAGCCAGCAGGATGAACAGGGAGATTTAATTTAGATAAGTGTCAAGCAAGACTTTTGGGGACAGCGGCAAAGCCTGGCGCAGATTCCAAAGCCCTCAGAGGACACCTCGCTTCCCCAGGGTGCTGGCCTGACCCCTGCTCTGGTTGCCTCCAGCATTTCCAATGACTCTGGAGAAAATCTACTGGACTTTGGCACTGCAAGACCCCTAGGCCCTAACCTCTGCCTTCCCCTCAGCCCCTGCAGCTCTTTGCCCTGTCTCAGCATGGGAGGGGAGGAGCTGCTGTGCCAAATTAATGCCTCAGCAAGTGCTGGGCTAAGGGGTGGCAGTGGGGGAGTAGGCACAGGGTCAGCGTGGTCCCCCAGCCTCCTCCCCATTTGGGGTACCCAGCTCTGTGCATCCTTGGCCACGGTTGCCATGGTGATGCACATCTCTCCCTGCGGCAGGAGAACTGGGGTTTGACGAGCTCTGTTCACTGTTCTGGCTTCCACAGATCTCCTGCCCTCAGCCCCAGCAGTCTCCAAGCAGGAAAGCAGAAGGAGACCACCAGGAGCAGGCCATGGGGCCATGCTGGGTGCCATTCCCTGTGGGCTGCCTGCCCCCACTCCACTGGATGAGACTGGTTTTATTTTTTCTTCAACTGGAGACCCCCAGGAGGGACAAGTTCAGTGAATGGAACATTGCACATCAGGTGGCAAGTGCAGGGAAGAAGGAATAAGAAACCAATCCCTGTGCCCCCTGCCCTGTGCCCCTGCTGCTCCCCTCCACCCCCAGCATGGCCTCTGTGGTGGAGATGGAGGATTTATTCAGATGGCAAATCCTCCCACTGCTGTGCAGATGAAACAGCAGCAGGTCAGGAAGCAGCCGGTTCCAGGGGGAATATTGACCGTGTGAGTCAGTGTGCAGAGCTGCCACGGTGGCACCTGCATCCCACAGAGCTGGTAGGTGTCACTGTGCCAGAGAAGCCATGGCTGGGAGGGGACAGCATGCTGAGTGCCACTCAGGTGGGTTGGTCCTGATTCCTTAGGTTTTAACTTTTATATTCTTCCAACCCTGCCCTGCCCAGTGTCACTCTGCAGTTCCCTGGAGCTCGTTCAGTGCTGTTCTCTCATGCTCACACACACACAACAAAGCCTCTCCAGCTCTCCAAGGACACCCAGACCCTCCTAGGCCCAACAACTGCAAACCACAATCTTGGGGACAGGGGGGCAAGCTTGGGCAAATTCCATCCTTGCCTGGCTCCTGCTTGGGGAATTGATGCTGAGATCCAAGTGGGAAGAACTCGGGAGCTGTCCTTGTCCATGTTGGGATGCACTGAGGCAGGAGCCTCTGGAGCCCAGAGTGTACCTCTGAAGGCCTTTCCAATCAATCCCTCCTTGATTCCTTTGTTCCTGTCTAGTCTCTGTTCCTAGGTAGCCATTTATGGCATCAGTCCAATGGCTGCAGAGGACGATGCCCTGAGGAGCCACTGTGATCCTGGGTTCCCCTCCTCTGCCTCCCACTGCTACGGGCTCTGTGCTGTTGTTCTGGGGTGCCTGCTGCAAGTGGCATCCTGGCACAGCATCTCCTCTGTCCCCAGGTCACCACCTCGCCATCCCCAGGGCCTGAGGCTGATTCCCCCTGCAGCTGCTGGCACAGAAAGGCTGCACAGGGACATCACCTCGGGAAGGGTAATGCCTGGAGCCACAAATGGTCCCCAGAGAGACCCTGGGAAAGCAAGGCTGGGTGTCTGTGGGTTGTTCCCAGCTGGAGGGGGGCACAGGAGGGTTCTATGGCTGCTGTCCCCAGCCTGCTCTCTGTGAGCTCCCTGTGTCTGCAGCTCTGGGGAGGGGAAAGGCAGTGGGTGTCAGGTGGGGAATGTCTGCATCCCTCACCCTCACCTCCTGGTCCTACCGTTGTGTTTGCTCTCCAGGAAACCCCAGGGCATGGTCTCTGTGGCTCAGGCACAAGGAGCTGTGACAGTAATGCCACCCTGGGGGCTGTCACTGCTGTCCTTTCGCAGTCCAGCCCAGCCATCACCTCCCAGTGCTCATCCTTCAGGTGAGCCCTGCTGCTGCTGGCACCTGCTGGGCATCCTGCCAGCCTGGGGAGAGGGCTCAGACCCTCTCCCCTGGTCCCTGAGAGGGGCATCACCCTGGCATGTGTGGGGACTGGGGCTGGCATGGGGACAGGCATGGGACACATCTTCCTGGGCTCTCAGGGGAGGTAGGGGGAGAGGCTCTCACTCTGTGTAGGAATCCAGGACTGAACACTGCAGGCACAACTCCCACTGCTCGAGGGCTGTGCTGACTGACCCAGGACCTCCCTCAGCATCTCTGGACTTCCTGTGGGCTCAGGGAAGGTGTGGGACAAGTTAACACCTTCTTGGCTGTTTGGAAGCACATGAATTCACCTGAGCCAGTTAAAATGGGTCCCCTAGGCAGCAAGAAATAAATGGGGACACCCCAGAACTGAGCCCGGTTCTGACACTGCCTGCACTTTCTCTCTACAGAGCCCACTCCAGCTTCACAGAGACAGTGATCCTCCTGTATTTGCTGTTCTCATATGCCATCCCCTCCAAGGAGGCAGGATGACATTTGTCTTTCCCTTCCAGGATTTTCTGAAAAGTAAATGAGAACAGTTCAAGAATATGACCCCATGAATGGCAGAGCGCGAGAGTAATGAACAGCCTGGAGAACATCAGAGTGAGGCATCTGTTTACCCTCCAGCAGGAAGAAAATCAAGGAGAAAGGCAGTGGATGTGAAAGGCAAATCTGCTGGAAAAGGAGCCAGGGGAAAAGAAATCACCTTCTCCACAAACCTGTAATTAATCTGAGGGACTCACTGCACCGGGTGAGAAGCTTGGTGGGAATTTATTTTGGAAATTAGAAACCAGAATAAGAAAGCTGTTTGCAGCACTTTATTATCCCCTACTTCTGCAGTAAATAACAGGGCTGTTTGGTGGATAAAAGGAGCAGTGAGCAGACAGGAAGCCTTCCAGTGCCTGGGCTCCCCTCCCATCAGCTGGGCCTTGGGTAAGGACACTGCATGTGCCATTGCTGGCACCTCTTGGGTGTACCCTGGGCTCTGCTGCCAGCAGCTGCCTGAGCCCCTGATCACCCCCAGGCACAAACATGGCCTGAACACTGCACACACCTGGGTGACACAGCCCATGGAGGGTGTGGGGACAGCAGTGGGGCTCCTGCGTGTGTCACCTCTAGGATGGCAGGCACCCTGCCCCAAGCACGGCTGGGGACCTGGTGCCCACCCCTGCCCCCCAGCAGTGAGCCCAAGCACAGTGCACAGGCTGGACAAGGTCTTCCAAACTTAAAAACTTGGTAGGTTTAGAAAGTCAGGCTCCTGCAGAGGGAAACATCAGCCAGACACACCAAAACAGAAGGGCAGACACCTCACCTTCTCTAAAGGGTGACTGCATGGGAGGTGAGCTCATCTTGGTGCCATCCCTGCTGGCCAGCACCTCCTGGCTGCCTCTGTGGTCCCAGGTGAAGTCTGGACAGGCAGGAGATGAGCACTGGTGCCAGGGAGGAGGGCTCTGTCCCTGGGTTATCCAGCAGGGCTTTGTTGCACTGACTGCAATTCTGCTTGCTGAGGAGAGGGTCCTGAGAGCCCCAGAGCATCCCTGGGGGGTCAGGGTGCAGGGTCCCGCTGCTGCTGGACCCCACACCCAAGGCTGGCACCTTCTGCCCAGCCCTTGGCTGAGCCTCACAAGGGTTTTAGCCTCTCCTCTCCTGAGCAGCCGCTGCCCTTCCTCTGTCATCCTGCAACACTGGTCTGTCTGTCTGTCCTTCAGCATGCCTCCCCTGTCCTCTGAGAGCCTCTACCAGCTTCTTCTTTTTTTAATTTAATTTTTATTAGCACATTTTGCAGCCTCGCAGCAACCTGGGAATACAAATAGGACAGTGAGGACAGCCAGGCTCGGGCAGCAGGAGCGGGGCTGGCTCCAGAGGGAGTCCTTGGCATCCCGGGAGGAGGCAGCTGGACAGATGCTGCTGGAGCCACCACAACCTTCCTGCGGTCACTGTCTCCTCTTGCTTTAGTCGGGGCCACCTGGGGAAAAAAAGGAGATTTTGCACGGCAGGAAAATCCCTGCTGCTCAGGTTCCCCGGCCGGGGCGGTTTCACCCTGCTGGTGGGTGGAGCGGGGCAGGGAGGTGGGTGAAGGAGGAGAGTCGAAATCAGCAGCAGATGACAAAAAAATTCAGCCTGACCAGGGAAGCGAGTGCCTAAAAATAGCAGCAAGGTTCTCAGCTGTGACAAGAGACGCTGGGATTTCTCCTGCTGCCAGATGGATAATGGATAAGGGCTCTGCACGTGCCGCTGCTGGCGCCTCTTGGGTGTACCCAGGGCTGTGCCTGCATTTTGGGGAGCCCAGTGGAGGGGCTGTCTGCGTTTTTCAGGGTCGGCACACACTCATTTTGGCCACTGTGCGTCTTTCAAAACCCATCCCGCTGCCCAGGGGAGTGCAGAAAATGAGGCATGCAGAGAGTGCAGCCCCCGTGGGGCTGTAAGCGAAAAAATCAATTAGCAGGGAATACAAATCCTCCCTGGAACTGCAGGAAACCCCTTTCTCCCAGCTGGCCTCCCTGCTGCCTCCTGCCTCACCCCAGGGAGGGCTGCCTGCGTGCCCAGCGTGTGCTGGGAGGGAGCAGGACAAGCACGAGGCTGTCCTGTGCCATCAGAGCGATGGGACAAGTGTGACAGTCTGTGGTGACTGCGGATGAGGTGGCTGCACATGGAGACAGGGACAGGGAGGATGCTCTGGTCCTCAGCCCCACATGCCCCTGCTTGCTTTTCCATCTCACTTCTTCGCCCTAAATTAGTGGAGTGGCATGGACCAAGTGGCGCCTGTGTGGCTGTCCCTTTGCCATTGATGTCCCTTGCATGTCCCCCCAGCCCCAGATTTGCTGCCCAGGGGAAGTCTGAGCCTGAGCTGCAGCTGTGAAGAGAAAAACCCACAAAAATTCCAGCGAGTCCTTTCCAGGTGGGGAGCGTATTTAGAGATGTGTGTGTGCCCATCCAAATGCTTCATTTTGGTGCAGACCTTTGCAGCATCTCAGTGCAGGTTGTGGATGGCTGGGGAAGGAAAACCCCCTCCAAACCTCCCCCCTGCCAGCCCCCAGCACACCTCGCAGGGGGCAAAGTGTGGCAGAGCCAGGTTCTGTTAATGAGGGCTCGCAGCTAAACCCTTCATTTGCCTGGGGGTTGGGGGTGGTTTTGGACGTAATTGGTCACTGCCCAAGGGTCAGAACAAATTGCAAGGTGATCCATATTGATTTATAAGCACGTTTATTTTTACCAGCCTGGCGTGTTCCCCTCCTGGCTGGCAAACAGGGATGCGTCCTCCCTTCCCCACCTGGGAAACAGCAGTGTTTTCTCTGGCAGGGACGAGCCAGGGAAAGAACTTTGATGTGGGCTGGCAGGCTCCCTGCAGCTCCCCTGGGGCCACATCCAGGAAGGGGCTGAGCTGCAGGATCGCTCCAAGCGTGCACAAGTGTGAGGCTGTGCACTGAGGGTTTGCAGCAGAGGCTCTCACGAACTCTCCGACTGAAATGCAAAGGGAGAGGGATGCAGTAACATCCCTTATTAAGGGCTTTCCAGCATCCCCACGGCCACAGGTGCCCCAGGAGCTCTGGCCCCCGTAGTGCAGGCATGGGGCAGTCTTCGTGGTGGGCTCTGGGCTGCCCACCCCCAGCTGCTTGGGGCAGGGAAAGGCAACTCCAAACACTTTCATACACATTTTCTTCTCCCTCAAGCCTTAGAAATCCAGGGAGGGGATTTCTCCCTTTTCCCTGTCTTGCAGCCCTGCTCTGGAGCATCCGTGGAGCACTGCCAGGGGGTGGTGGGCTGGTACCTACTGCCACTAATGACAGGGCCAAGGGGTTTCCATCCCAGGAGGGAAATACCTGCTGACAAAAAGTGCCCAATAGCCAAGATTTTTTGCCAGAATTTCTGCACTTGGTGCAGAAATCACTGTCTCTCTTAGCTGCTCACCTTATGCCCAAAACTCCCACTTCCCTCCAGGGCGTTCAGAAATGGCAGAGTCAGCAAGCCTGGAATTTCTGTGGAAACAAAAAGAGGGGCTGATATGTTTTTCCCCCATGTCCTATTTTACTTCTTTCCTGTTATGTTGCAATTTATATATTTTATTTATGGGGAACACTTTATGTAATATTTTGTCCTCCTCGTGGCTGGGGATCCTTCTGGGCTTCCCTGGGAAGCTGTCAGGGCTCTGCTGCTTTCCACTGGCTGAAGGGGTTATGGTTATTTCCAAAGGGCTGTTGTAAGTCTGTCACCTTCCCGTGACCATCACAAGGAGATCATGGCCAGGTGACATCGCTGCCACACCACCTGGATGCCACCTTGGGAGCTGAGGGTGTTGCCCAAGGATGCTGCCCACGGTGGTGGCAGAGGCTGCCCCTGCTCTGTTGTCCCTTCCCATCCCACACCTGGCTGAGGACACCAAGGCAGCCCCTCTGCCCTCCTGCCTTGCAGTGGGACACTGAGGCAGGGAGCGGTGCTGGGGGCCAGGAGCTGTGCCCTGCTGATGTGGGGTGCAGTTGGCCACCACAAAGCCCTGGCAGCACTTGCACAGATGCCCAAGTGGTGTTTCCCCCCAGCCCACCCATGGGCAAGCCAAGGGGTGGCTGTTCGGGTTTGTGGGGAAGGGGCAGGGTCCACGTAGGGTGACCCACCCTGATCCTGGCCTGAGACTCCTCAGCCCACCAGTGTCCCCAAGCCCAGGGACAGCCAGGCCCTGCCACCTCGCTGCCTGGCACGAAGTGGGGCATTGAGGGACACAGCAGGGCTTTGTCCACCCTGTGCCTGCCAGGAAGGGGCCGGTTGCCCTCTGCAGGCTCCCTTGGCCCTGTGCTGGCTCCACAGCTGCAGGGCACCACGGGCACCCATGGGAACTGTGGGGGACGTGGGGCACCTAAGGGACCAGGCTCCACCTGCTCCAGCCCTGAGGCCACGGGGACCCACGAGTGTCCCATCCAGGATGCCATTCCCCCATGGGGGCCATGGGGCCGAGGAAAGTCACTGCAGGATTCCCATCAAAAGGGGGAAAGCTTCCAGTGTGGAGCTTCCAAAGCTGAAAGCAGGTTCCTGGGATGGGGAACCCCTGTTCTCTACCAGCAGATGCTGGGAGTCAGGGAGGTGACAGGGGGACACCACTGCTGTCCCATGGGGCCGGACTCCCACACTGCCAGGGTGGGCAGCTGGGACAAACACAGCCCGGTGGGCCTGGGGGATGTCCCCAGAGCCACCAATGAGGGGGGAAAAAACCCTCCCCTGCCCCCAGACTGCTCTCTTACTTTTGCAAAAAGCCTTTTACCCGCAGAGCCCTGAGCGGGGCCATCGGGCAGCTCTGCCCTGCAGCCGCCGGGCACCCAGGAGCTGGCAGCCAAGGGGTGCTGGGGGGGCCGGGGGAGGGCGGGCCCGGTCCCTTTAAGGGGGGTGGCTGTCACTCAGAGAGCCCTTTTCTTTGCTGGAGAGCCGGACAGGCACCCAGAGGGGGGAATACAGGGCGTGGGACCGCCTGGCAGGGGAGGGCTCCGCACACAGCGCCGAAGCAGCAGAGCGGGCGGTCGGGGGAGCTGACCAAGTCCAGCACCATGGGTGAGTATGGGGTGAGGGTGGGAGAGCTGTTGCCGGTGTCTCTGGGGAGCTTATCCCAGAGCAGAGCCCACTGAAACTCTCCTCTGGCTCCGGTGAGGTCCTGGTGACCCCGGTGTGCCCATGCCAGCCGAGGGAGGATGCCTTGGCATGGCGGGGGTGACGTTTTCTTTCCCGAGGCAGTTCCCCGTCCCCGTGTGCTGTCTGTGGGGGCAGATGCCATCCCCACAGCCTGTCCCACCCGAGCCCTCGCCACACGGACTGGAGAGGTGAGAGTTCCTGCCTGGGGCTGGCAGGAGCTGCGAGGTGCAGGCGGGGCTGAGTCCGTCACAGCTCGTGGCACTCGTGTGCCAGCAGCCTCGGGAAAACGGAGGCACGCCTCGTGCCTCAGTTTCCCTACTGGTGGAGCAGAGCTAATACTTACCAGCGTACCCCTGGGATATCGGGGTGCTCTGTTCCCAGGGGTGCCTTGTGCTGCTGGCCCCCTGCCTTCTCCTCCCGTCTGCAGCACGTTGTTCGGCGCTGGGAGCAGCGGAGCCTGGGTACAAGGCTCAGGATTGTGCGGCACAAGGGCTCTTTCTCCCCTCCTTCGCCCTCCCCAGGCTCCCCCACTGCAGCTTCCCAAAGCGTGAGGGGCTGTGGCAGGGAGCCTGCCAGGCCCTGCTGCATCCCAGGACTCGCAATCCCTAGGAAGGGAGCTGCTCCCTTGCCCCAGAGCGGGCACCTCCGAGCCGCCTCCCAGGTGGCCGAAAATAAAACCAGAAAAGGCAAGTTTGGCCCAGCACGCTGCTGGGTGCACAGGGCTGTCCCCGTGGGTCCCAGCGAGGTTGGGAGCAGCGCTGGCCGGGATGAACAAGACCCGCCCTGGACCTTCTGCGTCCAAGGCAAACAAGAGGGAGGGGTCCCAGCACTCCCCTATAGCGCTGCCTTTGTTCCCTGTTTGCTCTTGGCATGGGGCAGCCACTGGGGTGGCAGTGCCAGGACAATCCCCCATTGTCCTCGGTGCCACTGCGCAACCTTGCTCCCAGTGGGGAGGGGAGAACTGGCCAGGACCCCACGGCTTTCTCGTCCTTTTGGGGAGGAGAAAAACGCCGTGGGATTCGTGGAGGGAGCGTGGGTTTGGTGTGGGTGGCTTTTTGGCATTCAGGGCAGAAACGCTATGCCCAGATGGGATGTGCCCAGGCAGCCGCTGTGCCCTGGGGTGCCAGAGCCCTGGGGAAGGAGAGCAGCTTCCCTGGGCGCAGGTGTCGCACAGCCAGGGCAGCAGCTTGTCCCTGCTTAGCTGGAGCCAAACCGGGGCGAGATGCTGGTGGGTGCAAACCCACCTGGCTGCGTGCCCCCAAAGCAGGCAGGAGAGCAGCTGGCTGGGCACCTCCAAACCCAGCCCACCGGGAAACTGAGCCAACACTCCTGCGTGTCAGAGCCCCGACGTGCAGAAGGAGCAGGTGCCCATGGCCTCACTGCTGAAAAAAAACCGGTGTTTAGGCACTCCGAGCAGCACACTGCCGTGTGTCCTCGCTTTCCCTGCCCACACACAGGTCCTGGAGGACTAAACCTATTACACAAGTGCTGTCATTTGTGGAACTAACACGGCTCCTTCCTATAAACACGTGTGCCTACATAAAGGGGCGGCTGCAGCCCAAGCTGCCTGCAGGGTGCCAGGCGAGAGATGAGTGCCCCCAGGGTGCCACCTGGAAATCCAGAGTGCCCGGGGTACATGCTGGCTCCTACTGTGCTGCCCCAAGCAGGGCCACCTTGCTGGATCTTTCCTGGGGTTTGTCTCTGTGGAGGTGCTGGGTTCCCCTCCACCTTCGACGGCAAAATAAAACTGCAGGGAGCTGGCGCGGCCAGGGCTGTGGTGGCAGTGGGGAGCCCATTAGCAGCTTGTTTGCCAGGTCCCACTGGCATTACGCTACATCACGCTCTATTTCCATCTGTTTGTCACGGGTCAGCATGGCTGGCTCGCCTCAGCCTGTCACAGCCCCTGTGCCCCACCTTGCCACCGTCCCTGGGCACCTTTGGGTGGGCTCCTGTGAGGCTGCTTAGAGAGCTCTCAGGGAACCTGCTGGGCTTGGCTCTCCAGCCCTGCAGTGGGTCATTTCTGGGGTTTTCCTTCAACCTGCTTCTCTCCTCCTGCCAGGCACCTTTCTCCCACTGTGCTTGTGCTCCTGAGCTGTATGCTCCAAGCAATCCTTGTCCCGGCAGTCCCATCCCACCTCACCTCTTTCCTCCATAGGTTTACTCGAGTGCTGTGCCAGATGTCTCATCGGGGCACCCTTTGCTTCCTTGGTTGCCACTGGCCTGTGCTTCTTTGGGGTAGCGCTGTTTTGTGGCTGTGGGCACGAAGCCCTCACAGGCACCGAGCAGCTCATCGAGACCTACTTCTCCAAAAACTACCAGGACTATGAGTTTCTCATTGATGTGTAAGTACTTCATTGCAGGGCATCCCCTCTCAGCTTCGTGCTGCTCTGTGCCAGGCTGAGGTGTCTGGCTGGGCTGGTCAGGGCCAGGCACTCATCTGGGCACCAGGGACACTCCAAGCTGCCTTTGCCCATGGCCCCATGGCAGGGTCTAAGTGGCCCTTTGTTTTCATTTCACACTAGTTTTTATCTGACCCTCGCTAGGTGTCCTGGGTAGAGCTGGACCTCTGCACCGGGTAGGTATGGAGGATGAGGGGGGATCAGTGGCAGCCTTGCTCACCATGGCTTTGCCCCAGCTTGCTCTTCTTGTGGCTTCACCCTCTGTTTTGGTCCCCTTGGGGCAGCATGGGGGGGAAAAGTGGCTGCCACACGCAGGGCTGAGCTCTCCAGCACCGCCCCGGCACCTGAGCATCCCTGCCCACTCCTCTACCCCACAGCCTCCACGGTCTTCAGTACTTCATCTATGGCACAGCTGCCTTCTTCTTCCTCTATGGAGCCCTGCTGTTGGCCGAAGGCTTCTACACCACCGGCGCCGTCCGGCAAATCTTTGGGGACTACAGGACCACCATCTGCGGCAAGGGCCTCAGCGCAACGGTAACTGGGGGCCCGAAGGGGAGGGGAGCGCGAGGCCCCCAGCGAGCTCACTCGTGGCAGCGGGTGTGTCATTGTTTGGGAAAGTGGCTAGGACATCCTGACAAGGTGATCTTAACCGGGGTTTGGCACCCCTGCGCGCGCCCCAGCGGGTTCACCACGCTCGGTGTGGCCAAAGGGCAGGAGACTGCGGCCGTCCGGGTTTTGGGATATCCCAAAGGGAAGCACAGCCCAGCTGCCCTCCCCCAGGCCTGCCAGATTCCCTGGGGACCAAATGGGACCAAATATCCCACGTGGCTACGTGTAACAAAACTGCTTCGTGTTTAAACGTGAAGGCAGGGAGAATCTGAGCATCCCTGCAGTGGTGGCAGCTCGAAGCTCTATGGCACCCACCACCCCTGGGGCCGTCCTCTCCGCTGGGCTTGGGAACCATGACAAAGTGCTGGCAAATGGATCCTGTGGCCTGGGGGAGCAGAAGGGCACGGCTGTGGTTCCCTTGGGGGCTGGTTGGGGTGGCACCATGGAGGGAGGGCAGGAGAGCCACGCTGACACGCCAAGGTGGCTTTTGAAGCTGCCCTCCTGCAGAGACCAAACCCTGCTTAGCCGTGGGCACGGTTATCCCCCGCTCCCCAAACGTGGCAGCCTCCTGCTGCTGCTGGTCACCCCCATGCACATGCAGCCGGGCGTGAATCCGGGACTGGCACTGGCCCTGTGAGCTGCAGGAGCCCCCAGCTCGGGCTGCTGTCCTGTGCTGCCTGCCTGGGGACGTGCTGGGTCTGGCAGGCAGTGCAGAGCTGGGTGCAGGCAGCATGACAGTCCCCACCTGCCCCACGCCCTCCCCTCCCCTGCCTGGGGAACCTCGCGCTCCCCTATCCGTGTCCTTGGCCACTTGGTAACCACGGCTCTGCCCGGGTTTGTCCTGCCCCTTGCAGTTTGTGGGCATTACCTACGTCCTGACCATCATCTGGCTTCTGGTGTTCGCCTGCTCTGCGGTGCCTGTCTACATCTATTTTAACACTTGGACCACCTGCCAGTCCATTGGCAACCCCACCAAGACCTCAGCCAGCATTGGCACCCTGTGTGCGGATGCCAGGATGTATGGTGAGTGCCGGGTTCACCACCCAGGAGCCAGGGCTCGGGGCAGAGGAGAGGGGAGGGAGGACAGGGCCCAGGCACATTGGGTTGGGAAAAAGCAGGGCAGCTGCTGAAGAGCCCCAAAATGCTGTGAGACACATGGCTGCAGGAAGCTGAGTAAGGAAGTCAGCTATCAGCCATACCCTGCTCACCTGGCTCCCAAATCTCCACAGGTGTCCTGCCCTGGAATGCTTTCCCTGGCAAGGTGTGTGGCTCCAATCTGCTCTCCATCTGCAAGACCAGTGAGGTGAGTAACTCCTGCCAGCCCATGTGTGCTCCCCTCAGTGGATCACCTTGGCACTGGCCTCCCCAGGCAGCACATGGGACCCCGTGAGCACACCTTCCTCTTCCCTTGCAGTTCCAGATGACTTTCCACCTCTTCATCGCAGCCTTCGTGGGGGCAGCTGCCACGCTGGTCTCACTGGTGAGTCAGTGCTCCCCCTGCCCAGCCGTTCTTCTCCGCCTGGCAAAGATGTGGGGGAAAAGGACAGCGAAGGTGGTGGGCATGGATGGGACAGAACCTGTGCTCGTGTCATTTTCTGGCACGTAAGTGCAGATGGCGAATCCAGGCCATAAGGTAGAGGTGGCTGCAAGAGGGCATCTGGAGAGGCCTTAGGAGACTGCCAGGGACAGATCCTGCTGCCAATGCACTGAGTCCCCTGCCTTTCCCCAGCTCTCCTCTTGCTTTACACTAGTGACATGACAGTGCAGCGGGGCTGTGGGGCTCTGCAAGCACTGCTCTGTTGGGGTGTGGGGCTGGGGGCTGCCCCCTTGCTCACTCTCTTCCCACCCACAGGTCACCTTCATCATCGCCGCCACCTACAACTTCGCAGTCCTCAGGCTGATGGGCCGAGGCACCAAGTTCTAGCCCGCGCGGCAGAGCCCAGCGAGACCAAACGCCTTTCTTTTGTCTAACCCCGAGGCTTTAACACTGCAGCCACCCAACACCAGGTCTCCTGCGTTAACTCTGCCTTCGCTGATGACTCCCCTCCTCTTCCTCCCTCGCATCCATTGTGCTGAGCGTGACCAGGAAGGAGAGCTTCCCACCAATGGACACCTCTTCATGCACTTTTCTCTCGTTGCTCATCCGTAACCGGTTCGCTCTAGAGTCAAGCCCATCAACACCAGCCAGAGAAGAGGAGGGACTTCTTCCAGTGTCCCAGTGTTGCCTAGGGATGAGCAAAGGTCTTCAAGCTCCTGGGAGGAAGAAATCCATGTAGGTTGCTCCATGAGTAGCAGGAGGCTACCTAGAGAGAAAAGGAAGTTGGGCCAGTCCTGGTACCATTGCTAGAGACTCTCCTGGAGCTGTCTGCTGTCACCACCCATGGATGGAGAATAAGAGAAGGATTTTTTTTCCCTTAGCAGAGAAATGATTTTAACCTAAATCGCCTGCTGCAGCCATGGCAAAGGGAGTTCAGGGCAAGGATCTTCCCAGTGTGGAGAAGAGAGTGCTGACCCCAATGCTGATAAAGCCCTAACCCAGCTGCCCTTATTAAAGCCTAAAGGAGTTTGGTGTCTCTGTAGACAAGGGGGACTCTTGGCTTTACCCTCCAGGCAGCAGAGAGGCAGCAAATAGGTTTGACTGAGGAGGGGGACATCTCTGCACCAAGCCCTGGGAGCGTAAAGCCAGAGCCATCCCTCCCTAGGCAGGGGATAACCCTCGGGACCGCGTGCCTTCGCCTGCCCTGCCAGTGCCCTTCACAATGGTGCTCTTCTCTGGGGTGACGTCTGCTTCTCTAACCTCCGCTGCGCCGGAGAGCTCGCCTTGCTTCTCACCCGTGTCAAATGTAACTGCCCCTCATTCTGTCTCCCTCGTCCCCTCACTTTTTTTCCTGCAAGTCAGGACAACTGTCTTGTGCCTGCCGGGGTGGGAGGGATGGGCAGCACCTCGCTTCCAGGTGAAACCCGTGAAGGAATAGAGGAGGGAAGAAAAGGTGGCGGTTTGGGGGTGACAGGGTGCAAACACTGCCCGTCTCTGCAGTCCAGATCCTTTCTGGTGCCAGTCTTTTCCCATGGAGAGGTGTAGAGGGACAAGGGGTTGGGTGGAGACCTCTCCTCCATGACTGTTCTCCAGCTGGAGGAACGCCCTCTGGCTGGGTAGCATGGGTCCAGCCAGACCTGCAGAAGTGCTGTTTCCAGTCCTCCCTGACAACTGGTGATTTGTTTTGCTCTCCCTGCCTCTCTTCTTAATGCTAATCTTTGTGTTTATTTATTGGAGAAACTACTTTCAGTGGCAGACTGCAGCTCCATCTTGCATGGATTTATTTTCTTTTTTTGTGTCTGTATAATTGTTATATATATTTTTTAAGTGCTGGTTTCAGCAGGGGCAAGGATAAGGAGGCAGATCTGCTGAGCAGTGCATTTGAAGGATCCTTGTCGCCAGGAATGCTGAAATAGGTTGGCCAGGCTACCAACGCACACGGGATGGGGAGGGGGGAGATGCCAGGAGGGATGGCAGGGTGGGGAGAAACCAGTCAAGATCTGGAAATTCACATTAATGCTATCTCTCTTGGGGGTTTGCTGGGGGTTTTTTTCATATCCATTTAACAAAAAATAACCAGGTCCTCCTTCCCACCCTTGTCTCCAGACCCCACACACGCACACACACATACACACACACACACACACACACATGCAAAAAGAGTTAATCAACTGAAAGTGTTTCCTTATTTCTGATCTAGAATTTCAACTTGTTAACCAGCAATAAAAAGGAGCAAGTTTTTAAAGACTTATCTTACAAGATGTATTTTATAAAAATTAAAGAAAATACATTAAAATTAAGAACATTCTGAACAAGATGTATGTCTCCCTGTCTGTTTGGTGCACTGGCTTTCCCAACCCTGACCCCCCCAACAAAACAGGCGAGGCTCTCCAGGGAAGGGGAGGCTGCAGAGGAGAACGTCTCAGAGGAGCAGCACTTGCTGACCCATGTGTGGGCCAGCAGCCCCTGCAGGGCTCTGCCCACTCCAGCCACGAGGTTCATAACTCTGACTTCAAAATCATTGTTCTCAGCTGGGGGGCCCTTAAAACCTCTATTTTTCCTCCAGCCACCCTAAGGAAAGCTGGGGTCTTGTACCAGCTGCTTGCTTGTGTTTGGTGCTGCTGCTGCCCTTTAACACTCAGCCCACATGGTGACAGCCTCTGCTCTGTCTCGTCATGTAGCACAACAAAACCACAACAAAACTAACAGGACAGCTCAAGCCAAGCTGGCTGGCACTAGGCAGCATGTGTGGGATGAACATGTCCAGAGCCATGCAGGGTGGGCGATTCTTTTGCTTGCAGAGAGCCCTGTGTGGAACAGGATGGTCTTGTTTAAGCACACAGGCACACTGGACTGTCCCAGAGCCCTGTGTGTCCTGTGGCTCCATGGTGGCCATGTGCCATTTGCTGCAGGATCGTTAATGGTGTGCATGGTGCTGGTGCATGGGAGAGAATTGGCTGCTGCCTTTCTGCCCCAGAAACCCTTAGGTGGATCTTTCCACAGCAGCTGCTCAAAAATTATTGATTCTACTCTTGTTTCTCTTGGAAATTCTCCCCAGGAGCTGTGCTCAGGGGCCTCCAGGGAGTGAAGTCACAGAAGGATGCTCCCAGCTGCACGCTGCTGTTTGCAGATTTCAGGCACAGCCCCATACCCAGGAGTGGCAGGGTCGGACCTTCACTGTGCTTCCTAAATGGGACCCTAACCCAAATCCTACTCCCTCCTCTCTTCCTTGGCTTCAGCCCCCTTCAAACAGGCAGCAAAGTTGCCCATGCACACTGGCCAGGGGAGGTTTAGCTCATGCACTGCTGCTGCCCCAGCTCAGTGGCACAGCTCGGCCTTGCCCTGGCTGACAGAAACCCATGGGGCTTCAGCCAGCATCAATGGGGCCCTTTGTTCCCTGCGTTCCCAGATGCCATCACCCTCCTCTCCCCATGCTGAAAGGGTCCTGTGTGTGCACAATCAGCCGCTGGACAGGAGCGAGCTGGGGAACAAAACACCATCTCTTTCCCCTGGCAGAGACTGGTGCCCCCCCCGGGTGGGGTGAGGGCTGGGGACGGCAAGTGCGAGGTGGTGTGTGAGAGCAGCCAGCGAGGCCAGGGTGCCGGGCAAGCCCGAGGGTCAAAGGACACGTGTAGCCTCATCAGGTGTGCCCTTGGCCGTGCTCCGCTGTCACCCCACCCGGGGACATGGGACCTGTCCTCACAGCTCCCTTCCTGGGCACGCAGCGCCCTCCAGGCACTGGCTGAGAAAAGGCAGGGAACGAGCTCTGCTTCGTAACAAACTACATGGCTGTAAACTGGCCCATCAGGAGACCTCCGAGCAGGGGACCCAGTGCAATCACCTGTTTTCCCTTGTCTAGCAGCTAAAATGTGGCCGTACTTTGTTCCCACAAAGGCTGGACCAGAGAAAGGGACCCTGGAGCAAGTCCCATGGGCTGGCTTGCTGGCAAGAAGGAGAGGCGACTCCCATCCCTCCATCCTATGCCCTGCCGCCCCGGGAGACGGCCCTGTGTGCCTCGGGGAGAAGAAAAGAGAGGGGAGGGGATGGGGGCACCCAAGGGTGTTGGTGATGATCACGGGTCCCCCCAGCCCTCCGCTCAAGCAGCCCCCAAGGGCGAAAGGCCGCCGGGCCGATGCTGCTCCCGGCCGCCTCCGCATCCCCGATCCTCCGGGTGCGCATCCCCGGTCCTGCGGCTCCTCCCCGCGGCCGTCGAACGCAGCGCCGGCTCCTCGGGTAGCGAGGCAAGCGGCGGCGAGCCCCGGTCCCCATCCCTGCGCTGCCCGGCCCCGGCTGAAGGTGCTCCTTCCCCCAGCCTCCGGAACTGGGACACACCAGAAACGCCACCGAAGTGCCACTTCTCTTAGCACGGATTCGGACTCAGCCCTGGAAAGGCTGTGCAGGATGATGTGCTGGTTTCAGTAGGGGTACAGTTCATTTCCTTCACTGTGGCTAGTACAGAGCTATGTTTTGGATAAGCCAAGCCCAGCAAGCAGCTCTCCCTGCCAGGGCCGTGGCATGGTACTGACACTCACCTGCCCTGGCTAAAGTCATCACCTGCATCCGATCAGACACCAGCTGCTTCCTCTCCATCTCTGCACGATCCAGCTCTGCCAGGGGGATGTCTGAAGATAGGAGGGGATAGTAACTGAAAAGTCACAGAATCACAGAATGGCCTGGGTTCGAAGGGACCTTAACAATCATCCAGTTGCCATGGGCAGGGACAACTTCCACTAGACCAGAGCTCCATTCAGCCTGGACTTGAACACTTCCAGGGATGGGGCAGCCACAGCTTCTCCAAGCAACCTCTTCCAGGAGTCCTGTACCTGCATGTCGCTATGAGCACCAGCCCCCAAAAGACTTCATGAAGCCATGAGGAAAGAGCTGCTGCACCAGCCAGGCAAGCACTGGGGCCAGGGGATATCACTGTCCATCTCTGTCCATCTCTGATCGCTTCCCCATGAGCAATTGCAGGTAATCCACCACTTCACAGATGAGCCCAATCTCTCTGTCAGGGGATTCTGAGTCACCTGTGGCCTTCAGACAACCACAGAGGGAGCTGCCATCACCTCCCAACTGGGCAGTGTGGAGTGCACCTTAGTCCAGAGCAGAACACAGTGCCCCAGTGTCAGAGCTGCCTCCAAGCCCCTGTGTGGAACTGGAGCCTGGGGTAAGGTTCAGAGGCTCCTAAAAAGGCATTTTTTTACTCATTAATTTCTGCTCAACATCAAACCCCGCAATGCTCCAAGGCCAGAGCCATCTCCCACCAGGTCATGATGACTGTGTGCTTTCAGCTGCCTTTTGAAATGGCTGAAGTAAGATGCTGGAGGACCCCACATATTCCAGTCCACATTTAAAATGCACGGTTTCCAAGGACTTTGAACCCTACACTGCCTCCTGGAATCATGGATAGGGCAAGCAGACCTGGGAGGAAAATAAACTAAAAGGTTCTGCCAAAAGAAACAGCAGGCACAGGCTCTGCAAACACAGAGAAAGCCTCCCAAAATAAGCAGCCATCCTGGCAGGACAGTGAAACAGAACAGTTCCCATATGCTGATTTCCTTCTCGATATCCTATGGAAATCATGACTGGTTAAAACCCCCTGGAGCCCAAGGAACCAGTTCCAAGATCACCGGAAGAATTCACAGGAAGGTACCGGACTTGCTGCTGAGAACCCAGGCTTGAGAATTTAAGATGTAGTGACAGAAGGAGGCAATGTGGAATATTTCTGTTCTGAAATGGTTTTCTGATACTCTTGAAAAGACAAAACTGGTCACTGGATTCAGCTGTTGAGTTCTGATCCTTCAGCTCCTGGTCCAGGTAGGTACACAAAGGAATAACCAACCCCTCTGGTCCCTTAGTGACTTCTCTCTGCCAGATGCTGTAACTAACCAGTCGTCAGAAGAACAAGAGCTGATTTGAACATTGATAAACCAAGAAGGCAGCCACTTCCCAAACTCATTTGAATACATCCATGTTTTATTTGCTTAAATAAAGTAGAATCTTGGTTTTACAATTCCAGTTCTGTAGCAATAGCAACAACCGCAGCAGCACGAGTGGACACAGGGAAGGGATGGCTGTTGACACCGAACTTGCAACAGAGTTTGAAATCCTGGCTCCTTTGGGAATTGTGCGTTTCATTTAAAATAAATTTAACCATTGAAATATATTATACTATACCTTTTTAAAAAAAACCACGTAAGCCTAATATAAGAGGGGGTTTTAATATTAAAAAAGTCAGTGATCCAACGTCTGATAGAAATAAAAGGTGCTGTGTAACACATGCACAACAAAGCTCTTGGGCTTTAGCTACCAGCATTGACACGCACAGGGTGCTGTTACACAGCTGCATGTGTGCCTCCTGCACCATGGCATGCTGAATCTCTGCCCTCTTCCATAGGAGGTGCCAGTCCTCACACAGATCCCAGGAGATCCATGGGGAAGTTTCACCTGCAGGGAGCTCCCTCAGCAGCCCCCCAGCACAGCCAGCCAGCACACAGGGGCTTGAGTCTGTTCTGACCCCAAGCCCCTGGGCAAACCAGCTCCAGGGAATGAGGCTGTTCAGGGATGGACACTGGAACCACAGGTCACAGAGCATGGGATCTTAAAGGAAGTATTAAGCAGTGTTAATGAAGAAAAATCTACAGGCCTCAGGACGTCAGACAGGTAAATTAACAGTAACAGTAACATCCTGTAAAATCTTGCACCTACACAGGCAGAACCTTCTTCAGGAACCTGTTTTTCCAGAGGTTGCAAGAGGTGCCTAGATAGCACTCACTCCCCATGAATACAACTGTTTAGACCTGTTTGGAAATTAGATCCCCCTAAAGCACTAAAAAATACTCCAGCCCCTTCCACACACGGTTACCCTGCAGAGAAGGGCAAGATCTCCCTGGGTTACCTCAGAGGAAATGGGGGAATGCTCATGCTCTGCATGCCAGAGACTGTGCTGTGATGGAGACAAGCTGCCAGAGCAGGGCAGAGACTGCCCTGCTCTAAAGCACAGCTTAAGGGAGGGTTGCTTGCTTTGAGCTACAAAATTTACCATCCAGCAGCTGATCACAGTGGGGATCACACCCAGCAGCCAGTGGCTACGTGCTTGGGGCAGGCTCCTACGTGCCTGTGGGCCAATGCTTGCACGGGAGGTTGCAGGGCATGAGGTTTGAATGGCAAAGATAGCAGTCAGCAAGCTCATCTTTGCTATACAGACAGCCTAGGACTAACACCTAGCAGGGGGCAGGAGATGGGAGCAAAGCCTGGCATCCCTTCCAGAAGGCTCCTTGGGCCCCGCAATGCCCATTTTTCAGCCATCCTAAACTGAGAAGAAGTGGTGCAGCTTTCTCTCCACTGGACTGAACACAGCAGTCAGTTAACTGAACAGTTAACCAGTCTCTCACAGGAATTACAGATAAAACATCCTGGATTTCCCACAAGGGTTCAAGGGCCAGAATGATGGCACAGGTTAACTGCTCAGCAGCACTGTGCCTGACACAACAGGTGAATGGTTCCATACTGCAGCATTCCCGTGGGAACATCCATGCCAGAGCAACTGAAGGCATGGATCTGGCAGCTAATGAGGCACAGTGGTCACTGGTGCCAGAGAGCGAGTGGGATTAACAGCTGACCACGCATGAGTCCCCCAACCACCTGCACACTCAGGAGACAGCCCACCCACCTGCCATCTGGTCTGCTAGAGCACATCACCTGAACACAGTGATTACTTGTGACAGAAACCAGCTGAAGTTTCACACTCCGGATCTCCTGAGTAACTCTTTGATATGACCCGGCGAGCATCCACATCAGTGTTTTTCACAGAGGGCTTCAAGGCTGAGCCTCCACAAGACACAAGGAAACATGTATTAAACAACAAGCAGACAGTCTCTCTGAATAATAACACTCGCACAAGACAAAGTTAGACGTGAGGAAAAACAGACCAGAAATAGGCAGCTATGAAGAAACAATGCTGTCACATTCAAACAAAGGCCCATCTCTCCTTCGTATGTTGCCTCAGGTCAGAGCTCTAACAATTCTCATCACAATTCAGCCTCAGGACACAATGCACTTATTCTAAACAACAGATACACACATCCCAGCCACTCCAGTATTTGGCTTTCTCACAGTCACATGGGCCAGAGTCTTTAGGACAGGTTTCGTTCATTATGCTGAGTGGGATTTCCTTTGGCAGTATGGTCATGAGTGGGTCTAGTATTTTTTTTTTACTTCAGGACTAAAATACTTCAGTGTCTAGAATGCTCTCATCTTTGCTCTGCAGGCAGTTCTTGGTACAGAACAAATCCTTTTTGTCTTTAGTGAATTTAAAGGACTTTAACCCAGCCCTTTAAACCTGCTAAAACAGGCAGAGATGGAAGCAAGACTACGCTCACATGCTCTGTTAACAGCTCCCTCCTGCAGATACATGCTCTGTGCCTGAAAACTCCAGGCAGGATTCAGATGGTGAGGCTGCAGCTCCCCAGTGAGCAAACCACCTCTTGTCCTTGTGGCCACTCTCCTCAGAGTGCCCCAGGGCTGCCCAGGTGTGTTCTGATCCAGCCCCTGGCTCGAGTGCTGTTCCTGAAGCAGCAGCCACTCTCAACAACAGGAAGACCCGGATTTGGAGCTGGAGTGCAGGTCGATGGTGTGGCCCAGCATGCAGTGCTCCAGCTGCTCCTCCACCGCCAGCACCTGTCGCACGGCTTCCTCAAAGGCCACTGTCACATTGGTGTCATCCTTGGCACTAGTCTCCAGGTACGGATAGTTACCATTTTCCATGCACCAGGCCCGGGCCTCCTCTGTGCTCACCTGTCTCTCCAGTTTATCTATCTTGTTGCCCAGGACCACAAATGGGAAGTGTTCCGGGTCCTTCACATCAGCGTAATAGATAAACTCCTTCTGCCAGTTACTGAGGTTCTCAAAGCTCTGCCGGTCATCCACGCTGAAGGTCAGCAGGCAGCAGTCTGCTCCCCGGTAAAAGGGAGTCCGCAGGCTCTTGAACCTCTCCTGTCCCGCAGTGTCCCAAATCTGGAGGGTCACAAAGCGCCCATCCACCTCCAGGTCTCGGTTCAAGAACTCCACCCCAATCGTGTGGAACGCCTGCGAGTCAAACTTGTTGGTGACGTACCGATTCATGAGGGAGCTCTTCCCAACTCCACCATCTCCAAGGAGAATGACCTTTAGGAGCAAGGACTTCCCACTCATTGCAGCAGGATGGAGGGGCAGGGTACCAAGGCAATCTGCTGGGTTCAGAAATAGTACAGAATAGCCATTTGATTTGTGGGTTCTGCAGAAAGACACACAGAAGAACAGAATATGGTATTTCCATCCCCGTTTCTGAAGTTTTGTATTAGGAGGTGATCTCTCTTTTTAGATATCTTATTATCCTAATGTCTCTTATTAGATACTTTAGAGCTGAAAATTGGACGAGCTTTCAGGTACTCAAGTCTTCCATCAGGTCCAAAATGGAAGCAGCAGATGACCCCTTAAAGTGCAAGGTGAAAACAACTATTCAGAGTTTAGTATCAATTACACCACTTTTAGTGAAAACTCTGTATCAGAAAGCTTGTCCAGTTTTTTCAACACATCACCATTAGTTAAACATCTCTCCAGGACTGCATCCTGAGGCTATCACGGAAACAGCAAAATCACCAGGGGTGGCCACCACCAGGCCTTCCTTTCCACTGTAGCATCACCAGCTAAATAATTTCTCCTCTCTGACTTGCTCTACTGGAAGGATATAATAGATGTGCAGGTCTAATATCAATACGAGTCATTTGTCAAGCCAGTTCTTAATCACTCCGAGGATGCTGACTCACCTTGCCAGCGGAGCTGCGCGTGATCTCCATGGCTCGGAAGGGGTTTCCCAGGCACTGGGACCAGCTGCTCTTTGCTGGCAGTGCCTGTCACAGCCCAGTTTGCTCGGGCTCAGCTGCAAGTCCACATTGCAGACATGACAACCCAGACACCACAGGTTCCTTAGTCAGCACCCTTAGGGCCAAGTGCCAGTGCATCCTCCCCCTCCCAGGGACACTCTGCAGGCAAAGATAGAGGCCTGACATGGAGTAAGAGGTTTGTTTGGCTGTTGTACTGTACCTGCTCTGTCTCCAGGACTGTCCAGGGAACACCCTCCGCCAGTGTAACAGTCACTAAAAAACAAACATCAGTCATCAAGGTTACCAGAGCTGCTCTTGTCCTTCAGTTTGTGATGCTGATCCAGGATGGAAGGACAACAGCAGAGCTCTAGTGCAGCACTGATGGCTGGAGTAAAACAGCAAGAACAATGCACTGAGGAGTTTCCTTTGCCCTGAGTGAAATGGAGCACAGCCCATTTCTGGCCGGGGCAGAGCCAGTACAGGGTGCATGCTGAACCCCAGATAAGAACAGAACAAACTGGAGGAGTTCTGACATGACTGCACAGCCTCAATCCAGGGGATGATAAAAGCTGTGATCTGCTTGTCCTGCCTACTCACACACCCTGGAATCCGATTTGAGGATTGAACATGCACCTGAATCTGCTAACCAGGAGTGTAAGCCAGCTGGCGAGAGCCTGGTATGAAGAGACAGTGCTTGCTTACACCTGCTACCAACATTCCTGGGAAGGGTGTGGATGAGTAGTGCTGCTTAGTGATGACATCTCCAACCCATTGAAGCAGGTGTGTGGCACTGCTCAGATCAGCACTCCTACTCCTTCCAGGCCAAACCCTGCTTTCTGCCTTAACCTCAAGGGGCCCTGGTCAACCTTGATCCTGCTCTTTTTGCAGCCCTTTCAAACAGTCCTTACCAGAAAGCCAAAAGCAGAAAGTTCTGCTTTAAGTGAGTTTCTGCACTTTTTGCACAAAAGGCTCACGAATTTCACTTCCCTGCACAGAAACACCTCATACCAAGCACAGCTGAGCTAACCTGAATTTGAGGAGCAGTGTGTGACCCAGTAGTTCTAAAGCGAAGACCAAAATGCAAATGTCAGAAGAGACAAACAGGAACTGCAGCACAGGTCCCCATGGCTTAGGGGAACTCCTGCCCCGTGAGCAGGTGAGCTGTTCAGTGCCCTTGTTCATTTCCCAAACCTTCCTGAGGGACGTTTAAGTCAGTCACTGTCACCAAAGCCCTTCCTGGCACGGACCATCGGCCCCCAGCAGAGTTTCTGTTTAGGAATGGTCTGTTAGCAAGTGACCCGTTTTAAAAATTACTAATAGGTTATATCGGGCTGCTCCAGAGCCTGCAGGTCAGTACGCTGCTGGCAGCCGTGACATCGCTGGCCCCGTTGCGAGCTCTTCAGCAGGCTGAACCCCACTGCAGCAGGGCCGACCCGCTCTCGCAGGACGCCAGCACCTGTGTGCAGGTACCAACAGCGGGGTGGGCACGCCGGGCCCGACTCCCCACCCCGTTCCCCAGGCCCCGGCTCGGCGGAAGCGAGACCCTCCGGCGGGTCCCATCCCGCCCCAGGGGAGCGGCCAGGGAGGTGCCCGCAGACGAGGAACGGCACCCGCGAGGGGCCCCTCAGGCAGGGGCCCGGGGTGAAGGGGCGGCTCTCCAGCCCCGCCTNCCGGCAGGACCCGCCCCGCCGCCCCTCACGGGCCCGCGGTCCCCCGTAGTACCGGGCCCTCGTCGCCTTTGTCAGTACCGTAGTACCGCATGTCCCCTTGTGCCTCGTCAGCCCCCTCGCAGTCCCCCCGGCGCTCNCCGAAGCCCCTCACTGCGTGCCCTGCCATTCCCCCAAACAGTTCCGCGTGTCGCCACGCAGCCCTTCACAGTGCTCCCCGTCACTCGCCTCCACAGTCCCTGCATGTCCCCGCTGTGGCCCGCAGCCCCGCAGTGCTCGGCCCCGGCACTCCCCTCACAGTCCCTTCTGTCATTCTCCTCACAGTCCCCGCATGTCCCCTGCCCCCCGCAGTCCCCTCAGTGCCAGTCCCTGTCACTCCCCGTCACTCCCCGGCTCCTCACAGTCCCACATGTCGCACCGCAGCCCCTCACCGCCCTGCCCTGTCACTCCCCTCACCGTCCCCCCTGTGCCCCCTCGCTGCCTGCCCCTGTCACTCCTCTCATAGTCCCCCCGTCCCCACTTTGTCACTTCAGGGACAGCTGCCTGAAGGAGCAAGACTCCCCCACCCTCACAATCGCCCAAGGGATCAGGATCAAGAATATCTTTAAGGAGGTTTCTGGGGAAGAACGGCTAATACAAACATTACAGAGAGTTGAAGGGGAAAATAGTGGCAAGGTCACGCCAGCCTCGCTCAGACACTGAGGGCAGAGGGAGGGGGAAACCAGACCCCCAGGTGGCTGCAGAGGAGTTTTGGGGAGCAGGAGCCACTTGTGTGTTCCCCCGTGGTTGACATCATCAACTCTCCTTCCTAATAGTGCCTAGTGCTCACCTAGATACACCTTTGAAACTTGAGGACACATCTCACAGGGGCGGCAACATGCCCTGGACACCTTCCCCAGAGCGGGGAACAGCAGGGACCCTTTGCATGGACACCCGGGGCTTTTGGCCATCTGGATCCTGCATCAGCCCCAGGCTTGAGTAGATGCTACAAAAGTGCACCAATTCCCTTCTCCCCCCGGAAAAGCATGAGATGGGAGGAGGATTTAAATTAAGCCAAGGATTATATTAATACTGTCAGAAGAGATGGGGAACAAGGGAAGCCTAGGGGGGTGAGGAGGGGGTGGGCAGCACAAGGGCCCAAGGTCGAGGGTGTTGGCAGTTGGGGACCAGGGAGCCTGAGCAAAATGGGGGAGCTCCGTGGGTGTGCATTTGGGGCACCATTGAACATAGCAGTACCAGGGCAGAAGCGCAGGATTGCTGCTGGTATCAGTGGCAGACCCAGCCAGCACCACTTGCTGGGATGGCCCTCCGAACCACTCCAGTTCTCCATGCCAGCCCTGTCAGGACCATGCATTGCTGGAGCAAGCCTCTGAGCATGGCACACTTGTCCCTGCCAAGTTCCCTTTGCTTGGCAGCCATTCAGTCCTGTTGTATGCCGGTATTTATTGATTAGGGATCTGGTTTAGCATGTAAGGGGTGAGCCCTTATTCTGAACAAGAAAGAGCCACCACGACAGATCCTGCCAAGGCAACAGGGGCATGGTGCTCTGCTGCAGCACTGTGCCATGCTCTGCCTTCCTGCACCACCCCTGTCAGGCCTGGCAGACACATAATCCTCAGGGGATGCTGCCTGCAGGGTTTAGGGAAGGCAGCACGTCCCTGCAGCTCAGCCAAAGACACCACATGGCCAGTGACCCCAGCTGACCATGCTCGTGCTTGAGGGGCCCCCATGTACTTCCAGGGTAATCGTGGGTGCTGGCAGCTGTTGGAGTTGCTTGCCCACTTGAGCAGGGAATGTGCCTGGTCTGGTTTGGCTCTCAGTGGCTGTGCAGTCTGATTGTCTTACTGAGCTGGACAACAAACTGTTTGGCATCTGTGGTGGACACCAGGTACCCACCAGGTTGCTCTATCACTCTCCTCCTCAGCAGGATAGGACAGGGAGAAAGTAAGATGGAAAAGAACTTGTGGGTCAAAATAAAGGCAGATTAATAAAGCAAAAGCTGCATGCAGAAGCTAAGGAAAGCAAAGGATTTATTCTCTACTTCCCATCAGCAGGTGATATCCAGCTGCTTTCTGGGAGGTAGGGCTTAAGCACTCAGTGGTTGCTCTGAAAGATGGTTGCCTTCTTGTGTCTCCACTGCAATTATATTGTCAGCCTGCTCGGGATTTCCTCCTCTTAACAGCTCTCTTCTCTCTCACGTCTCATACATGGGCTTCCAGGTTAAAGCTGGGTTCACCCTCCCACTGCTTCTTGTCCTCCCCTGGTCAGGCAAAAAGAACCAGAGTGCACCACATGTACCTGGGGCTCACTCTCCCTCTGACCAAGGCAGGAAGGGACTGACTTCTTGGGGTGCTCCTGACAGCCAAGGCACTGGCTTATAGGGAGGAGGAGGGATGGGTATTTCTTCAAAGTTCTGAAGCCAAGAAGATGTTTTCTTCATAGATGGTGTTTTCATTTCTGGACAATACGTTGCTGCCAGGCTGTCAGAATGACACTGGGACACTCTGAATCACCTTCCTCCAGACAGTCTGTGTGCACAGGACACCCTCTGGATCTTTGGAGACATCTTAATTGTCTAGATCACTGTAGATGACCTCCAGCACCACTTGATTCCCTCAGGTGCTGGATACCTTCACCTGTGCTGGTCCACTTTCCTGCGTAGTTCACAAGATCTTCCCTGAATGGATATCTTGCCCTCACACTTGAGAGGGGCTTCCTGCAGAGACTGTAAATTGCTGCCACAAATACACAGTTGTTAATTAGTAGCTTTAAACAGCCCCTGTAAGAGTGAGCAGGGTCCTTATGAGCCCGCACAATAATGCCGTCCGCATCAGTCCCGGGTAAAGAGAGGGAGATGTATTCCCTGATCCTCTCCACAAGGCGGCTCCCCCAGCAGAGCAAGGCCATCAGTGCCAGGGCAAAGCACAAAGCCATGGTTTGTACCAACATGTTCCCAAAGCCCAGCAAAGTAAAGAGATAAGAAATGCAGCCAACAAACACTGTGACCCAACAGGAGCTGCCTACTTAGTAACTACTATGACTAAAGCACACTTAGCACAAGTTAAGGAACGGGCTTATCTGGACACGACCTTGTGCTGGTGGGAACCCGCTGAGAGCAGCACTGCCCTGGCCCGACGGGCAGGATGGGACCTTGCCTGTGGGTCCTGGGCACCAGGGGGATTTATTTGGAGACAGGGACGTATCCCAGGAGCCATGTGCTGGGTGAGCAATACCAGGGCTGCAGGGGGGCTGCAGCAGGGCAAGGACTCTGCAGGGTGCAGGGCTCCTTCAGCATGAGAGGTTTTACTCCCTGGCTCAGCTGCATCCTGGCCCAGAGAGGCTGCAGCACATGTGTGGCTGCTTGGCTCTCACTGCCAGCTCTGGAGTTATGGCAAACAGGAAGCTGGAGCCAAGGTGAGAAGCTCTGATCCAGCTTCGACCCCCTGCCAGCCTGTGGTCACACAATGCTGCCAGCTCATGCCCCGATTAATTCATCACACGTTCCATGCTGCAGCTGGGGCTTGGGCCTCTGCCTTTGTTCCAGCCCCAGTGCACGGCTCTGCAGCTGCTTCTCCAAGGCGTGTACCCAGCAGCAGGTCCAGCCCATGTCATCTGCTCTGAAGCACTTTCCAGCACAGTCCTGAGCAGTCCTGCCGCCCCTAGCCTTGGCCACCCACATTTGCCCTGAGCCTACAGCTCTGAGCAGTGATCGCCAGGTACCCCATCATCCATTTACCTCCCCAGGAAGGAGCTCCGTAGGTAGAACAAAGCTGGGGAAGACCCCATCATTCTTCCCACTCTACCCCACACAGCCCAACCTGCCCTTAAAGAAGTGACCTGTGTTGTTTTTGTGAGCAGGGAGGGGGACACGCCTGGGCTGCAGAACTGCCTCTCAGACACAACACTGCAGGCAGGGGCTTGTCCCAGCTTCAGTGCAACCGCAGACCTGGCAGTGGCTGAGCCACACACCACTGCCCTCACCTCCCCGCCCATCCCCAGCTCTTCCCAAGAACCCCTTGGCTGGTTTTTAGGGACATGTTAAATGACAAGGTGGCAGAGCAGGTAGCACCATAGGAGGCAGCACCAGACATAGTTCTACCCTGACGTACGTGCACAGACAGGATGGGTCTTTGGGAGACAGCACAAGGCATCTGTTGCAACATGCTTATCTGCTGCCCATAGCTCCGGAGCTGGTTCTTGGAAAACCACAGAGGAGTCTGTGAGGCACTGGGTCACAGCTGGGGGGTGGGGAGTTCAGCCTGTGCTGCCACTGATTCTGCTCTGGGACCCACAGGAAAGGCACACGGCAGCAGGGACAGAGGAGGGGGACAGGGACATGGTACCCTGGCTCTTTCTTGGCAAGGAATGTGACTGGACAGAGGGACAGAGAGAAGCTGCTCCTGCTGTGGCTCTGGAGGTGCCTCTACCCTGCCTGAAGGTGATTCTGGAGGGAGTGGCAAAGGATCATATTTCCAAGCTGATCCCCCAATTTGTCCCCTGCATCCCACCCACTGTGTCCAGCTCGTACTCTGCACCATGCTGTGCCCAGCCTGGCCCCAGGCTCCCCGTGGGAAGCAGGACATTCTCGTACAGGTTCATCCAGGCAGATTTGGGGCTGTCACACCACAGGATGCCACCAGCACTGGCATCAGGCCACACAGGCTTGGGGACAGCAGTGTCCCTGGCTAGGGGAAACTGATCTCTGCCCTGTCCAGACAGAGCGAGGTGACATTACAGGTGACACCAAGGATGGAAAGGCTTTGATTTTGTTTTTCCACCCCTCACATCGTGAAGGTGCATGAGCAGTCTCAGGCACCCCTGGAAAACTCCTGCTAGCTGTGCCATGTCTTGGACATTGGGTACTGCTGCCATTACTGCCATGAGTTTGAACCCCCACCTTATTCTCCCCCCCACTTCCTGGGATGTCATACCCCAGCTGTTGCCTGTGGAGAGGAATAAATCATGGAGAGGGGGCTATGCATTGGGAACAGAGGAACAAAATGGCTTTTCATGCCATAATCCTTTGTAATAAAACACCAGAGGCAAGAAAGATGATAAACAATGTCTCCTGTGTGAGCCAGCTGCTTCCTAAAATAAAGCACTCCTCTGCTCCGTCAGCTGCCCCGGCTCGCGTGCAAGTGCGGGCGCTGCCGCAGACACCGGGGCCGCGTTCCCGCAGGAGCACATGCTGCCGCAGCTCCGGGCACGGCCCCTCGGGCCCGCGGGAATCTGCAGAATGCAACCGGGGGGGCCAGAAGTGAGCGCTGAGTTCCGTCCGCTGTCAGGAGAGGGCTGGGAGCCCCTGCAGGGCTCGGCACCCTCGGCGCCAGCGGCGCACGTGTCGCCCGGCCAAGGCACGCAGCCAGGCTGCTGCCACCTGCGCTTCGTGCCCGCGACAGCCCCGGCAAATGCGGGCAGCGCGGGGCTGCAGGGGGGCTCAGTGCGTGACTTCCAGCCTTTGTTTAGAGCCAGGTGCTGGCAGGAGCCTGGTCCTGAGCAAGAAGCTTTGCGTGCTCCCGGTTCATCACTACTCATGCTGAGCCCTCGCTGGCAGGGGATGAGTAAGCTCCTGCTGGTAAACCTGACCTCCAGGGCATTATTTCAAGAGCAGCAATAACTTTTGCACTGCTGGGGAAGGTGTTGGGTTGTGCTGAGTGTGTGCAGCCCACAGGCCAGTTTCCCAGCACAGGTGTCCAAAGGTTCCTGGCTCGCTGTGTGGGTGCCTTTGCACCCACAGGTCAGGGACAGTGGCTTGCCCTCCCCATGGCCATAGTGGTTCACCAGCACAGTGCTGCTCCCCACCACAGGATGGGGACAGCTTGTCTATCCATCCTTCCCCTGTGTCACCAAGTGGCCCCATCAAACACAACTCCTGCACATTATGGTGGCCTACTATCAGTTCCTTTGCCAAAGCACCATGGTCACTAGGACACAAAACACTTTCAGTTCCCCACTATTGCTCCTTGTCTTTTGCTTTACTCTTTTACAGCCACATGCTTTCCTCTTTAACTATCCCCATGCACACACGCACAGATCCTCCCCAAGCACTCCCAGCAGAGGCTCTCCCTGACAGCTCATGCTTGCTGCCCCTTGCTTCCCCTCTCAACTCCTGCCACCATGGCATGGTTTGAGCTCTGTGCTTGGCAATGTGTCCATGCAGGCAGCAGAGACCTGGCACGGAAAGGCCAACCCAAGTGACACAGAGGTGGTGACATGTTTTCCTCAGGGATGCAGGGAGCAGGGAGGTGGGGGTGGGCAATCCTCCCACTGGGGAGCTGCAGCATCCGCCTGTCTGTGCAGCCTGGCTTCACCTTATTCTGTTTGCTCTGGTGCCACACACCTTTCAAGAGACGCTTGCTTGGACCAACTGTGGTTCAGGTTGAGGTTGGCAATTTCCTGCCATGCAGGAGCTGTCGCAGGCCTTGATCACTGACACCTCTTGGTTCTCACCACTTTCTGCCACAGCTCTGCGGGCTGCCAGGTGACGAGTGGCAAAGGGAAAACCCTGTCTGGCAGAGTGCAAAAACCTCCCTTGCCCTGGGTGAGTTGTGCTACAAACCAGTGTGGTGCTGTGGGACATGAGGAAGGTACCACAGACTGGCAGGGAGCAGTGGGGCACAGGGGAGCCCAGTGCAGGGCCATGCACAGGCTGACTCAGGCACCTCCTGCCAGAAATGGGGTTATTACAATCCTCCACGCATGTGTGTGTGGGGCCAAACCCTCTTCTGTCTGAGTCAGTGGGGATGGAGCAGTGGCAGGGGCAGACACCCACCCCAGCCACAAGCCCTGATCTGAATTCACCTCACACTATTGGTCACCAGGTATTTGCCCAAATTACTCCTGATGGTGACTCAGACTTCTCCTCCCTCTTCTGCAGTGAGGCCACAGCTCACCATCTCACTGAGCATGGAAGGAAACCACCCAGAAGCAGTGGGATGGGCCCCAGATGGGAGAGGCATGGATTATATTCTCCTGGCATTGCCATGAGGGGCTGACATGAATAACTCACCCGGTGCCCAGCAAGGGAAGGGTCACAGAGCCCTTCCTGGAAGGCCCAGCTCCTGGGATGGCATCTTCTCTTTGTGGGTGGTTGCTGAGGCAGCCCATGCTGCTGAACCCACCACATTTCTAGGGGACATCAGTCTGGCACATGTCCTAGTCCCCCACACCACTGGCAGCTGTGGGCTCATGTGTGCCAGGGTGAAAAGGTGAAGGTCTGGGGTAGGGAGGGAAAGTGTTGATATAAAAAGCTTTTCTGTAATGGTTGTCCCCTTACTGGCTCACGCTCTGCTGGCAACAGGGACATTTTGGACACTGGTTAGCAAAATAGGTAACCCTTTACCCTCAGTCTTGAGGGCAGGGCATTTAGGCAATGTGTTTGGTATTTCCTGTGCACCATTCTGGCAGTGATGAGGTTGGGAGAAGTGCCTGGACTGCCCTCATTTTAGGTGAACACGGTCACATTGGCCATAAAACACATGGAGATGTGTTTGCTGGGGAGCTGCTCCCAGCTCCAGCTGATGTCCTTGGGTCTGGGCTGGGACTGACAGCCCCTGGGGTGGCTTCCTTGGGACACAGACCTGGCTGTGTCTGCCAGCACCTAACCCCCATGCCTACATTTGTATCACTACATGCCTGAGTTGGCCGCAGTGAAAAAGCAACCCAAACCCAGATGCATCAACACCCCTACAGCTCCCCAGGATGCATGGGGGTCCCATGGGCTGCTTCCACAGACTCAGGGTCAACACTATAGCATCGCCTGCTTCTGGTACCAGCCACCCTGCCATGTGGAGCAACCCACAGCCCTGGCCCTGGCTGGCAAACCAGCTGGCTCTGTAGGATTGGGGTGCCCAGCACCCCTGGCAGGCTCTGCTGCCTGTGTACACAGCACAGGGTGAGGAGGAAGTTACTGTAAGCACAGCGGTGCTAGGGAGGGGACACTCCTGCTGTGGCCTTGCAGATGTCCATGTGACTCAGGGAGAGATAAGTACCCTGGTGCTTTTCCCTGGTGCTTTTCCATGCCCGCAGAGGGGGTTGTTGCAGCTTGTAGCAGGGAGAGGCACCCAGGCGGTGTCAGGAGCAGCCAAGGTGCTCTGGGCAGCCACTGAGACCTCCCTATCCCCAAAAGCAGCACTGCCACTCGGTGTTTTCATCCCTGGAGTGAAAAGCCTCACTTGGTTCAACTCAGGCTCTGGCTCTCAGGGATGGGAAAAGGGTTGGGGCTGGCTTTACATGCCTGCCCCTGCTCCATGAGAAAAACCATCCCTGAGCAGGGTTTGTTACCCTGAAAAACCACCTGCCAGTTGGCACTGGGAAAAGATTCCCACGTCCAGAATAGGGTTCTGTCCTGGGGACATCAGGGTGCTGAAGGGGCATGACCACTCTGGCATGTTCTGGGCTTCCCAGTGCTCAGCCCAACATAGCAGCAGCCCCAGCTGGGCCTCTGAATTGCTCCCCACTGCTTTCACCCCATGGAAAACCCCACACACACTGCCCTGACAGAGCACAAACCCCAAACTCTTACCTGCAGCTCTTTCAATTCTGCTTTTTAAGGGGTGGAGGCAGGGGCAACCACACAGGCAGTGTTATTTGCAGTCCTTGGCAGGCAGTGTGGGTGGAGGCACCAGGCAGATAGGCACCACGTCCAGACAGGCACAACAGCTCCATGTTTATCCCCAGCTGACCAGGCGCATCAGGAACACTGACCAAAACTGTTAGCTGGCAAGCTTTGGCTAGTCTGCCTCCACCTCCACCGCAAGTGGCCTCATCTGTTCAGTGACCCTGTAGGCCAGGTGGGGGTGAGGAAGTCCTGGCAGTAGCCAGGAAGCTTCAGCATAAACCTGGAGGCACTGTCAGAGATCACTCACACTGTGCTGGCAGCCAACTGCAGGACCCAGGGATCTCCACCCCTGCAAGGCAGGGCTGGGATCAACCCAGAGAGTACCCAAGGGATTTACTGCATTAAAACCCATCCTTAAAGGGCTGCAAAAACCACCTCCAGTCAAGAGTAGGGGCAGAAGCTGGCTCAAAGGGAACAGAAGGGCAGTGCCAGGCAGTGATGGGAGAACTGTGCTCCAAGAACTGGGTGGGCAGAGTTGGCCTGGCCACCACACCAGGACCCAGGCTAGGATCACCACTGCCAGCACCTCCAGCCATGCTGCCAAGGCGCCAGCCCAGCTCCACAAGATTTTAGGCAGGGGACACCAAGCTTTCCAAGGCAGGAGGCTCAGCCTTCACATGGACAGCAAGGCCCAGGTCAGCCTCTACTTTTGAGATGCACCAAGAAATGGTGGTGGAGCACAGTGGCCACGGGCCAGCAGTGCTCCTAGTTCCCCCAGGAACTGAATCCCAAGCAAACATCAAGCTGGATTCACCCTGCAGGGAACCATCCCACATCACCCTCTGAGCAACACTGAACAACCAGCACTGCTGCAGCACCAACCAGGCAGAGACCTCCCCACCCTCCAGGGCAAGCCAGAACCTTTGCCAGTGAAGAAGCCACGAGCCATAGGTAGATCATTACAATTTTTTATTTTATAATAAACTTCTCATTTTTCCCCCAAGGAAGACAAAAAACTGTGAGTGAGGCTACAGAACACTGTCAGTGAAGAATATGCAAGACAGACCCAGGCTGGAGGTGAGACCAGAAAGGCTCCCCACTCCCCCAGGCAGAAGGGGTCCATCCCCAGAAGCCTCCATAGCCCTTGCTCATCTCCCCACTGCATCAGAGCAAGATCAGTGCTGTCACAGGAGGCAGTTGGGCAGCAGAGGTGGCATCGGGTCAGGCTACTGATGGACTGAGAGGACCACGCTTTGTCCCCCCACCTGCCAAAGCTGCCAGCAAAGTGGGACAGTGTGTTAGGTGATACAGCTGTTTTCTATACATGTACGTGATGTAAATTTAAAAAAACCCACATGATTCATTTCAAAGCAAAATAATTAAGAAGTCGCTCTTCCTGCCAGGCAATCTCTCTCTAGGAAGACTTCACACATTCCTTCTCCTGCTCAATAGCTGCAAGAGAATAGAGGCCCATTAGTCTCTAGTGCTTTTTGTTTTTGGTGGAAGCATGCACCGAGGTTTCAGAGGATTCACTCAGGCCGTGGTGCCCAAGTTCTGTGGTTTGACCCCAGGGGGGGTGGTTTAACAGTCAGGTTAGCAAATGACAAGCCACACGCGTGCGTGGCAGCAAGTCGGGCACCTGTCTGCGTCCGTCCGCAGCAAAGTGATGCCCTGAGGCATCAGTTTGGCGCAACAGCCATCTGTGAGTGCCTATGCCCGCTGCCCCGGGCTGCAAACACGTCTCTGCCCGTGGCTTTCTCGGGGCCAGAGCCCTGTCGCCCCAAACCGCCCCTCTTCCCCGGATGCCTCGGCGGCGAGACCGGTCCCCGAGGGCACTACCCCGCCGGTCCTGCCTCCCGCCCCGCCAGCCCCCGGCCCCGCACTCACTCTCCTTGGAGGGCAGCGTGTTCTTCTCCTCCGTGTTGGTTTTCTTCAGCTTCTTCTTGTCGAATTTCTCCACCTCCGAGAGGTCTGGTTTGTCGCACATTTTGCCTGCGAGACCCCCGCCGCAGTCAGCCGAGGGATGGGGACGGGAAGACAAAGGCGGCCCCG
>VZTN01007974.1:325576-341352 GCA_013400515.1 Erpornis zantholeuca
GCCGCGCCTGCCGGGAAGCGCGTGGCCCGCCAGGGGGCGGCCGCTCCCGCCGTGGCGCGCGATGGGGGCACGAGCGGGACCGAGCGTGAGGGGCGTGAGGGAGACGGGGAGCGAGGGGATCAGCGAGAGAGGGAGACGCCGAATGCGGGGGGCACCGGGGACGCGGCTCACACACCCGCTCGCAACGCACACGGACAGGGGCCACAAAACCCCTCACACACGCGCGCGGGTAGAGCTCCTGCTTCCCACACATACGGGCGTGGTTCCCACTGCCCCTCCTGTGCGCACACGCGCCCGGCTGCCCGGCCTGAGGGGCAGCAGGGCGGTCCCCACGAGACCAGATGTTTCCAAAGCCACTGTCTCAGCCCTAAGCCCCCATAAGCAGGTACCCCACAGTAACGGAGGGAGTTGTGACCCGTGTCTGTGTCAAGGGATGCTCCCGCTGCTGAAGCAGAATTTGAGCAAAGCAAGCCCTGGGCTAAAACCAGCACGCTGTTCTCACACCTGTGAGAGATGCTTCGCCACTGAGCCCAGCTTACGTCTACACTGTCTTTGGCCACAGCACTTCCTGGGGAGATCTGGTCACTAAAGATGCAACACGGATGAGCAAGAAGCTGACCACACTCACAGGCACTTGCTTGGCTGCAGCAAGCCTGGGGAGCAGCCTAAACTGTGCAGATGGGCTGGTGTGCAAGTGGAAGAAACACCTTTGGTGGGAAAAAGCCAAGGGGCAGTGCAGGCGGCCTGTCTGATCACAACAGAAAGGGCAGTGGCAGTCTGGGGGGCACCTGCATGCTGGCCAGCAGGATAGAAAGGTGGGGTGGAGGGCCAGGAGGGCCCTGTGGGTGCTGAAGGGAATGAGGGGAAGGGGAGAAGGCAAAAGACAAAGCATCCTGACAGCAGATGAGGCTTGCCGAAACCTTTCTGCAGAGATCTTGGTGCCATGGTAAGCAGGAACCTGTTACAGAGCACCAGGGGTAGCAGCTGTGCTGCAGCAGCTCTCACCTCCACCTCCTCCTGGCCTGCCAGCCTCTGGGTTTCGCTCAGGGCTTATTAGAGATTTTGCAGAGAAAATCCCCAGCAATCCGGAGGAAACACTTGCTTTGTGTTCTTTAGCAAGACGACTGGCGTCTTGGCAGGAGGGACTGGTGCTATCCAGCGACAGCAGGTCATGGCCGGAGGTGGCCCTTTGCCACAAGCCCTGAGGCACCTTCTCCCTCCAGCCAGAATATGGGCTCTGAATTCAAGAAGCACCAAGAGTTGGCAAATGCTGAAAAGGCAAAGGCCAAGATCTAAGGCCAGGTTGCTCCTCCAAGAGGAATCTGGATGGCAAACAGCCTCCCGTCCCTGTGCCTGGAGGAGGGAGGGAGAGGCTGCAGGCAAAGCTCCAGGCCAGGCTGCTCCCAGAGCAGCTCTGATTTTGTGGTGCAGCCCCCAGCAGGGCCAGGTTTGGAGAGTGCCACAGAGCCAGGAGCTGCAAGCACAGGCAGGGCTGCCTTCATGAGCATCCTTCAAATACATCCTGCAGAGCCTGCATCACAGAGCCCAGCCCCAGTGAGAAAAGGCTCATTTTCCCTGCACAGCCAGCAAGAACCAAAACATCCATGCAGTTTCAAAATGAATGCAGGAAATCCTTTTTGTTTTCCTGCAAATAGTCAGACAAGTGTTTTACCATGTGTTTACTCTCTGGCTGTGCTCACCTTCCCCTCAGCTTCCCCCTTTTCTTGCCTGTTCTCCACATGCTTCTCCTTTGTGGATGCTGCAGTCTGACGTAGCTTTTGTCCCCAGCAGGCAGTGAGTGTGAAAGAACCTGATCCCCACCCTGCCAGTGCACAGCCCCTCACCAGCACCAGCTGCACCCAAAAAACTGGTCACCATGCTTCCAGCCCTTCAGCAGAACCAGCTGCACCCGCCACAAGCAAGGCACAGCCCCAATGTGTTTCATCTCCTAATGCTGCAGCACTTTGCAACCCCCGGGTTGCTTTGTCTGGGCACAAAGCCACCACGGTGGCCAAAACAGGCAGAGAAAGGGGAGCTCCCCCTTCCAGGAGCCACACAGGCACCACCACACTCGTACAAACCACGGCCAGAGCAGCTTTAAAGCCAACCCTGTGCTCTGCCAGCAGGGGAGAGGTGGGGCTGCTGTTGGGGAGCTGCTAAAACCCATCTTGCACAAAGAACAAGAAAGGAGCTTATATCCCAGCAAGAGCTTTTCCCTCTGACAAATTAGCAAAGCCTCCTGTAACTGCACAACCAGCTTCTTTCTTACGTCTTTTAGCGTTTCTGCTTTCAATAATTTAAACAAAAGAACTGAGACATCAACAGATAGGGAGAAAGCAAAAACAGCCGTGACCTGAAATAGCACAGACTGACTGCCAGCCATTTTAGATGGGTTTTAAAATCTCTCACAGAACAAGGCTGCCAGGGCTGATACAGCCTCCCCAATGGCCATTTCCAGGAATGCCTTACTCTCCTGTACAGGAAGGAGGCAGGAAGTTTTCTCTCATCAGCCGTTTTTCTCAGCCTCCTGACCCATCTGCCTGCAGGGCACCACCATGACAGCTGCCAGGCTGAGCCACTCCACGGGGCCAGAGCACTTTCTCCCACTCTTACCTCAGCCTCTTGCCACAATCCTTCACATCCATCAGGGCAGGAGCAGAGAGCCCCAGGAAGGCAGCAACATACTGGGGCTGTTGTGTCTTCCATGGCTCATTCCTCCTGTGGATGTTGCTACAGTTTACAGAAGGGCTTGCTAACACCATTTTCCCCTTGCCCAACAGCAGCAAGACAAGGTGCTGCTTTCTTTAGATCACAGAAACACCAACTCCACGAGACCTCCTTACACTAGTAGGAGGGAGTTGCCAGCAAATTATTTTGAGATGGGTCTCATTTTGCTTTAAATGGTGGACACATCCTGCTACCTGCAAGGCACACCTGGTAAGATTGCTCCCACCCTGTGCATTAGTTTCAGGTACCCAGGCAGGTGAGCAGGGCTGATACAGGACTAGTGACTGATGTGTTCCTTGTTCCTGCTGAACTAACAGCAGGTAGCAGACAGGCATGAGATGGCTACTGGCACCAACACTAGCATTCTCACACCTGCAGCCACACTCTAGCTGTGCCTGCGGCAGAGGGAGCTGCTGGAGCTCTGTCCTGCTCTTCCAGACCTCCAACAGGAGCACAGCAAATGACTCGGTGGAGATTTTCTCCTGGGGAGTAACTTGCTGTCTATAGTAGTAACTCAGGCAGCTCTGAGGAAAGCCTAAGGCACCCCACAGCTCACCTTCAGACTTTGGTGAAGTTTCCATCCCTTATCTGAAGGTTTCAGAGCAGAGTTAACTTCACTCAAGTATGAGAACTGTCCCAAGGAGGTATCTCCCATCCTTTTTAAGAGCTACAATGTCATACACCATATTAAGTCTGTGCCCTCTCCCAACCTGAACCCCTGGTTTTATTAAAGTAACTAAGAAAACATTGTATACACTAATAGCAATGGTCTCCTGTGTACAAACGGCTGTAAAGCTATATTTTTCTATCAAAGGGGGGTGAAATCTGCTGCATCATCCTGACAAGACCCACAGCACCCACCCTGCTATTTGGGGGAAATTTTTTTTTTTTTTTTCATTTATTCACTGGCCAGTACTGCAAGACATTTTAACACATGGATGACAATTGCGATCCTCAGCAAATGTCTGCCCGAGGCCATGGTCATGTTCAGTCTAGGCCTGGAAGTCTATTTGTAATGCCAAAGACATTTCTCTAGACCTGCCATCTCATCCTTCTGGCTTCATTTTTACTTTCCCATCTGCAACACACAACGGGAAAGGATCAGGGTTTAGTCAGAAGGAGTGCTTCTCAGGACATAATCCTGCTGGCTCTGATCATCAGCTTCGTGCAAGACAGTTACAAATTCTTCATTTGTACTTGTTAAAATATTCAAGCTTCCCCCACCTGAACATTATGTGAACAAATCTGCTCAGATACATAATTGAACAGTACAAGAGAAGCTGCACTACCACCTCTAACAATTAACTCCAGGAAATCAAATATAGACAAAAGCAATTGCTCAGTGCTTGGTCCCAATGCTTCTCCTTCCATACAATGTGAGCAGAGCCAAGCTGAACCTCACAGCTGGCCACATGCACAAGGGTTAAACCAGACGACCTTCCAAGTTCCCTTCCAAATAAAATTACTTCATGATCTGCCCTTAAAATGACCCGACTCAGAAGATTCATGTCACTTAAGATATTTAGAAGCACTTACAGGCAGAGGCCATGGTTTTTAAATAAAAGTTTAATTCCTTCATCAGGTCTTAACTTTAAACACAAATGCTGCTGAAAATCCTCCCAGCGCTGCTCTGATGTCCTGGCTTTTGGCTCTCAGAGCAGCAGCAGGATGGCAGCAGGGGCTCCCATACAGGAGGTGGGATCACAGACTCTCAGGAGAGCTCAGTGCAGGATGCAAAGCAAAGAAGCAAGAGATGCACAGTTTCCAGACAAACACCAATTCTTATACAAAAAGAAAAGCTCTACACTAATAGTAAGTGTTAACGTTGCCACAGGACAGGAGTTTAGGAAGGGAGAGAAGTCTTCAGTAAAAGGCACAACTAAAGAAGTACTTCCCTAGATTTTAACCACATCTTTCATTCAGTTCCACTTATACCCCAGCCCCCAGACTCTCAAAGCCATGCTGGTTACTGTAGAAAGCAATTTCAAGTTCCTTCTTTTCCCTTTTTCCCTTCCTCCAGCTCAAAAACAAATAAAAGAGGAGTGCTTATTAAAAAACTTAAAAAAAAAAAAACAAAAAAAACCAAAACCAAAAAACAAAAACCAACAAAACCAGAATAAAACAGTTTGGTCTATAAACCGTAAGAGTTCAAGAGAGACTTAGCAGTTTACCTTACGATTGTCTGGTACATTTTCCAAGTATTCAAGTTTCAGATGGTACTTATTACATCCAAGAGCCTCAGCCAGCTCTAGTTTTGGTATTTTTCTTTCAGGCACTTTGTGGCCTGTCAGGTTGGTGTTAAATCTGCTGTTTTCCCAGTACTATGAATCACCAGCCTCTTCAACCCATTGCCATGAACACTCCTGAGAAGCATCACACCCACTCCAAGGGTTCCCTCAGGTTTTGTTGTCCTGCAGCCTACCATGCTCCTTAGCTTAAGGTATTTTGCAAGAAGCAATGCTTTCAAGGAAAGGCAGACAATGAGCAGGACAAATGATGTGTCAGTAACTCACAGGATAACAGGACTGTTAACAGGCAATGAATGAGAGGCTAAGCTAGCTGGACACAAAGCTGTTGTGTTTCAGGTCACTCCAGCATCTGAGCAGGCACTTGCTAGATGCAACAACCCTGCTGCTGTTGGATAAAGAGGCTCTGTTTACTGCTGTACTGGTAAAAAAAAGGGTTAGGGATGCACAGCAGGTCAAGGTGCAGCTGCAGTACATGACAGCAGTCCTGTGTTAGCTAGCAAGGCTAACAGGAAGCTGTGAAATTGAGAAGCTGGTTTTAGCCTGCACTAGAAACCAAAGCACACAGCCATCACAAGTTCCCTATGTAAAGAGGTTTTGGAAAAGAACACTTGTCCAGGATGCACCTTCCCCACTGAGCTAACACAGCACTGCATAGACGCTGCTCTCACCCTCACTCTGCTGTGTAGCACACTAAAGGGCATTTAATTTCATCAACGTTTAAGAGGAATTCAAGTTTGCAAGCTACACTGATCTCCTTTCATGGGAGGAAGATGTAGCAGAACCACCTCCTAGGTGTCCCCCAGGGCTTCACCAAGGGTCAAGCCTGGCCAAGGCACAAGCCTTCCCCACCACTCTCCAAGGGCTCTGTCAGGTACAGAGTGGTAAGACAGCCAACAGTCTCTTGGGCTCTTGCTGTAGATCCAGATCAACATGTCCTAGGGAGCTCTACTTCCCCAACAATTTAGGATGTGCGTGCCAGATCATCTAACCCTGCCCACAGACAAACCCTCTCCCTCCCCCCCTCAAAGTAATTGTGGCAATTAGCCATGTGTCAGTCCCGCTCTCCACAGACCTGCAGAATTGAGTCAGTGCTACCGATCAGCTCCATGCACAAGGCTGCTGGTGGAGTTGGCTGTTACAGAGATGAGCTTTCCCCCTCCAGCCTCCCAGTGTTGGGAACAGAGCCAGTAAGCCTGACTTAAGCAAGAGCTGTGGAGAACTGCACTGGAACAAGCAGAGTCTTCTACTGAACTTTACAACAAGCTGAACAACTTTTGGTTTTAAAAAAAAAAGCCATACAAGCAGCAGCTGACATCTGTTGTTATAAAGGGACATGGCTGAATAGGTAGGAAACAGATTCCCCATTATGAGTCCTCCTGATGGCCTCTGCAAGGATCATTGAGATGTCAATCACCTGGAAGGGAAGAAAGATGCATCAGTGCCATTGAGAAAAAGCATCAAGCCTGAAAGACCGGCTGGAAAGCCAGGGAGAACCTAAAGAATAAACTCATCACCCACATTTATAACATGCCAGATGCAGACAAATTACTTCTACACGGGATTAGGATTTAATTACATATAAGCCTGAAGATACGCTACAAATAGCACAATGAATATTGTAGTTGGTTTGTCAGAGTTACAGTCTACTGCTGCCTTGCTTTGCTCAGACTCCCTAGGCTCAGCCTGTTTACCACAGGACTCTTATTCACTTTGTGCAGAGAAGTTAGGGCAGTCTAAATCAAGACAAAATCACTTCTCTTCAGCCAAGAGGTTTTACCACTGCTGCCAGCAGCCTGAGAGATGAAGCTGCTATGCTGCAGCTCAGCTCCTGGGTGCTGTGCTGGCTCCATCTGGTGGGGTCAGACAGGTACCAGGACGGAAAGACAAGTCTCAGCCAAATTCCAGCTCTGAATCCCCGCAGCTAAAGCATTTCAACATATGTAGTCTAGTAAGAACCACCATATTCATGGTGCATTAAGGAAACCAAGTGAAAACCACACTTAGTATTTTTTATCTTCTGGATAAGTTTGTTTCTGAAGGGAAGAAAAAATCCACAAGCTGCAGAGTATAGCCTGTGACTTGTGACAAATCCTTTAGCTTTGTGTTCCTCAACATCAAACATCAGTGTGTAAAAGAGAGGTATTTAAGGAGAACCTGGAAAACTGCTCCACTGCAATCTTTGGCTGCAGCTATTTACATAGAGGTTGCCAGTTTAACATTTTGCGTACACCAGCTGCAGTGTGGAGCTTAGAAACAAGGTAAAGCACCAGACATGTTTTAGATGTTGCAGGAGTATATCACCCAGAAGTTAGTGCTGAAAGAAAAGCAACCCAACAGCAGCTTGCAATCAGCTTATAACATATTTCCGAAAGCAGCTTAAAATTGACTGAAGCTTCAACCAGTTCAGCTTCCCTTTCACCAGCAGCCCAGTAGAAAGGAAGCTTCTACACTCACACCACAGTATTGGTTGAGTCTGATTAGTGCCAGAACCTCTCCAAATGCCTGTGTCCCAGATATTTGTGCTGTGAAGCCAAGGCCCATCTGGAATTAAATGTGGCCAAGGATGTCAGGGACAACAAAATGTTTTCCTTTTGTTATTGATGTATCTGGAAAAACCTAAGAATAATGTGGGCCTGTTACTAAAGGGAAGGGGAACCCTGGTGACAGAGGATGCAGAGAAGGCAGTTAGTAAGCTCCTTCTTTCCATCAGTCTGCACTGACAAGCAGGACACCAGGGTAAGTATGGGAATGAAGGAAGGAGGAGTTTTCCTTAGCCAAGGAGGATTGGGTTAGAGGACACTTGGGCAGACTTGATATCCACATGTCCATGGGCCCTGATGGGATACAGCCAAGAGTACTGAGAGCTGGCAGACATCACACCCAGGCACTCAATGATAAACTTTAAAAGATCTTGGAGATCAGCAGAGGTGCCTGAGGACTGGAGGAAAGCAAAGACAACCCAGGAATTATTGGCCAGTCAGCCTCACCTCAATCCCTGGGACTGTCATGGAACACTTCATTCTGGAGGGCATCTCTATGCACATGGATGACAAGAACATGCTCAGGAATAGTCAGCATGGATTCACCAAAGGTAAATCATGCTTGACCTTCTGTGATGAAGCAACTGCCTGGATGGGTGAGGGGGGAGCCATGGGTATTGCTGACCTCAGCGAGGCTTTTTGACACTGTCTCTTGTGAAATACTCACAGGCAAACTCAAGAAGTGTACACTGGATGAGTGGATTGAGAACTGGCTGAAGAGCAGATTCAGGGGCTCATAATCAGCTTTTAGCTTTCATATAGATGGCAAAGGCTGGGCATAAAGCGACAGATACACAACAAAGCTGCCAGCACCAACATCAGAAGTTCCTGTCTACCTCTGTTTCAGCATTGCACATCATCAGCCCATCACTCCTCCAAAGGGCACACATCCAACTACTTGCCTACATCATGGCCCCATTAAATCAGACATCTGATCTAGGTAAAAGAAGCCCTGAAGAAAGATCCTGTAATGAACTGTTTGAGACTAGCTGGAACAGAAGCTGCTTTCTATCAGTGTAACATGTCTGCTACCCCACAGCAATAGGGCCAAGAGAACTAGTCAACACTGATGGCAGTACCAACAGAACCACTGTCAGCACTACACAGTATTGTGGGGTTTGCACCCCTAACAGGTGAACAGACAAGGCTACCACCCTCCACGAGTGACAGAAAATAGATGCTCACCTGGATTTTAGGGCACTGCTTCATCTTGTCCTCCTGGGGTATTGTGTTTGTGACTACAACTGCCTCAAAACAGGCATTGTTGATCCGGGAAATTGCTGGCCCAGAAAAGATCCCATGAGTTAAGATGGCATAAACTTTGGTGGCTCCAGCTGACACAAGCCTGCAAGGGGGGAGTAAAGGAGAAGGATGAGTAATTCTAAGCAAGAATTAAGCTGACATTATTGCAGGGCAAACGGTAAGCATGGCAGGAGACAGCACCACATGCTATGGGGACAGGCTACCTTTGATTCCTCCCCCTCTATTGACTTGGGGGAAGGAAACAGTTTTACAAGTCCCATGAAATCCACCACAGGCAAAGCACACAGTGAAACAACCCCATTGTTCTTAGCTCTGGAATATTTGGAACAGATCATACAAATCACCTTCTGTAATTTTTGCCTACACGAGGTAGCAGATATTTAATACTGTGTTAATACTTTAATACAGTATGAAATACTGTGCTAATATTTAATATTGTATTTAATAGTTAACAGTCTTGCATATGTTGGTGTTTCTAGTATAAAAGGCAAGAATGATATCAAAGTTTGAAAAGCTTATTTCTAATACAAAATCAGCTGATGGACCAGACAACACTTAGTTTTACCTGGCGTGGTCAGTGATGGTCCATTTTCAACACATTTAATTTTTCAAATTAAAAAAAAAGACACCCTTGTCTTCCTTCTGCCTATTCCCACTGCAAGAACTTTTAACTGCATTTTTCTACTTATTCTGTATGACATTAATAATCAAGAAACTGCATGAGACCTTATGAAACTCAACATGCAAATAATCTGCTTAACTCATTACACAGTGTTCACTAAGAGCAGGTTCCTGGATTAGGAAGGCAGCAGTCAGCCCCACTCACTTGTCTGCAGCGTGGCAGATGGTGCCACACGTGTCTGCCATGTCATCTACCAGGATGGCCACTCTGTCCTTGACGTCCCCCACCAGCACCATGCGATCGACCTCGTTGGCCTTCTTGCGCTCCTTGTGAATGAGGGCAAAGTCTACATTCAACCGATCTGCAATGGAGGTCACTCTGAAGAGAGAACAGTTTCCAAACAACACTTAACTCCACACAGCAGCTTCAATCAAAGCTCTTTCAGTATCAAGCACACTACACTAAGAGGAGCTGTCACCACATCTGCTACTGCTCCCAAGCAATTAATAAAAGGCACTCTGCCACCTTAGTTTCCCCTTTGCTAAACTGCAATCTCTGATCTAATCTGTCTCAGTGTCAGCAAACAGATCTCATCTTTCATCATGACCAGTGCAAACTAATTTGCATTTTAGCTGAAAACAAACCTTAACCAGCAAGGTCAGCAAACCTGAAGTGATCCAAACACTTGGACAGTTGTCCTCTTTGTCACACTACACTGGAAAGGCTTAAGTAGTGCTATGACAGGGCTCTGCTTTCACTCTTGTAAGCACTCAATCATCATGTACACAAGTGCTGGCACAGATTGTGTCAGGATTACACATCCAGCAAATGCAAATACACAACCTCACATTTGTTTCCATTAAAGTGACGGCAGAACAACCTTACTAGAGGGATCTTAACTTTATATATTGATACTGATGAATAGTAAAGAGTTTAAAAGCATTAATAGCAGGAGTAAAACACACATGGCCCCAAGAAATTCTACACTTGAGTTAAGTAGACTTTTAGCCCCACTAGATCAGACTTATCATCCTGGGGGTCCTACACAAGACTGTTAAACTAAACTGAATATTTAGCTTTGCATATCTCCATAAAATACTGCACCAGCCAAGATCGACACAATTGAGTATAAGAGGCTTTTGAGCAGATTTTTTCATGAGTCAGATTATATCTGGCTGGTTTGGCATTTCACACACCGTGTTATGCAACCAGCTACAAAAATAACCGAATATATGGAAGGTCTTGCCCGATACACAGACCACAGCAAAGCTACAGAAGACATACAGTGACTACAGTGTGTCTCTTGGCTGTTTGTAACACACCACTTAAAACATTCTGGGGCATGTGAACCAGATCAGCACACACCAACATTTTGGCATGACAGTCCTGGATTAAAGAATACATCTGTGTCCCTTTGCTGTTCTCATGTAGCCCTCAGACAGAAGCATCAAGGAACAGCCTAGTTTCTCCTAAAAAGCACCTGAGAACATTCTGAGCTGCCCACAAACTGGCATGTTTGTCTGCAGGGAGATGGGAGATTGTCAGGCTATCAAAATAGAAATGTGCTACAACATATGCTGGTACTTTTTGGAAAGGAACCATCTATCTTCCTCACTCTCAGAGAAGATGAGGAGTGGCAGCAGGCTTAAATCACAGCTAGATATTAAAATCCAGAGTAATAAAGTAAGAAAATGCCTCTAAATAGACTAAGCTTAATTCTGCAAAGAAAGCAGCTTGGATAAAAAAGTATGATTGATCAGCAGCAGTAACCTTTCATTAGCATAGGGGTGTAACCTACACTATTTCCTCCTTCCACTGGCATAAATACTCTTGTACAAATTGGTTTAGTCCAAGGGATGTAGTTATTGTGCAATTCCTACCTATGCAGCTGTGATTCCAGAAGCTATTTAATCCTCCATGCAGCCCAAGAAACCTTCTAACCACTGCCTAGGAAGAATATCTGACCACTCTTCACCAGCTGTCCCAGACTGTCTGAGAGAAGGCAGACTGGCAGAAAGAACATGTTTTAAAAATAGGTTCACAAGTATTCTTAGGAATTGAAGTAGACGCAGAAGCAGCATCTCAAGCTACCTGTCTGACAGCTCACCTCTTGGCTCCACCAGCATCTGGTGAAACAATGGTGCAGTTCTTCCACTCTGGAATATTCTCTTTGATCCATTTCAGTACAGCAGGCTCGGCATATAAATTATCAACAGGGATATCAAAAAAACCCTGCAAGGAAGACAACAGCAACACATGTAGCTGAAAGTCACATTCCAGAAACAGTTGCAAGAAGCCTTCTATATGATCAGGCATGCAGTCATCACCTTTCCACAGCTTTCAGCTTTTCTTTTTACTTCCCTTGATGTAAGGGCAACAGTCTTTGGGATACACAGAATAGTAAGAATGTAAGAAGTCTTCAGAGCCAGAAATAGTTCAGCAGCATAAATAACACTTTACATCTAACACCTCCACAAAATGAAACTAGTACTGTCCTAAGGGGGTGCAGAAAGCCTGCATCAAATGCACTCATTTCCAGAGCAGCTGGCTGCCTGTTTACAGTCAGTCTTTAAAGCTCATTACCCAAACTGTTCACATCTACAAAACAGGCTTGAGTAGCATCTGTCTTTAAACTAATGCATCTGGTTCCATAACTTTACAGCGACCCTGCAGACATCTCCAGGCAAACCTCAAAGGTCACTAAAAGCCAGAAGTTAACCCTGGAGGAACAGGCAGGAGAGTGGGGGGGCAGATACTCCTGAGGAATGCTTCAAAGTTCAGGGGTAACAGACCCTTCTCACCATCATTCCTTCTGTGCTCAGCAACACAGCAGCTACAGGAACCAGGCTGAAAGCAGCCAGATGCTGGAAGCACATATGCACAAATGATCTCATTAAATCTCACCACTGCTGCTGCTGCAAGGTCAGCCCTACAGCACACACCAACTCCAAGCTCTTAAGGAAGAGGGGTAGTCCCTCGGGCTCAGTTATTTCATGCTCTTTCTGAGAGTCTTCTCAGCTGTGCCCCCACAGATTCTTTTCATCTGAGACAGTATTTCTGGGCAAATCATACCAAAGTGTGAATGACTGCACTTCCAACTGTTAAAATGACAGCCAGCCACTAACTTCACTAGGCAGTAGCTACTTTACTCTTTGCAGCAATACAAAAGACAGGCTTCCCTCTGCCACACCACTCTCAGTTGCACTGAATTGGTTTCTTGGTCTTGAGCACTTGCTCAAGTTGGAGAGAAACAAAATTAAATGGAGCTTGTAGCCCCTCCTCTCCCTGGCAAATTCTGCCGGTTTTCTTATCTAGCCCAGATCAAGACTTAAGTTGCCCCGTGAGATATTCTGTTCATAAGCCAACAAAGCCTATGAATGATTTTCAATTTGCCACCACCTTGGGAGAGAACCAAAGCCGTCTTATCTGGCTGTAGCTTATCTGGGAGGATGGCACTGAAAGAATACAAGTGGGATTGCCTGTCTTGGCAGAGGCAAGCTATCAGATCACTGTCCTGGTCAACTAAACCCACAAAAACAGCTGTGCCAGGACACCTGAGGGCAGAACTAACTGCTCACTGCTCCAAGACAACATACGAAGTATCAGAAAGCTCCACACCAAATTTAAGAACACTCTCCATCTCACATTCCTCAAAGGTCTAGTGAAGAATACACAGTGTCACTGTGTGGCAACAAAGTCGTAGTGATCATTTACTAGTTCATTTACACGAGACTCAGTACACTCCGTCTGATCAAGAACAACTATACTTTCATTTACAGGTTAACCTGTTACCCATCTGGTCCCAAATTCCCAAGTCTTGATCACTGCTGTGTCTCAAAAAAGCAGATAACTGGAAAGCTTGCAAAGCAGTCAAGAGGCTCAGACTGGAACTAATTAAGTCCTTTCCTGATTTTTGCTCCTACCTGAATCTGAGAGGCATGCAGGTCCATGGTGATTATATGATCTGCACCTGCCACAGACAGCATGTTTGCAACCAACTTGGCAGAGATTGGAGCTCGACTCTAGTACAGGAAAAAAAAGACAGTATAAGACAAGTTCAACTCCTTCATCAAGATGTCAGCCTTCTGCTTCCAGGCAGTGATTCACAAGCAGTTACTAAAAGGAGCACTCATTAACATTGCATCTTTTCATCAGCTAGTGATTAGACTTTAGTATCTTTTCAAGAAGAATTAGATCTATATGAAAAGATCATTTTGCAGTCCAATGTCCTGAAGTTTAAAGAACCAAAAAGAGGTTGGATATGCAGAGGAGGCAACAAACTGCATTTAAATCCTCTCCAGCAGTCAGGACTTTCAAGGTGTGGATTTAACTTCCCTGTATAAACCTTCACCACATGCCTTACCTTGTCCTTTTTGTCCTGCCGAGCATAAGGGAAGCAGGGGATGACAGCTGTGACTCTGCTGGCTGAGGCAATCTTACAGGCATTTATCATGATGAGGAGCTCCATCAGATTGTCATTGATTTCCCCACAGCCACTCTGCACAATGTAGACATCCTCGCCACGAACACTCTCGCCTATTTCCACGCTGGAAACAGATGAGAACAGAGTTGTAGCCAAACACAAATTAAAGCACAGCCATTACCTGTGCCTGCAGAGCAACCAGAGGCACTGCATTCCCAAGGGTCTGTGTGGGTGACAGTGCCACACAATCAAGGCTGCTGAGCAGGAACACTGCTGTTTATTTACTCAGTGGCTATTTTACAACGCTCACTGATCAGATTTAATGGTCCAGCCAGTAAGGCTAAAAGCACTGTACTCTCAATGCAAGCTGAGCATGTAAACACCCCACAGCAAAGCTCGCTCCCCTGGAATCACAAGCACAGCCACCTCTAAAAGGTGCAGTGTACAAAGGAGCAAGGACCATGGCCAGTCACCAGACAGAGCAGGGTCAAACTGCTACCAGAGCAACGCCGCAGACAATTATCAGATTGAGAGTCATTCACTGGCTCCAGCACTTCACTCTGGAAAGGCTTTTGGGGTTAATTTCCTTCTGGATGCAATGCACACTAATCCCTGCTGATGAAGGGCCTGAATACAAGCCAAAGGTCCTGTTTGCCAGCAGCAAAATGCCAGCTCCAGTGCACGTATGGAGACACCTGCACCAGAAACCACTTCATTTACAGAGACCCCCCAGGGTAAATTCCGACTTTAATACTTCTTTCTCTGACCTTTCTGATCTCTTCTTCAAACTTTTTTTGATGACTGTTATCTATTTATAGCCTTACTGCTCAATATTCATCAGCGAGCTGCTGTTGTCTTTACTGCACGCTGACTTACAGGATGCATCCATCTCTCATGGAGAGTTTCAGTCAATGAGAACTCTCTGCTGGGTGAGTGTCTGATTAACAGCAGTCAGCATGTAAGTGTCATCTCCAATATAAGGGTGATTTAAGACATCTGTGGTAAAAAAATGTCTACAAATTAATCTGTTAAAACAGTCTTACTCTTCTGGGGAAGCATCTGCTAAAGTTTATTTGGGTATATAAGATGTTTTTTTAAGTCTTCAAGTTGCATTACCTGCTGACATAGGAACCTGCTGGCCAGCCAACTAGATGGGTAAGAGCAGTTAATAAAGAACAATAAGAACAGTGAAAAGGCTGTAAATTAAAGAGAACTTTTTATAACTCCTCTACAACTCTTTGTACTACCTCTGAGGTTTTACAATCAATACCCATGCAAGAGAAACATAACATTGTATATCACACGTACATCTTGGATTTTCGTGGGAAAAAAACTGCTGTTTCCAGAAGGAGTGGGTTGGAGCACTCAAGGTTCTTCTGCGGTGTATACACGGTTAGTGTATTAGCCAAAGCAAGCTTCAGGAGCTCGGAACAACTTTAGACCTCCTTTTTAGCTTTACGTAGGATGGCAGCAAGATTTTAAAGCATAGATGCATAACATAAGGCGAATCTTAGGTTTTAGAGCTTGAGAGGAACAGACTGCATGACTGCAAATGCTTCGTGGGATGCACGGAGGTGTGAGCCTTTTCTCTTTTCTCAAGACTCCTATCAATAGTTTTTAAGACTCTGAAGCTCCTCAGAGTAGTTTAAAGGTATCAGCTACATACTAAACACAAAAGTATCAAGCTTCAGATCATCACGGTTTAGCTCTAAGCACGAAAAAGCCTAATCAGTGTAGGTGTAACTCCGAGAGGTGCCGTCCCATCAGCTCGTGGCTTTGGGGTGGAGGGGGCAAGGTCCGCGTGGCGAATTCCGCCGCTCCAACACTTGCCACAGGGGCTAGGTCAAACAAATCCTCCAAGGAGCCCCGCACGGCCGCGGGTGCGGGGGAAGCCCCAAACGCGGCGGAGGAAGCCAGCGTGGGGCTGGCGCCGTGCGGCGGGGGCCGCTGGA
>VZTN01007974.1:342251-409913 GCA_013400515.1 Erpornis zantholeuca
TGGCACCGGGCCCGCTGCGGCACCGCCGTGCCCCGGCAAGGGCCTGCGGGCACCGCCGAGCCCGGCGCTGCTGAGGTCCCGGCCGTGCCCTTCAAGGGTTGTTTTGATTTTGGACCCGCGCTGCAATCTCCTAAACGCGATTAATTCCTAAGGGGGTTTTTACCTTCATAGTCGGGATTTTGTACCAAATTCCTTACCAAATTATATATTGATACATATATGTATGTATGTGTGTATATATCTACCTATCTTTTATATAATTACATATGTAACTAACTATAGACTAATAACAAATTAGTCTTCTGTGAACTGCTGGCTTGTATGTGACTGCATTATGCACACCGATTTATCTTGAGTGAAAATAAACATTGTGCTTAAGGGTTTTTAACCTTTATACCTGGATTGTTAACCTTTAAACCTGGATAACAGAACATGGAGTATCCTGGGTTGGAAGGAAATCACAAGGGTTGTTACCTCCTTGCCCTCCACAAGAATCCCACCAATATGATTTTTATAGTGGTTTATACTCATTCCTAATTTCTGATCCAGTCTCTAGTCGTTGGTAATATGCCAACATAGTCCTCTCCCTTTTTTAAGACTTAATTAATCCCAAGTTACCTTTCACTATTTTGAAGGAAACGTTGCTCAAATTTTAACTTGTATGTATTATTATAAACCCTTCAGAAAAAAAGGCTCTGTGGTTCAACACAGAAAATGCAGGAATTGATAATTGCTGACATTTCTGTGTTTCTGGCAGACACATAACAACCAGCAAGTCCGGTGTACTGATGACACCAAATCAGTGACTCCACTCCCTGTCTGTGCTTGGTATTTTCCCTACACAGTGAAGGAAGGAGATTGACATGTCTATATAAATATACCAAAAAAAAAAAAAATAAAATAAGCCACAGACAGCTTCTTCAGAATTTTCATGCAATTTTGTGATTCCTACTAGTCTTACCTGTCTGAGAGACAATAAACTTATGCAGTGAATTTGACATTGATTTGCTTCAAGTCCTTGGAGAATTCAACCCAAAGAAATCATCCGCAATCAAGGGGGGCTGGTCGTGTTTTCTTTATTTCACCTGACAACTATCCTGGCTTCAAATACTGCTGCCATTATCCCCAAAGACCCATAAATTAATGTCTTCAAAACCATACTTTGAGGAACTTTTTCTATAACACTTTGTATAGTGTCATTAAACTTGGGATTCATCTGGATTAAAATAGATACTGATACCCATGCTTTGCATTGATGGGACTGGAATATCAATATATGGTAATTTTGATTGTTTTCTGGTGTACCTGTAGCTGTTGTGAGATGCTATGACAGACAAAAAAATCCAGGCAATGGGGAAGGAAAAATACAGCCCTTTGCTTCTAATTTGTTGCTAATCATTGCTCAAAATCATCTTAACAAACACAATATTAGCAGTGAAGGAAACTTCACTGGTGGGTGGCTACCTGACGGTTCAACTGATGGGATTTGTGGATATCTCCCGAATTCCAGCATTCTTGCCCCAAATCCACATCACTGCAGCCATTCACCACTGACTCCTGGACTTTGGTCTCGGGCACACCTTGGTTTTGAAGGATTTGCTTCACGCTTGTTTTAAATTCCCTTTCTTCTCCCCTGTTCTTGAAAACAGAATGAGAGTTTTCTGTGGCCCAACATCCCAGGCTTCCCTCAGTTTATTTGTGAACCAGGCACTGGGAACCTGAGCTTGAAGGCAGCTGAGGGTAAAACATACATAAAATAAATGAATAAATGTATATTTAAACATGCAAATTATGCCTCTCATTGAGCCCTGCCTGGCTTTCCCTACACAGAGCCTTGGAACCTATGAGGTTCCTCCTGGGATCATGATGATGTGATTTGCAGGAGTGAAAAATCTGACCAAAAAAAAAAAAGAAAAAAAAAAGGAATGAGATCCTTAATCCTAAAACCAGGAACTGGCATCCTGTTATGTGTAAAATCAAAGATTTATTTTTTTTTCTCCTTTCTGAGCTGGCAGCCAGGTGTGTTTTCACACCCACCTGCTTCCCTTGGTGTTCCAGCCTTCGCAGATTAGACAGCGCTTTGTTCCTGAGGACGAAAGTCCACCTCCGCTAACGACTCACAAAGCTCTTGGAACAGGATAACCTCAGGGATTTGATTAAGGAGAAGCTCTTAATGCACCAAAGTCTAAGTTAAACAAAGCCAAAAACTCGCTCAGGAGGTTCCTCAGCCACAGCTTGTCTGCGAGCAGTTTGCTTTGCCATGCAGGGACAAGGAGAAGCAGCTTTGAAGAGTGAGGTGTTTATCTGGTTCTTGGGATGAAAGGAGCCTGTGTGGTTGCATCCACTGAAAACCAAACTCGCACTGGCTTGGGAGTCAGGTTTTCTGTCAAAAGATGCTCAGGGAAATGATCACAGATCATGAAAATGATCACAGATGGTGAAAGTGCATTGGAGTGTCTCAAGTCTTATGTGGATGCCCTTTCTCAGAATTAAAGCACCTCATTCCAGCTGGCTTGCTTCATTCTGAAAGCAAAATACAATAAATTGAATTATTTACTTTCAATCTAAAGAATTTTATTTAATTTTCCTGTGGTTTACAGTATGGACAAGCACAAGCTGGCCTGGACAAGCAGAAAGGACAAGCTCATAGCCTGAGGTGCTGTGTTCCATCAAGTTCTGTAAATTGTGAATTAAATTACCATCCAACTAAGGAGAACCTGAAAAAACACACAAACAGCTACAATTTCTTTTTTACTTACCTGATTCTAAGGAGATGCAATTAGTCAGAAATACCTTCGTGTGTCGCAAGCTGAGAATGCATTTTCCAGGAAGTTTTAAACAGCACACATTAATAGCATCGAATTTCATGGCCATGTCAATCAAGACAAGTAGCCCCCGTCCCCCTCTTGGCACTTTCCTGCATACAATTGCTTCTCAATTACCACCAGCCACTAATCAAGAGCACATTTTCATGCAGAAAGCCTGTGGCTGAGGGTTATTATTTCTTTCTGTTGCCTTGTGACTTCGCTGCCTCACAGCCAATTCTGTTAATGAATGGCAGTCATGGAAATAACACCGGGCTCTGCCCTTTTGCCTTGGTAGCTGAAAGTAAGAGCAGGAAAAGTGTGGAGGTCAAAAAAAGTAAAGTAGGGGCAGAGAGAGGGTGGGAGGATGGATAGGAAAGTAGGGGCTGATAACAACATTAATGCCAAAAAGGTTGGAAGGCTGAAAAGTGGAGGCTAAAAAGGAGAGGGAGGCTGAAAGCTGATGCCAAAAAGGGATGAGAGACTGACAGGACGGCAGAAGAAGAGGAGAGGCTGGCGGAGAGCGGGGAAGTGTTTAGGAATGGTGCTCACCCTTAGCACTGTAAATATTACCAGAGTTACACAGGATATCGCTGGACCACACCCACCAAGGAAAAGTACACCGTTTGTCAGGAAAAGGCGAAAACGCTGGGAAATAAATGGTACTGTCAAGTGTCCACTAGAAATAATAGAGACTTAGAGATCTCAGAGATGCCGACTGGTTCCCTTTGTGTTCCTGATCTTTCCACTCAGCGTTTTTAATGTGCCTTTCTAAGGAGCCCAGGTAAAAGTTTGCGGAATGAGCCTTAGGAAGAGGTGAATATTCATTAGATTTAGGAGTATTTCCAAGGTGCTTTTCGAAAGTGGGATTTAGTAGAGCACTGTAAAGTGTCCTGACCCGGTGCATGTTCCCAGCCCTTTCATCTTCTCACTAGCCCTTGGTATGGGCAACAAAGCCCAGAGGGGCAGCACTGGAATTTCTGCCGCTTTGGGCATGGTGTGTTTGCTTTTTTATAACTTTAATATTCCAGCTGCAGACAGCCCCCTCCATCCATTCTGTATGTGGGGCACGAGTGACAGCAAGGGGCACCAGCTCAGCTGGGCTGGGTTGTGCAGCAGCTGCAGTGGGATGAGGTGTCTGCTCATGCCCTGACACGATATTACATAACCTGACACAAAAAATCCTTTGGAAAAGTTTCCTATCAAGCGTACAGGATGTTTTTGTGTATATTAGATGTGTTTGGGTGCTGTAAATAGGCTGAGATAGCTGTGTTCCTGGGCAGACTTCTCCCATGTCCACATAAAGCCATAGGTGCCCTGCCCAGCCCCACTGTGACTGCCCATGTGGGGAGTTTGTTGAGATACTTCACACAAGAATCCAGACGCTGTGCTTTAAATGAGGATAAAATTTAGACATTACTCATTTCCATTTGACTGTCAGCTCCCTTGGGCATGATGAAAGCAGCAGTGGGTCCCAGCTATTCAGCTCACTCTGCTGTTGTATCTGGGGCTCCTGCAAGTCCTGTGTAGTGTTGCCAAGACCTTGGAGAGGATGGAAATCCCGACAGGAGAATGCGTCTGCTCCGCCATGGGGATTAGAGTTCAAAGTGCTCTCAACCATGGTGCCCAGTTGTTGTCTCCAGCTGACAATGACCAGCAAAGTCCACGGAGACACAAAACCTGTCCTGGGACTGCTGCTTGAGGCCTGCTGATTTTCCAGCCTCTGCCTTTAACCCCTGACAGCCAGGTAGTGAGGTTTAACCTGGCAAAGCAGCACTAAGGAGAACCTGAAAACAGAGCTGAACAGATAAAGCAAAAGCTGCACAAGCAAGCAAAGCTAAACAGGGAATTGATCCACTGCTTCCCATGGCAGGAAGGTGTTCCAGGAAGGCAGCGCTCCACCACATGTAACAGTGACTTGGGAAGACAAACTCAGAATGTTTTCCCTTCCTCCTTCTGCCCCAGCTTCATGTGCTGAGGCTGGTGTCATATGCTCTGGGATGTCCCTGGGGTCACTTGGGATCAGCTGTCCTGTCCCTCCCCAGCTCCTTGTGCCCCCAACTTCCTCACTGGAGAGGGTGAGGAGCAGGAAAGGCCCTGGCTGTGTGTAATCCCTGCTCATGATAACTCAAACATCCCTCTGTTATCAGCCCTGTTTGCAGCACAGCCAAAACCCAGCCCCACAGCAGCTGCTGTGAAGGAAATTAACCCTACCCCAACCAAAACCAGCACACCAGGTCTTCTGTTGGTCTCCTGAGCATTAGAGGGACCAGCAGAGGTCCAAATTTTGTTCATTTTCTGTCCATAATCACTGATAGAGCCTTGGTGAGAACTCCTTGAGAGCACAGATTAGAGGAGATAAGGGAGGGAGGAGATCGTGGGGGTGCAGGGACATCAGGAGTGCATGCTGTGGCTGAGCCATGGACAGCTCCTGGAGGAAATCTTCACTAGCTGTGAGGCTACAGCAAAACACTCGGGGTGAAGGCAGTGTGAGAAGGGCAGGTACTGCTGGTGCTGCTCTGGAAAGGTGCTGGAAGGGCAGCAATCACAACCTGCTGGTCTCAGGCAGATTGCTCTGGTGGGAGGGGATGCAGAAAAATTGGTTTATTTTTGTGTACACACACCTGTAAACAACACAGTATTTTAACTTGCTTTGACTTCCTGGGGCGCAGTGGCTTTGAAGTGAAGAACTGTTGATGCTAAATGAGAACCAGGCAGTCTGCAGGGAGATAAACTAGATGGGCAGTGAAATGGGAACTAGATTTGGGGGGAGAAAACCACTTTTAATTCTCTGTGCTGTGTTACTGAGGTGCAGTTTTTCGAAATATCTGGGATTCAGAACCATTAACAAGAACGTTTTACCTGGATCATTTCCTTTGAGAGTATTTACAAGTCCCCAACAAGGTCAGGGACTGCACCTAAAAGACAAATACAGCAACATCATCCTTTGGGGTATGAAGCAGTCCAGCTGCTCTGTTCACACAGGGACATTTGGCTGCTCCTGGATAATATCCCTGTACAAATTACAACGTTCTGATGGTGTGCTTCTTGCCCTCTAGATGGTACTAAGCACCGAGTCTGAAATCACTGATTAAACTGCCTGCTGTCAATAGCATTTTCAGAAAGCCTCCTGGCTGTTCCATGGTTCTGATCCATATCCAGCTTTATAAATAGGTGGGTTTTGTCCCATTCAGTGTCATCGTTAGTTCAGCATGGGGAATGGTGTGATGCAGATTAAAATAACGAGCCTGGAGGCACAGAGAATGTGTGTGAGTCTCAAGTGCTGCCGCCTTTGCTTTAGACAACACATTCAACCCCCGTACAGAGAATGACCCAGTTCCTATAGGGGTTTTTTTTTGGTGTGTGTTGGATCCTTATTAGATTTGGCTTTTATAATTCCTGCAGGCTTTGGGGTGTATCGAGGGAACACACATCAAGGCCCTCCTCCCTCATAAACAGAGAGCAGTTCATGGTGCCAGGCAGAAACATCTACATTGGATATCACCTGTAGCTAGGAAATTGTTTGCCTGGCTCAGATTTCTCCCCAGGCCTGGCACTGTGCTCTTTCCCCTGTAGACACACCAGGGCAATCCCACAGGGCAGCAGAACCATGAGAGCACTGATAGCAGGTCCACAATGTCACCTCTTCCCAGGGAGAAGAACCAGGGGAAGGCTTGGGTGAAAACACAGCCTGGAGCTGGTCAGTGAGTGCTCACCTTGGCTCAGCTGAAAGGGATCAGGCAGGGCTTTGTTAAAGCACCCCTTTCTCCCCTGCTTTAGGGCAGGAGGGTGTCCCACCACGGCCACAGTGCCCAGTGCCAGCACTGAAGGGGTGATTGCTGCTGTCTTCCTCTTGTGGGGAAGAATTAAACCAAAACAACCATTAACAAAACAAAAGTGACCTTGGCAAGTCAAAACATTTCAAACCTGGGTGAGATATCTGCATTTCTACTGCAACAAAAACAGGAGGTTTTGCTTGCAAACGGTGTCTTGTACATCCAAGAATAGCTGCATTTCCACAAAGTTCTTAAAAAAAGACACAAATGCTAGTTTGGATATTAAGATTAATATATTTAATCTTTCTTGTTTGTAAAACAAGACATAAATTTGTGTATAGATATAATTTATATATTTTTTTTTATTTATATATACTATATACAGACAATAAAAAAATTTTCCTCTGTATTAGACTGAGAGATTTATGGAGGAATGATATAGGCATAACGGGGAACTTTGAAGAAACTCAGAGTTTCATACTAGGTAAAAGGAAAAGGAAAACACGTCTCCCTGTCAGCCTTCGTGTTAACAGGCCTTGCCCACCATGGACTGAAGTCCCAATTGGCTCTTCCACTGGATATTTGCTACATGGTTCTTGAAATCAGGAGGCTGTCCCCACAGCAGGATCCTTGCTGACAGCCACGGCCCCAGTGCAGCACAGCCATGGGCCAGGGGAGGTTATTGCACTCCGAGGATGCGCATGTTAAAAGCACATCTGTGCATTTCCATAGCTCCTATGGAAGAACGAGACATTTCCAATGTGCATATTTATCAAAAACAATAGAGATGGGAAGCGACTGCTCGCAGGGAGATCCCCAAGGGCTGGCTTGGACAACTGCCCTGACTGCCGTGAGGCTGCTGCTGTGAGCTCCTGCCCAGCCTGATGGGGACAGGCACCGGGATCCCGGCGGGACGTGAAGTGCAGAGGGTGGCAGGGTGAGGGCAATGCAGTGGGTGACCTTGCATTTCTCTCCTTGCTCTGTTTTGGAGGGTAGGTGGCTGCAGGGAAACAGCAGTTAAGGCCATCTCATGGATTATGTCTAATATCAGACTGGGAGGACGAGGGGAACACAAATAGGAATCATTTTACCATTTACCTAGGAGTGAAAAAAAAAAACCAACCAAAACCCAAAACAATCAAAAAACCTCAACTCCAACTAAATAACCACCTCACAGAACTAAATAATGCTTCTTATGGCAGTCAGCCTGGTAAGGGCAGAAAAAGAACCCCAACACCCTGGCAAGGAGGACAGCCCCTGCCTGGCTCATGGTCAAAGCTGATCTGGGGCTCCTCTCTGATGGTCACAGTGAAAAGAAATAGGAGAGGGTTTGGGCTGAGCCTTGGGGGCATGAACCTGACCTCTAGAGAATGGTGTGAAAGTGGTCTCCCCTCAGCTGCTAGCCCAACTTCTGGCTTGCAGTGGTCAAAGATCAATCAATCTTGGTTCCTTGCAGGGTCTCTAGCATGGATTTAGCCAACCAGAAAGAGAACATAGAATTGTTTAGGTTGGAAAAGACCTCTAAGATCATTGAGTCCAACCATTTCCCCAGCACTGCTGAGACCACCACTAAACCATGTCCCCAAATGCCACAACTAAATGTCCTTTAAACACTTCCAGGGATAGCGACTCCACCACTTCCCTGGGCAGCTTGTTCCACAGCCTGACCACCCTTTCAGGGAAGAAATTTTTCTTATATCCAACCTAAACCTCCCCTGGCACAACTCGAGGCCATTTCCTCTTGTTCCATCACTTGTTGCCTGGGAGAAGAGCCTGACCCCCACCTGATTTCAGTGACTTGTAGAGAGCAACTGTGAGCCTCCTTTTCTCCAGGATGAGCCCCCTCAGCTCCCTCAGCTGCTCCCCATCAGACTTGTCCTCCAGACCCTTCCCCAGCTCCATTCCCTTCTCTGGACACGCTCCAGCCCCTCAATGTCTTGTTGTGAGGGGCCCAGAACTGGACACAGGATTTGAGGAGTGGCCTCACCAGTGCCCAGTCAGGGGGACAGTCACTGTCCTGGTCCTGCTGGCCACACCATGGCTGGGACAGGCCAGGTGCCATTGGCCTCTTGCCCATCTGGCTCACATTCAGCTGCTGTTGACCAGCACCCCCAGGGCCTTTCCCACCTGACACTTTCCAGCCCCTCTGCCCCAGCCTGGAGCTGCAGAGGTTGTTGTGACCCAGGGGCAGGACCTGGCCCTTGGCCTGGCTGACCCTCACACAACTGGCCTGAGCCCATGGAGCCAGCCTGTGCAGATCCCTCTGCAGAGCCTTCCTGCCCTCCAGCAGCCCAACACTCCCACCCAGACTGGTGTCATCTGCACACTGACTGAGGATACCCTCAAAAGACACTAAACAGGACTGGCCCCAGCACTGAGGAACACCACTGGTCATGGCCCCAGCTGGATTTAACTCCATTCCCCACCACTCTCTGGGCTTGTCCACCCATCCAGTTTCTCCAGGAGAATGCTGTGGGACACAGTGTCAAAGGCTTTACTAAAGTCTAGGTAGACAACATCCCCAGCCTTTCCTTCACCCACTGAGTCATCCTGTTGTAGGAGACCAGGAAAAGCAGCCCCTGCCTTTCCTCTGTGCTGGCTGGGCCTGAGTACGTGTGGGGGCACTCAAGATCATCTGCTCCATGACCTTCTCGGCACCAAGGTCAGACTGACAGGTCCATAGCTCCCTGGATCCTCTCCACTTGCAGGCATTAAGCCCTTGCCTTTACCTGTGATCAGGACTAGAGCACTGGTGCCTAAGATGTGAGAGTAGAGCTCAGTAGGGTGCCCTAGCTCTATCCTAAGATTATGCCAACCTGCCCATGCTAGGACTACTTCCCAAGACCTGGCATAGCAGGTCTTGCTATTAGCTTCTGCTGCTAATTACGTTGTGTTTGTGGGCCAGGAAGATCCTGGAGGCAGAAGAGTTGTTTACGTGGCAAGACACTGGTTTGGCTCCAGACTGCCCTAGTGAAGCCAGCAGATCTCAGCTGAGCTCCTGATAACTCATTGGCCCACCACAAACTGTGACAAAGGTCTTTGCAGAGTGAGGCCCAGAACCCTGTGGAACCAAACTAGGGTGGAGATGGGGTGCCTGTGCCTCCCGAGAACTGTCACCAACAAGCCACTTGACCAGCTGATTGCACAGCTCGTGACAGGGCATGAATTCACCCTTCGAACCCATCACCAACACAACCACCCATTCTGCAGAGATCAAAGAGTGTCTTGGCTACCGCAAACCCCGGCAAACGTGGGCCTGCAGACATCACATCCTCACCAGACCTGTGAGACTCGAGAGCACGGCCTGGCACCCTGGCTTGTTGGTCTTCACAGCTGGCTTTACTTATTGATCAACGTCTTTAGGGAGCGCGTGAGAGTGCTCATGACAGTGGCGACCGTGGCTGACTGGCGGGCGAGCTGCTCCACAGTCTGCTGGTGGCTCAGCATCCTGGCCGTGGACTCCTCGGCGGCCTTCAGGAGGAAGGTGTAGTTTCTCACCACCTCCTCCACCTTCGTCAGCAGCTCTTGGCGCTGGGACTCGGAGCGCACGACGTACACCAGCCTCACGAAGGTCTCGATGAGGCTGCTTAGCACCTGGAAGCTGCTCGTGATGGCGGAGAGCATGTGGGTGGGACTCTTGTCGACGGCGGCCACGCGGCGGCAGGACGCCCGGAACTCCTTGAACTTGAGGGCCAGCTCCTGCTTGTACTCAGCCAGCTGGGAGATGTAAGGTTTGCAGTCCCGGACCTCAGGGCTCAGTACACACTGCCTCAGGATGGTCAGGAGCTCGTTGGTGTCCAGCTGCACTTGCAGAAACCCGTTGGGAAAGCTGTAGGCATGGCCTCGCAGGGTGTTGATCTTTGCCAAGCTCCCCTCAAAACTGGAGGTCCTTAAGTCTATTTCCTGGGTCTGGCTTTCATTGGGACTGCTGCAGGCTGTTGCGTCTAGGACCTGAAGAGTCCTGCTCATGACTGGGACCATCTGATTGTCCAGCTTCATTCCTGGGAGTATCTGCATGGGGATGGAATAGGACAGCTCATCCTTCTCACTCCCATCGTCTGCGACATCGCATTTTCTGTAGTAGAAGCAGTACCGGATGGAGCAGCACTTCTCATCCTCCACGTCTTCATCCCGCAGCTCAGCAGGACTTGGGTACATCTCCTCCTGGACAGAGAACACTGCTGGACCCTTCTGGTTCTTTTTGTCCTGTGCTATCTGGACATAGGAGGGGTCAGCCACTCCAGAGGCTTCCTGGATTTTGCTCTTCAGAACGGGACAGAGGATGCTGGGCTCAGGCTCTTTCTGGGGGCCTTTCTGCTTGGTTGTGTAGATGTTCTGGTAGATATCAGAGGACAAGGACGTCCTATCAGTCTTATCTATTTCACTGACACTGTAGCGACGCAAGAGCTTCCTGTAGTGGGGTGCACCCATGCACTCCCCTTGGGAGGCGCACGTTGTCAGACAGGACATGCCGTTCTCTGGGTCTGACCGGTAGTCTCTGGACTCCAAACTCGTGGAGCGTATCCGTTTGCCTTTGGAAGGGCTGCTCGTGCTTGTCAGCCTAATGGCTTCTACCCTCTTCTGGTCGTCTGCGGCTTTATCCCTGCCTCGCCTCTCCAGTTCTGGTATCCCCAGCTGGTTGGGCGGTGGCCTCATTCCCCTGCAAATCCGCTTGCAGTCACAGCTGCGCCTTTGCTCCCTGGACATGCCTGGGACTTTTTGCACCGGACTGCTCCTCAGCTGGCAGCTGCAGCGCCCAGGGGCAGGTGGGTGCAGATACTCCTGTGGCGGGAGGTCACCTTTGCTCTTTGGCTTGAGCAGCTCTTCAAGGAATTCCAGCTCATACTGCTTCACCTTCTGCAGCTGGGCCTGCCGCTCGTCCGTCTCCTTCTTCAGCCGTGTGGGAAATGTTGCAGAGAACAGATTCCTAAGCCTGAAGGGAGCTTTTGGGGCTTTGGGTTTAGCTGGGACATCGGCATCTTGTTGGGTCACCTCCAGGACTTTTTCTACTTTTTTGGAAGGCACAGTGCTAATCTGCAGGTTCTCGGATCTGGGCATCAGCTGGATCGGCCCTTTGGCTTCCTCACTGGTGCTCCTGAAAGTGCTACCAGGTGATGGAGAGTGCACATTGCTGCTCTCAGCTTTTAAGATTTTGGCTGAGCTTTCCTGTTGTGTTTTCTGTCCTTGGTTTGAAGGAGCTGTGTGTTTCTGCAAGACGAGGCTTGTGGCTTCCCCACCTGCCTTCTGACCTGCCTCTCCGCTTACAGCTTTTCCTGGGGCATCTCTACTCACTTTTTGCTGGTAGCTTTTAGAGGTGAAAGTCTTACTGGACATCATTTCCTCGCCTGCTGAGGTGAGGTGGAAAGCTTCAGCCTGACTGCCAGGAGCTTCTTTAGGACTTGGAGAAACTTCACAGTGCTGCTGTGGAGAGAGCTGCTGCTGCTGCTGCTGCTGGCAGTTGCATAATGTCTCTGCAGTTTGTGGACCTCCTTTAAATGTCAAAGGCTTGCTGCTGGCTGGTGCACAGCTGCTGGTACCATTCATGTTCTGGTCTTCTTTTAAGGCTGATACCACTTGGGGAGCTGAGGCTTTTGCATTTGCCACCTGCTGCAGAGCAGCTGAAACAATGGCTGGAGTTACACCGCTTTTCTGATCCAGGAGGAGCTTGGAGCTCGGCTGCCCTTCTTTGGGCATCTTCTCTTGCAGATCCTGTGTCTGCTCCTTGCTCGGGGCTGTTGTGGCATGCAGAGATACCTCAAAGGCAGCTTTTGTGTGACCTGCACCTTTGCACTCAGAGCTTGGCACTGAAGCCCCCTTGCTCTGCTCACTGGGCTGGGGGGTCGGCCCTGGCTGGGCAGCCGAGGTGCAGCTCTGCTCCCCATGCTGCTGCTCCTGTTTGCTCTTGCACTTGGTAAGGCTGGGACTTTGGGTAGAGAAGGCTGGCTTCAGTGAAGGGCTCGGGTCCTGGCGGCTCAGGGGGTGGGGTGAGGTGAGAACAGCCTGGGCAGCACAGCTCTGGATTCGGAAAGGCAAGTCCTTCCTGGCCAGGAGGTTTTCTTTGTTGATGTGTTGAGTGAGGAAGTAGGCTGCATTCTGGTGCTGCTTCATAGCAGAGACCATCTCCGAGACATCGGTCAGCTCTGAGGAGTTCGTTTCGTGGCCAGAGTCCAAGGATGACTCAGGAGTGATGGCAGCCAGGACAATAAGACCTGAGGAGGGACACAAAGAAAACCCCACAACAACCCTCACACCACAGTGCTGTGTGGAGGAGAGGGGAACTCCTTGCGGCAGGAGGGTCCCAGGAATGCAGGGCACATTGGAGAAACTTCTGTGACTTCTCACAACTAAGAGTTAAGGCTTGCAAGGGAGATCACTTGTCAGCATTGAGCTGGCTCAATAGCTCAATTCAGCAAGAGCTCCTGGCCCAAGAAAAGATCCTGTGAAGCTTTCCATTTTTGGTGGTAGCAGAGCTATAGGGACGTGTCTGGCACAGGAAGGAAAATTGGGCAACTGGCACTCTGCCATAGTGAGTAGGGCAACCAAGGTGGGAAGAGGGACAAAGGACTGTGCTGCCAGCAGGCTGGTCCCAGAGTCACCCATCTGGCAGCAGGTTTTCCTTGTGAAGGGCTCACACACTGCAAAACCCATGTGGGAACCTGCAAAGACTGATGGACAAAGGTCCCAGCTGAGTGGGGTCTCAGTGGGGAGGAACTCATGCTCACAGTACTGGTTTGTTAGTGACTCGCCCCAGCATCGTGGCATGTGGACTGTGGCAGATAAGGAATAACCAAGAGACTCCTTCAGCCACTGTCAGGGAGAGGAGTCCCACCTCAGCTTCTCAGAAATCTTCTGAGCAGCAACTTGGCTGCTCCTGATAGAGCCTGTTGCCACGACTTAGTTTTTACTAGAAGCTGCTTCACAGTCACTTATAGGATGGGAGGAGACTAAAGGGAAGGATGCACAAAAGGAAAGAAAGGCTATAGGGAAAAAAGGGAGTCACAGCCACTGAAATACCTGCTGTCTGCTGTGGTGGGGGATGTGGACAATCCTCTGAAGCAGCCAGGGCTTCCAGTGCCTGCAGGGTGGACACCAGGGCATCGTCCAGCTCTTGGGCATGGTCTCGGACCGTCCGTGGCTGCACGTTGTCAATCAGCGTGACCGGGATCTCATCGTAGAGGATGCCACAGAGGTGCCGGCCCTGCTCCTGGCCCTGGGCCGCTGCCCGGCGCTTGGGGTCATCCTCGTCGGAGCTGTTGTCTCGGAAGCCGGGAGGGGGGGCGGCGATGGCGGGGAGCAGGGACGTTGTCTCGTCTTCTTCCTCGTCGTTCCCGGGAGGCGGCAGCGACATCAAGTCCACCATGTTGTCGCGGGTGCTGCCAGGCTTGCCCCCCGTGCCCGACGCTAGCCGGCTCTTGATCTTGGCCTGGCAGGACTCGCAGTAGAAGTGGGAGCCGTCGCTGCGCAGGTGGGTGTCGATGGTGTGTGCCCTGGCCCTGCTCGCCTGCCTGTCTTGCTCAAGGCCATCCGGGTTGTACTCCTTGCCTGCCCCGTTGTAGCCTTGGCCAGAGCTTTTGGAAGTGGGGTCAGATTTGGTCCTGGGACGAGTTTCCTCAAAAAAAATCAGGTTTTCATTGATATCCGTCCCGCTCTCTCTTTCCTTCCTCTGCTCTCGCATGTGCAGGTAGCAGAAGCGGATGAGCTCTGAGTCCGAAGCCCTGGTGGCAGAAGCCCCGGCTGCTCCGGTGACAGTGGCAGAGCCACCCACCAGCCCATTCTCTTTCTTTCCCATGTGCCCTGCCGTGGCAGGCCGGTGGAAGTTGTGTGCGTTGATGTAATCTAAACCAAAACCACAACAGGCACGTTAGCAGCAGCACCCGGATGAAGGGAAAACAGCGTGGGGAAGCTCCTGCTCACCCTGGGGAAGCACCCGTGTGCTCTCTGCCCTCCAGCCCTCAGCACGCTGGCCTGCAGTGGGACACCCATGCTCCCTGCAGCACGGTCAGGCCACCTGGCTGGTCCTTTGGAAAACCTGCTGGGCCTCTCTGCCAAGAATGAGGGCAGAAGAAATGTCCTGCACCACAGAAGGGGTTGGAAGGGACATTTAAAGGCCCTCTGGTCCAATCCCCCTGCAATGAGCAGGGACATCTTCAACTAGGTCAGGTTGCTCAGAGCCGTGTCCAACATTCGAGGAAACCTTGAATGTTTCCAGGGATGGGAACCTGTGCCTATACCTCACCACCCTCATCATAAAACCCTTCCTCCTTGTATCTATTCTGAATCTACTCCCTTTCAATTTAGAACCATTTCCCCTTCTCCTATAGGTACAGGTCCTACTAAAAAGTCTCCCTGGAGCCTTCTCATCTCAAGACTAAAACCTCCAACTCTCTCACCTAGAAGAGGTGTTCCAGCCCTCTGATCATCTTCGTGGCCTCCTCTGGACTCGCTCCAACAGGTCCATGTCCTTCCTGTGCTGGGGACCCCAGAGCTGGAGGCAGCACTGCAGGTGGGGTCTCACCAGAGTGGAGCAGAGGGGCAGAATCCTCTCCCTTGACCTGCTGGTCATGCTGCTTTTTGGGCAGCCCAGGACACACTTGGCTTTCTGGGCTGTGAGTGCACATGGCTGGGTCATGCCCAGCCTCTCCTCCACCAGCACCCCCAAATCCTTCTCAGCAGGGCTTCTCTCCATCTGTTCATTCCCCATCGTGGATCGATGCTGGGGTTGCCCTGCCCCAGGTGCAGCACCTTGTGCTTGGCCTTGTTGAACCTCGTGAGATTCCCAAGGGCCACTGCTCCAGCTTGTCCAGGTCCCTCTGGATGTCCCTCTGGCATTTCAACTGCACAACTCAGCTTGGTGTCATCTGCAAACTTGCTGAGGATCCACTGTGTCCTTGATGAAGACATCAAACAGTCCTGGTCCCAGGACAGGCCCCTGAGGCTGATCCCTCTGCTGGGGGCAGAGCTGGGCAGAGCCAGAGCAGGGCTGGCCAGCACAGCTGACACTGAGACACAGGGATGTGGGTGCTGCATCACTGGTACACCAGCTGTATCCAGAGGGGCTGCTCCAACAAGGACCTCCAGCCTCAGCCTGCCAGCTCACACATTATATGGCAAGGAGGAATTGTTGCCATTTTTGGGTAACATTTTGGGCCGCACCAAGCAGAATTCCTCAGGAGACTGCTAAATGTGGAGCAATATTGCCTTTTGGGGAGACATCCACTGTAGTTTGGCTGTGTTCAAGTGACAGACACTCCCCAGACCCTTGTCCCTCACTGCCCAGGATCCATCCATGCCTTATTTCTATCTGGCTGACACCTATTGGATCAGGCTGGTTCTGACAGAGCCTGTTGCTCTTGCTGTTAAGCATCTCCCAGGGACAGCCTCCCCTCGTTCCCTCGTGCAAGGAACGTGGCTGAAATACTGCTTGGGTTTCTGGCCAGTGGTCCATCCCTCAGGAGGGGCATCTGTCTGCATTGCAGGTTGGATTGTGCAGCTGTGCTGAAAGCAGCTGCCAGGGGATGCAGGTTCTGTCTTACCAAGAATAAATTAAATCAAATAAATCCTAATTAAATTCATTAGCTCAACAAATTGGACAATTTTTCTCCCTAAATACATGTTTGTATTTTACTGTTCATCACCTGCAATGTTAAAATCCCAATAAAAACAAAATCTCTTTCACTCCTGGCCATGGCAGCGCTCAGAAATGCGTGAGGGAGCACAAGGCTGCTGGAGCTGGGGACGTGTGGGCTGTAGCAGGGTGGCAAGGGCTGAGCCAGAGGCTTGCTGGCTGCCCATGCCAAGCCAAGCCCTGCTGCTGAATGGGGCCAAACCCCTAAAATCCAAAATCCAGCTGCTGGATGCTCTGTGAGAAAACTTCCCGACAAGGAGCTGAGAGAGCAACTAAGGGCACAAGAGCTGATGATGGCTGATGGTGAGAGCGGGGAGAAGAAGGGACAGGGAGGTGAATCACCTGTGCAGCTCCAGCCTGGCACAACGGAGGGCAAGGCTCTGGCATATGGCTCCACAGGGAAATGCAGGGAGATGGATCCAACTGACAACATTCGGCCGGCGTGTGCATTTCTAAAAATGTCTGCTGTTCAGCAGGAGGCTCTAATGGGCCTCAGGGAAGATGGATGTGCTCCTCTTCTACGTAAAAGCATGGGCCACGGCTTGATTTTACATTTAAGATTCTGGCACAGTCTGCCTGCAGCCTGGGAAGTCTGGGCTTACTTAATTCATCCCAGTGGGGCTTTCTCCTGCAAGGATGTGCTAATGATCAGCAGTCGCTGCTCCCTGTGATCTGTCCAGCTCCTGACAGCTCTGCCTGCAGCCCTGTGGAGACCAGAACTGAGAGAAGGCTGTTTCCTCAATACACTCTAAATTCTTTCCTTCTGAAGGGTGCCTGAGCAGCTGGGCTGAGTGCCCTGGGCCTGCAGGGAAAATGCTCCACTCCACTGGTCACAGAGGTTTTCATTGCACCCAGGAGGACAGACCAGGCCATCCAGAGAGGGGCTGGTGATGCCTTAGGTTTTAACTATTATATGTTTCCAATCCTGCCCTGTCCAGTGTCACTCTGCAGTTCCCTGGAGCTCGTTCAGTGCTGTTCTCTCATGCTCACACACACACAACAAAGCCTCTCCAGCTCTCCAAGGACACCCAGACCCTCCTAGGCCCAACAACTGCAAACCACAATCTTGGGGACAGGGGGGCAAGCTTGGGCAAATTCCATCCTTGCCTGGCTTCTGCTTGGGGAATTGATGCTGAGATCCAAGTGGGAAGAACTCGGGAGCTGTCCTTGTCCATGTTGGGATGCACTGAGGCAGGAGCCTCTGGAGCCCAGAGTGTACCTCTGAAGGCCTTTCCAATCAATCCCTCCTTGATTCCTTTATTCCTGTCTAGTCTCTGTTTCTAGGTAGCCATTTAAGCCATCACTGGCACAAATCCATTGCTCCATTGCTGTCCTAGCCACACTGTGACTCCCTCTCACACTCACTCCTGCCCCTGCAGGGTTACATTGGTTTCTTGAGACTGTCAAGAACAGGGCAAGAGCTTCAACCCTTTTTTTTGGTAGAGGTTTGGACCATGGCCCTGAGGCAAAATCTCAGGAAAAAATTCTGGGTATTGTCACAGTAGCTGGATTGTGGAGAAACACTGCTTGCACATACTGAGACATCCCCTGAGGGGCCAGGAACTGTGGGTGCTTCCAGCCTCCTTCCAAGCCCTTGGGTATGGGATGCTCTCCACTTCTCTGACTCCCCACAGCCACGTGCCCCACATGTCCCTGTAGCCCACGTCAGGGTGACACAAGCCAGGGGAGGACCACTCTGATGACAGTTAAACCAGTTAAGCTGCAAACACCCTCTGCTCATGGCAAAATGTGACTAAATACATTTCCATAGGGCACCCAGGGCAGAGCACACCGACAGCTCTCATTCAGAGGCACAGGGGGAGAAAGGAAAGGAAACTGCTTATACTTACACCAGAATCACCTGCCCGGCCTTTCCTGGATTCACTGAGGTTGCTGCAGAGGCTTTCCTGATCCCTCTTGTGACTGTGTCCTCCCACATGCACCATGTTCACGCCTTCCTCAAAGGCACCAAGTGCTTTCCCAAGGACCCTCTGCACTCCTCCCACCTCCCCAAGCCAGGCCCATCTTGAGAAGGGAGTTTTGACACTGCCAGCTAAACTGCAGACTTGTCACAGTGATGCCTTAGGTTTTAACTTTTATATTTTTCCAACCCTGCCCTGCCCAGTGTCACTCTGCAGTTCCCTGGAGCTCGTTCAGTGCTGTTCTCTCATGCTCACACACACACAACAAAGCCTCTCCAGCTCTCCAAGGACACCCAGACCCTCCTAGGCCCAACAACTGCAAACCACAATCTTGGGGAGAGGGGGGCAAGCTTGGGGAAATCACATCATTAGCTAAAGTTTTAATTGACGAATTTATGCTGATAAGCAAATGTACCAAACCTATAAAAGGGTGAAGAACTCGTGACCTGTCATCTACCTTGAGATCCACTGAGGCAGAGGAGCCTCCAGACCCCCAGGGTGTAACCTTTGAAGGTCTTTCAAATAAATACCTCCTTTATTCTCTTATTCCTGTCTAGTTTCTGTTTCTAGGTAGCCAGATAAGGCATCAACAGCTCTCTGGAGCTGCAGTGTCACTTGGGAGGTCTGGGAGTGACCTTCTAGAGGCAGCTGGGTTGGTATTTGGCCCATCTCCAGTCACCGAACCTGTATTTTATAATTCCCTATACAAAATATATTGGATGTGAACACATGCACAGAGCACCAACATGTAGTTCATGGTTGGCTCTTGTTTGAAATCACTCTTGAGTATCATTGCTCTTTTTGGAGGTTGACTCACACCTGCAATCCATCCTCAAGGAGCAGCATTGATGCCTGTTGGGACAGAAGCTCCTGCTGTGTCCAGAGCTGCCTTCTGCTCCCTGAAAAGCTGGGACAGCAAGCAGCCCTCCTGATTGAGGAAGTCAGCAGAGCAGCCTCTCTTGCAGGGCTGCCCATGAGGCTCAGAGCCCCAGGACGGAGGCAGCAGTGTCCAGAGGCAGCAGGAATGCAGTCCCCGGAGTTCACACTCACTCACGTCGGTCTCTGGAGCAGGATGCCAGCCAGGGAATCTGTGCTGCATCCCTGCAGCAGTGCACAGGCTGTCCTGTGAGGGCCCAGTGTTCGGCCAGCAGCTTTACAGGTCTTCCCAAAGAGCACCTCATGGAGCTGCTCCAGGAGCTGCCACAACACTTGTGGTGCGTGCTTAGGGCCTGAGCTGATACCACAAGTCACTCTGCCTGATCCAAAATGAGGACCTGTCTCCCTGCTCCTTGCTTTCTGGTTAAAGAGGGAGCCTGCTGGTTCTCAGAGTGAATGGGAGCAGAGGGGAGACATCAGAGAAACCCTTCACCTTCCTAATGCTGCAGAGCCCTGAGCGGAGGGAGGGGATGGAGGCTGGGGAAGGGGCTGGCACAGAAAGCGGAGGCTGAAACGTACCTGCCTTGATAATCTGAGGCGGGGGCGGCTGGCTGGGGGCCCTGGACAGGATCATCTTCTTGGAGTCCACCAGGAGACGGCAGTAGCCTGCGATGAGGCAGGCAAAGTTGGTGGCTTCAGGCCACTCCATCAGCAACACCAGCGGCTGCAAGGCAAGAGAGGCAAAGCTCACGAGGGCCTCTGGCTCGGCTGAGGGGGACCAGAGCCCCACTGGGCCCTGCCCTGGTGGAACTGGTGAGCTGCTGGCGCTCCCAGCACTCCCACATGGAAAACCAGCTGGGTGCAGAGCCTTGCCCCAGCTCGCCCAACAAAAGGCTGTGCACAGGAGAGTGTCTGGCTGCAGCTCTGAGTCCTGCTTGCTGACTCCCCCAAGGATGAGGGAAGAGCTGCAGCTCTGCCGGGCACAGGCTGTGCATGGCAGGGCCTCACATGACATCCTTCTGATCCTTTGTCTGCACCTCAGTGCTCTGAGCCCACCTGCAAGCACCTGTTCAACCATCAGGGCCTCTGAAGGAGCTCGGGGAGTTTGTGGAGGCTCCAGCTGCCAGAACCCCTCTTTCATTGCAGGCACCGTAAATTAAAACACCTCCTTCCAGCAAGATGTCAAAGGGGCCAAATCCCCATTACAGGTTCCCACAGCTACCACTTTGGGACTGTGGATCCTATTTAAACCTAACCCTTTGGAAAATTAAATTTGTGCTTAGGAGCAGATGGTGCCTTCCCTTTTAGGAGAGCATTTATTTTGCATGCTAAAAAGATCTTTGCTTTAAAGAGAGATAAAACTCAGACGTGATCTGTGTGACACAGATATAACCTCACAGCACAATCTAGCAGCAGACAGTGCAACTCCCAGTTCCCAGATTGTCCCAAGGAGAAGATTAGCTAGCCCAGGGAAGCTGTCAGGGTGGGATTCACTCTTACCCACCCAGTGAGGTCCTGTGCACTGCTGGGACCAGGCTGGGCAGAGCAGCCTGTGCCAGCACAGCCCAGATGAGAGGCCCATGCTCAGTCTGAGCCCCCAGCACTGCTCAAGACAGAGCCATGAGATGGAAAAAAAATTGACAGTGCCTTCAATAGTTATGGCAAAGGCAGCTCCTGCCCTCACCTACCCCTTGCACAAAGCACCTCTAGCTAAAGGACATTTGTACCCAGGCACAGGGTGTATCTGAGCCTGCTGGAGGATGCTGAACTGCTGCTGTGTCAGGCTGCCTGTCCCACCACACTCAGCCTCTTGCACACTGAGAGCCCTCCAGGACTCAGAAGAACTCATTTACCACATTCAGGCAACACCAAGGCTGTCTTAAAAAACACTTAAGCCTACACAGTGTGGAAAGCATTCAAGCTATTTTGGTTTTCTAGTTTTATAACCACAAGAGGTTCCTGGTACCCACTGGCCAGTTTTGTGCTCTGCTTAATATTTGCTGTTGTAAGCCACCAAGCCAATTCTGGCAAAGGAAGGCCCAGCTTAGGCCAGAGTGTCATGCTGTGGACTATACAGTGCGGGTGTGAAGCCATCAGCCCTGGGCAGGGTTGCATGCAATCCCCAAGCCATGCCCTGTCAGGGGCAGATTTCTCCCAGGGCTGGGGTGAAGAAGTTCCCTCTTTGGCTGCTGTGCAGGAAGATAAAGGAAATGAAATAAATAGAGAAATATCCTGACAAGTGAACGTCCTCTGCTGAGAGGCTCTGCCCCTGCCCGCTTGACAAGGCTCCTTCTGCATCTTGGAAAATAAACCTGAGATGACACAGATCAAAGGGGAAAAATCGAGCCAGAGAGAGAGAGAGAGGAGTGAAGAGATTCTCAACATAGCTCCAAGGAGGCAGGCATGCAGTGGTGAGGGGCGTGACACCTCTTAGCCCAGCTCCAGTCTTGACATAAGTGATGAAAGGAAACCATGTGTTCTGCACATGAAGCATCCTTAAAACAAGTGCCTTCTACACAGGACTAAGCCCTCCTGGGTTTTTTCAAGCCATCTGTTGAATGAGGGCATATTTGTGCATTTCCCCTGCTCTGCTCTGCAGGGCTTGGAGTGTCAGCAGCAAGGGAGGGAGCAAATTCCAGTGGGAGGGAGGCAATGGCTGATAAACACCCACTGCTGGGAGATTAAACCAAGAGGCCAAGGTGGGCTGAGAATCTCCTTCCAAAATGGAAACCAGGGGAGAGTTTCCACCAGGTGTGAATGCCACTGAGGCAGAGTGGCACAGGGCTGTGGACCTTCACTGCCTCCCTGCCAGCGCTCACCGTGCAGCCCCCAGGGCAGCCCCAGTGGCCCAGCTCAGGACCAGTATCTCTGAGAGCCATTTCCATCTTTGCTCAGCCACCTCTGCCTCAGGATGCTCCCACCCATCCAGAGATGGGACTGTAGGTTCTTGCTGGCAAGAGGCAGCCCCCGGATCGGTCCTGAAGGGTGACAGGACTGAGATACAACAACCCTGACTGATGTGCCTCGACTACAAATGAAACACCAGGGTGCTGTGAGCTCCCTACCAGGTCTCCAAGCTTCCAGAGTGGCTTCCAGCAATAGATGCATGGCATGCTGGGGTTAACTGTGGCATGCTGCTCTGAAAAAGAGGAATCTGAAACCTGATTAATATTACAGCTTAGAAAAGACTACCCTGATATACTGACAGGGAAGCTGTGCCCGAGTTCTTCAATTGTCAAGCGTTCAAATATTGTTATTAGGGATTAAATCACTTCAGGTGCAGCTTGGAGCCATCCACCCGTGCTGGCAGCAGCACTCTGGTGATCTCCCATGGCCTGGGAGACCACAGTGCCATGGGGCCTTGTCCTGCTCATGGATTATGAGCTGCTTACAAAGACACGGAGCTGTTTACAAAGACAGTGACTGTGAGCAAAGCTGCTGCAGTCAGGCTGTACATCTCCCTTGGCCTTGGTGGCTTCTCTGCTGCTCACTAACAGAGGTCTGGCACAGGATCTGAGCCTTTCCCACAAGACTGAGTCTCTCTCTTTTCCTCTCCACTGGGTAGTTTTGCTGAGATTGCAGCAGCTCCGCTGCCTTTGAGATGTCCACCCTGCTGCCACATTCCCCTGAGAGCGGCCAGCAGATCTGAAAGTGATTTATGGGGTCAAGAGACAAAGAGACAGCATGACTGCAGCAGCCCTGTTCCGTTGGGAAATCATTCCACAAAGAGGAGGTATTGGGGGTGGCAGCTAATGGAGGTGTTATTTTTAGGCATTGGCAGCCTTGGTCACCCTGTTCCACGTGGGCAAGGCAAATGAGATGGTGTGGAGACAGCCAGGCACGGGCGAGCTGAGCAAATATTGGCTTTGTGAACAGGTGCACAAAGCATTTCCAGCTCATGGTGCTGAGGGTTTTAGATGGCAAATTCAGGGCAGCTTTGCAGGGAGCTGCTCTAAATAAGAACAACTCAGGACTGCAGCCTGTGCTTTGGGCTTCCTTGTGACACCCATGGCTTCTGGCAAATGGGATTCACCTCCTTTCCCCTGGAAACATCCTGCAAGAGGCAGTGAGGGCTGGTGCCTCTGGTCAGGAGTGGCCTGGTGCCCACAGGGCTGGGGTTCATTGTGACACCCTTGCGTCTCCCTGCAGTTTTTTCAACTCGCGGCTCAGTCTCAACCCAACCTGACCAAAAGACAGCAACCTGGAAGAGCATGAAACTTCCTAAGTTTTCTAAACCCAGTGGTGCAGTAGGGCAGAGACTTCTGTGAGCAGCCAGAAGGCAGGGAGGGATGCAGCAGGGGCAAAAGCTGTGCTGTTCCTCTAAGCCCTGCTCCCTGCCCTGGCAGCACTGTGGCCACAAGGATCAGAACCCTCAGCTGCTAATCAGGAGATGATGTTGGTCACTGATGGGGAGCAAGTTATCAACCTGGATAATCCTTGGCTGTCTTCCCACCACAGACCTCTGGCCTGTTTCCTGCCCATCCTCTTCCTGATTCTCATGGGCACATTCTTGCTGCTATAGCACCTCAGGCTCTGCTTCCTTGGGTCGGCGAAGCAGAAATGCCTGTCTGTGTTCTGTCAGGACAGCAGCACCTTCAGGATGAAAACTCTAAAGTTGTACACAGAAGCAAACTTACTGGGACAATCCTACTGCTCTAAAAATGCTCAACATCAGATTCCCTGTGGGATGTCCAGGGAAAGGTTCATCTCTGTCCTGTGACGAGCCAACATGGTAAAGAAGCAAATTTTAACAAGGATGCTCTTTCTACATCTGAATGTGTCATGCTAGCCTGAAATTATTGATCTTTCACTCATAATGGTTTCCTAGATTTTCTAGGTCTCATGAGGAAAGGACACTTTTTCACTCAGAGTTTCCTGCTTGACAACCAGTTTCTCTGCAAAGTAAAACAAAATACATTTGTACCGGCTAGCAGAAGTGACTTTTGCATTAGCTTATTAATGATAAAGTGATTTTTCTATTATGCCCTGCCTTTAAATCAGACCTCAGTGTCTTTCTGGAGGGTATTTTCTTGTTCAGACCAAGGTCTGGAGGAAATTTTCTGGCCAGGGTTATGCTAGATGGTTTTAACAGTCCTCATATTGAAATTAATTTATGACCCAATCTGTTAATACTATAACCTCTAAGCTTATATGCATTTCCTTTTAATCTCCCCGCTTTATGATGTACTTTGGGTCTTACCCTGCTTCCTTTAATGCAATGCAGCAGAAAGATGGGAGATGAATTTACATAATTTATGTTCCTTGGTTTACTTGAGGTGCACTGCCAAGTTTTTATTTAATAATACAGGCACCCGGGCCTAACGAGGCAGCAGTCAATTTTTCACTTCCACACTGACCTTTCTTTCTCTCCCCTTAAGCATTATTAACTCAGCTCTATCAATACCAGGCTGCTCGTGACTAGGACCACTGTTTCCCACTTGTTGATCAATAAGGGCCTTGCCTTGGTTAGACCTGCAGGTCTCTCCTTCCTTAGAGGGCTGTTTTTTTTGGTTGGGTTTGGGGTTTCTTCTCCTCTTTTTCCTTTTTTTTTTTTAATTAAATGAACAAATCAAATTTGACATTGCAGGTGTGGAAACTCATCCTCTCCACATGTTGTCTGCCTCTCGTGTTTCTGGCTGGCTCCTGTCCTGGGTGCCTGCAGGCAGCACTTTGGGTGGCACCAGAGCTGGGAAGTGCTTTGCTTTGCATCCCAGTGCTTTTCTTTACATCCCATTCCTTTGCTTTCCATCCCATTCCTTTGCTTTACATCCCATTCCTCTGCTTTCCATCCCATTCCCTCGCTTTATATCCCACTGCAAGCAGGGATCTGCGTCTGCCCCTCCCGCCCAGGTACTGAGCCAAAGGAAATCTCAATCCCTCCCTCTCTCCCACGAGATGACAGCGTTTCAGGATGGCTTAATGCAAATAAAGATTAATTTGGCGTCAGGAACCAGAGCCTGCGGGCCCATTGTCGCTCCAAAGCCTCACTCTTCCTGTAGGAGACATCTCAGGGGCTTCAGTCAGTGCTTGCAGGAGCGGGAGGAATGCCAGCCTTGCCCGCCCTTGTGACTTTGATGGGGCTCCCTGCTCTTTCCAGACCAGAGTTTGGCAAATACACATCGGGCACTGGCCTTGGCTCCAGCAGGGGAGTCCCAGAGGGGTCACCATCCCATCACCTGGGAGAGGAAGGGGCTCCTTGGCTCCTTCCATGGGGACAGGACAGGGCTGAACCCCAGCTGTGCCTGCTGTGTTTGTTTCCCATGGCAGGCTGGAAGCACCCAGATTTCAGACACAGCACCCAGATTCCAGGCACGGCAGCAGCCAGGGACCTTTCTGAATTGATTTTTCCTTTGTTTTCCTCTGTCAAGTCTTGATCTCGGCTTAAGCGCCGGCCGGCTGCAGGCCCTGCTGGGAGACCAAAGGCAATTACCCCGATGCCTTTGATTGAATTGCGGCTGGCGAGCAGCCAGCGCCGTGGGCTCCTGCCCGGCAGAGGGACAGGGCACAGCCTGGGACAGCTCCTCTGTTAAGCTGCAGACGCTGTCCAGGCTCAGGAGATCCGCCTGCCCCCCAAGCGTTCTTCTTCCATTCGCATTCAGAGTGCTTCAGCAGCCTTTTTTCCAATGGCGAGACTGTTAATAACAAAAAGCCCGGCGGTGTGCAGCTGTGTAAATCAGAGAGGAGAAATGCTCCACTGGAAAAGGCATTTCGGGAAGAACAAATCCTTCGCTCCCGAGGGAGCTGTGGAGCCGCACAGCCAGGGGAGCCTGGAGCTGAGCAGCTCCCCCTGCACCTCCTGCACTGGGGTGATGCCAGGATGATTTTTTGCTTTGTCTTTTATACCCCTCTTACATACTCCTTTATAGTTTTATGTATTCTTAGTGCTTTTACCCTACATACTTGTAACTTTCCAAGGCTGATAACTCAGCTCAGCCCCACAGCACCATTAAACCAGGAGAGCAAACATCCTGGGAGCCCCAGACACCAAGGGCCTCTCCAAAACATATTTTTGTAAACTAAGATAGGCCCATCAAGGGGGAAGTTTCCTCAGAATGAGGGTTCACTCGAGCCTCTCACTGGGGGATCTTTGATAAATATGTTAATTTTGCAAGGCCTATAATTGTGTGTATTTCGGTGTGAGGGGTGAATGCATTTTCAGGGCATCCCACCTGGATGAAGTGCTGTACCTAAAAATCCTGAAATAAACACTGAGGTAAAAGCCCCTTTTCTCCATAGAGCATGTTTTGGTTTTGATTTTAAGACCGGGGAAAGGCATCAGGGGAGCTTGGGGGAGCAGTCACTCACCCCCCTGTGCCCCATAATGCTGCCAGGCTTATCCAGGTGCCAGGCAGGAGATGCTGACATTGTCCTTCCCAGGATACGGGGAGGTAGAAGAGGACTTTGCAGTGCTGCACTGGGGAGGAAGGGAGATACACGCCTGAAGCTGGATTCTGAGCTGCCTCAGAAGCACTGGCCACTCTCAAATGCTGGTCCCAGCAGGAGGGGGAAGCCCCTGGGAGATGCAGGGCATCCTCCAACCTGGCAAGCTGCACTCAGTGCATAAAGATCACAGGAGACACCTTCTGCCATCTCCCTGCCCCCAGCGAATCTGGCTCCAGAATCAGAGCCCAAACATCAGGAGGAAGAATGGAGGAGCAACAGCCCCAGCAGAAAGGAGGCTTTGTCAGGTGAGAATGACCACTGGAACCTACAAAATGACCACCTGCACCACTGCAGTGCAGCTGGGGACATGTGGTCCTGCCCCCAGACATGGGCTGGGAACTTCCTCAGCATTCCCAAGCAAAACTGCCTCACTCCTTCCGTGACTGTTGAGACAAAACCTGTCCCTGTCCTCCCAGCAGCTCTCACAGACCTTGCAGGGAACAAAAGTCTTTGGAACCGGCATCAGAGGTTTGGAGGTTTTTGTTCTTCTGTCCCAAGGCTGCACAGCTCCTCTCTGAAGGGTTCTCTCAGCATTTACCCCCCTCTTGCCACACTCACAGTGGCAAAAAGCTAAAGAAGGCAAAGCAGAGGTACCAACCCTGGGTTTGTATCCCAAATGGGCTGTTTCAAACAGAAATTGAAGCCCAGGATGGAAAAGCTCCAAAACAAACCAATTAACTACCTAGTGAATAATTCATAAGACAAACTGTATTTCTTTTCTGCCGGAAATAAATGCAAATGGTTTACGATCTCCTCAAGCCTGTTTGTTACCTGAAAATCTCCCCCGGCTCCTTCCTGGTAGCTGAGTCTGGGCCGGGGCTGCAGGGCAGTAGCAGATAAGGATGTCTGGACTGTGCTGGTTTGGTCAGGGTGTTCAGACTTTCCAGCTGAGGGTTGCTCCATGACCTCACCCCTTTTTTAACCCATCATTTTAACTACACTTGGAAATTCAAGATGGTCTTTCTGCACAAAACCCTAAACCATCGCTGACCATCAGTGTTTCTGCAGTAACTCAGCCAGCACCTCCTACAGATTGAGGCTGGGAGCTGCCCAAGCACCAGCACCCCAGGACAGCAGCAGTGCCAGGCGTCAGGGTGAAATAGCCTGGGGGGACATCCCCTCCTACACTGCAGTCCATGGAGCTCTGACAGGCTCCCAAGGCTGATTTGGATTTGACAGGTCCCCAGAGCAGTCAGGACACTACTTTGAGCCCTCTAATGGTTTGCAACTCACAGCAGAAACAGATTGATTTGCAACCTAGGGCTTTAGCCAGTGACACGTTCAGTGCAATAGAATAATTGCAGAGAGCAGATTAGCACTGTGAGGTAATGATCTCTTTGCCTGCTTTTCTTAGCCTGCCTCATCCATCGCTGTCCTGCGTAGGATTAGCATATGCCTCATTTTGGAGCAGACATTCTGGCTTTAAAACCCAGCCCTCTGGATAATGGCTAAATGAAGACAGATAGCAGCAGCCTCTGCCCTGGCACGGTGCTGTTGAGCCTGCTGAGATCCACAAATGGGGTTCTTGCTCTACTCCAGGCAGGCAGAGGGGCTTTTGGTGGCCAGGAGCAGCTGCCTGGAATTTCTCATGGAGATAAACATTGTGCATGTGGACGTGCTCGCAGGAAGTATGTGAGCTGCCTTACTCCAGTGAGCTGGCTCTTGTGCAGCGTTTGGGGGGCTGGATAGCAGGGTCACAGGAAAAAGACCACTCCTGCAGCAGGAAAGGGCTGCTGGTGGCACAGAGTGGATTTTTTTTGCTGCGGAGAATGGCTGTGGGGAGCAGAGCTGCGGGAGCTGTGGACGAGCTGCGTGGGAATTGCCACCTAATTTAGAGCAGATGGATGCCAGCATCACCTAAGCCTCCAGAGCATCTGTCCCTCCTGTGGCCAGACTGTGCTGGGGGGAACAGTGCTCTCTTCCACGCCAGGGAGGGGCCAGCAGCACCCCAAGAGCTCAGTGCCATGAAGCCAGGTGACAGTGGGGACAGCCATGCTCAGGGCACTCAGAGTGAGCCACGAGCAGTAACAGGGTCATGACCAACCTATTATTAATGCATTAATATGGTGATTTTATACACACAGATCAGAGGGCTGTGGGCAGCAGGCAGAACCAGCAGGGTTGCTCGTGGTGCAGGCAATATCCCTTGGTTATTCCTGCTCTGTAAGGAGTGAATCAGTGGATTCCTGCACAGCCCAGGCAGCTGGAGGGGCTGGGGAAGGAGGGGTTCCACCTGCCCAGGCTGCAGCAGGGGAGGGTGAGGGCTTTGGAGGGTTGGGACAGGCACAGCAGGACACCAAGGCTTTAACTGCATAGCAACTGACCTCGGTGGGATGCAGAGGAGGGAATGTTAAAAATGTTACAGTTGACCAAACACCCATGGAATGATGAATGCCAAAAATGGGCTTCATCCATGAGGCTGTTGGAGGGGAGAGCTGAAGCAGAGGGGATGAGGATTAACACAGCTCTGGCAGAGGCTACTGGGGTGTTACTGCAGGTTAGCAGAGCTGCTGGAGCAGGCACAGCAGCAGCAGGAAAACAGACTTGGAGGAATTAATGAGCCTGGCGGGAGAAAGTGCTAAAATCCACCAGGGCAGGAGGCAGCAGGAGAATCCTAAACAAATCCACCGTGATGACATCTGTGAGACTACGACAGAAACAGCGCAAGGAAGGGACTGTGGAGAGGGCTGGGGCTTAGAGAGCCTGCAGGAGATGAGGAAACAGAGACAGCTGGCAGAGCAGCTCAGCTCCATCAGTCTCAGGGGAAAAAGGGATGAATGCAGGGGCAGCAAAGCAGCACCTCCACACCCCACAGAGTCCTGGCTCCACTGTGCCAGACAGTCTCTGCTCAGGACTGCTCCTGACTAATTTACCCAAACTCAAGCCTAACTCTGTCCTGTTGAATTCCAAGTGGGAGGAGAGCAGAAGACGAGGCTTGGCATTTTACCTGTGAGATCTCTGACTCTCAGCTGCCCTTCCCCGTGGGGCAGGGGAGAGCTGGGTGCAGGGAGGCAGTGACACCGAGGATGCCCTGGAGCAAGCACACATCTATCTGCCTTTGAGTCTGCCAGGGATATGTCCCAGCTTGTTAAAAACCTGAGCAAAGGCCAGTGCAAGATCTCCTTAGGATCTTGTGGCTGCTGGACCAAAGAAGTAAATAAAGCTCTTACTGCATTGCTTACTCCAGTTTTCCTGGAGGTTTTGGGACCCATGAGGGATGAGGAGGGGTGGCAGGGCCTGACCATGGGATTGACTGTCAGAACCAGCACTACACCACCAAACAACCAGCAGGAGATGGAGAATGATAACACACAGGGTTCAGGAGGGCGTGCATGCCAAGGAGTGCTCTGGGGGCTGAAGGGGAGGATAATGGGGGCAGCTGGCAAGACAACCAGGGGGTGGCTACTGGGCCAGGGATGTGCAGTGATCTGTTCTCACACTGAGCCTGACACCCCCTTCCCATCATTTCCACTTTATTCAACAATCCTGCCTGGCTGGACAAGATCCACAAGTGCTACTAATGCCTGAAACCTCCCAGTCCCCTCCAACAGCTGCACCCAGCTCAGGTACAGCCATGTACTGCTCCTCACCAACCCTGAGCAGAGGTGAGATGCTGTCCTGTCTCCAAAGGGTCCTGCTACGTGCCTGTGTCACCTCCATGTGCCCCGAGGAGCCTGCTTGAACCATGTTTGGGTCACGGCCAGAGTGTCACCGTGCCTGCCCTGTGACCTTGGGTCATGGCCAGAGTGCCACCATGCTGTCCCTCAGCAGCAATTCCTGCCTGTATGGCACAAGGAGTCAGACCAGCAGGGGAGATGCTGCAGACGCTGGTGTGAAAGGGGCTTTGGAGCCTCTAGGAACCCCCAAGCAGATTCTCCAACACACACTCGTGACATGAGTCCCCTCAAAGGCTGGCCCCAAACCCCCAACCTCATCTCCGCCCCTCTCTGCCATGTCTGCCTCTCCATGCCTACCTTGGCATCCAGGATGCTCGTCTCCACCCGGGCCACCCCCTGGTTCTCCCTGAACAGCTGGATCTTGCTGACCTTGCTGAACTCCGACAGCACCGTGGTGAGGTTGGTCTTGAGGTCGATGACGTGGCTGATGCCGTGCCGGGGTCCCACCAGCAGGGTGGTGGCTGGCTGCTTCTCGTCCTGGTGGCACAGGCACATGGAGAGAGAGAGAGACAGACAGACAGACAGACAGGTGAACAAACACACCCTGGGGCTGCACAGGCTGCACCTGGCTCTCTCTCCATGGAGCCCAGCCTCAATGCTGGCAGCTTGGTCAGGTCCAGGATGGCTTTTGCAGAGCAGTAGGTAAGGCTGGTGCCATCAATCTGCCTCTCAGAGCCCCTGGAGAGCTGGGACTGGTGTGCAGGATGCCAAGGCTGTTTAAAAGTAAAGCTCTGAACTGACTGTCCACATGGAATATTCAGGCTCGCTGGTGTCACTACACTGAAGTAAGAGTGTGTTACAAACCTGTCTGATCTGACATTGCCTCTGAGAGAAGGAAGCAAGAGAGGGAGTGAATGTACTTCAGAAAAGAAGGAAGACCAAAGCCTTGACTGGAAATAGGGATGTTTCTTGCTCTGGTCTTAAAGGATGCTTCAAGCCAGGCGTGGAGGAGAAGAGGAGCTGGGCAGACCATTGCAGAAGATAATAAGGGAATACTTTTTACCACTTCAGCACGGTTCAACTCACAGGCTGGCTCAGTGGCATTGCTTTGGTGTCAGAGATAAAAAAAAAATGCTGTCTACTCAGGCAGGCTCTGACTGCTCTGCTGTGGCACCAACCAGACACCACGAGGTTGTGCCTGCACTGATTTCCTGCAGGCTGCCCTTTGAGCTGTGAGGTGAGGGGGCAGAGCAGACCGAAGGCTGCCAGAGATGGAACCCAGCAGGCAAAGCATGGGAAGCCAGGGAAGTGCTGACACCATGGGTGGGGGTAAAGGGAAGGATGGCAGAGAGGTGACACCTACATGGAGAACCCTGGGTGGGAGGTGGAGTGAGAGGGATGAAGGGGTGAGCCAGACAGTGGGGAGCTATTGTGGGTCCTGTTTGGGCTGGTGGCTTTCATCCTGCTGTGCAGAAAGTGAGGTGGCTTGAGTGAGCAGTGGAGATGAAGGATCACTGGGGCAGCAATCAGGCTGGAGCACCTCTGACAGAGGCAGCAAGCCCAGCCAGGGCTGTGTGGGCAAGCAGGGAACATGGTGGCCTTTGCCAGGAGTGGCCCTCCTCCAGAAGAGATGGCAGGATGTCCCAGGACATGATGGAGTTACAAACAACACATGCCTGAAACTACTCCAACTTCACTGAGCAGGTCATCTCGTTGCCCATCAGGCTGGCAGAGAACAGAGCAGATCCTGACCTTGCAGAGCTGAAGATCATTTCTGAGTGGGCTTGGAGCTCAGCAGGGCAGAGCAGGAGACCAAGGGAAGTAATTTCTGTGGGAGCCACAAGCCCCCTGGCTCCCCCCAGCACACACTCAGGAGCAGGCACTCCCCAGCCCAGCCTGAATTACCGTACCAGTCCCACTGTGTTGAAGAGAACCCCAGCGAAGGTTGGCAGCTCGTTCAGGATCCTCAGGTACTGCAGCTTCGCCTGGGCTGTGGAGACCTGACAACACACACGACAGGGGGGATCACCATGAGCACGGAGGGAAGAGAGGCAAGAGGCTGGGGCAGACGTGGGGGCTCTCAAGCAGGGGTGCACAGCAAGTGGTCAGACAGCTCTGGGCACGGGCTGTGCTGGCAGCGAGTCTGAGTTGTGGGTGAGGGATGTCTCCACTCCCCTGAGCAGCTGCTGGGAGGTAACTCAGAGCACAGGCACAGCCAGGAAGGAGCCCCAGTGCTTGACTCCTCCGGGATGTACAACCCTCCCTGGGGAGCTGTGAAGGCTGCAGGGGCTAAGGCAGTGGCTCAGCAGCCACCTCCAGAGCTTTCCAAGCCCAGAAGCAGAGATAACAATGAACTGATGTGTGCCACTTCAGCCAAGCTTCAGCTGATCTCACCCCTGATCCTCGCTGCAATCCAGATCAGCTCTTGAAAGCAGATTTGGGAGAGAGAGTGTCTACCTGCCTGTCTGGGATTGATCTCCCATCCCAGGAGATTTAATAACAAGAGTCCCCGAGCAGCTGGGGACAACAGGCTGGGGTGGAGGGCAGGCTGCCACCGAACAGGGACCGTGTGGGCTGGGCTCACCTTGGTGCCGCCAGGCTGGTGCTGGTGGGCTTTGAGCTGCTGCGAGAGGGATTTCCGGAGGCTCTTCTCTTTGATGAACTGCAGGAGCGAGGGGGGCAGGAAGGGCTCCAGGCCCCACTCCTTCCTGTGGGGAGGGAAGCCTGCATGAGCTGCCAGGTCGGAGACACCGCCAGCGGGCAGAGAGGGACAGAAAACTGTCCCAGAGCATCCTCTTGCCGTCAGAGGGAGCTGGAGCCACACCAGCACTTCCTTGGTGCCGCAGCCAGAGCAGCAGCAGCTCCCAGACCGGGTGCCCAAGGGGATGGGACCCGGGCTGGTGTCACAGCTCCCAGCATCAGGCAGGGGCACAGCAGTGCCATGCTCTGCAGCAGAGCCCAGCTCCCACCCACCTTCATGTAAGCTTAGGGGATGCAGGGCAAGTTCCCAAACCTCTTTTGGGGTCCTCCCGGGGTGACTCCCCCCTGCACTGACTGGGCAAGGCCAACCTGCATGGATGGGCTGGGTGTGGGTTTAGGTCCCCCAGGAGCTATGGGGGGACTGAGCCAGGGCTGTACAGCTCGGTGACAGGCTGAGCTTTCACAGCCACAGAGGCTTCTCCTTGCCTTGGATGCAGGCGGAAAATCAGCTGGGGTTCCCATGGAAATGATCCTGGGCTCATAGCAAATGTCCCCAGCCCTGGCTGCTGCAGGCAGGTGATGTCAGTGCGAGGGGGTCCTACAGACCCCCAGAGGCTGTGTGTCACTGCTGCCAAGCCCCTGAGCCACCGCCCAGCCCAGGGGGGGCTCTCAGGGCATCTCATGCTCCACACCCAAAATGTTGCTGGGAGCACCGCAGGGGAGCAGGGGCACAAGGAAAGGGACACAAAGGAGGGCTGTGCAGCAGCCTGGGGACAGGGAGGAGGACTCACTCCACGTTCTTGAGGGAGACCTTCTGGCTGGGGCGGGTGGCTGAGACAGTGATGTAGATGTGGAGGGCAGCCAGCCCCAGCAGCATCTCTGGCTTGGGGTCTGTGCCGAAGCGCTCTCTGATCACATCGTTGCGGCTCTGCAGGAGGGAGAAAAGGTGTCCTCAGACAGCCACAGGGACAGGGCACTGCCACCCAAGGGGTGCCTCCACAGGGCCCAGCCTTGGCAGACGTGTGGGCCACGAGCACCACCAGCTCCCAGCCCCCTACCTGGATGTACAGGTACTCGAAAGCTGCAGGATCTCTGCGCAGCAGCTCCACTGGGTCCTTGGGGAAGAAGCTCACACGGAAGAGGCATCTCATGCCATGGTAGTGTGTTCTTTGCACAACCTGTGGCAGGAGCAGAGGGGAGCAGTGAGCCCAGGAACCACATATATTTGGTTGCAGGGCAGGATGCCCCCTCTCCTCTCCTCTGGGGTGATACCGGATTTCTCTCCTCCATGCAGCACCTTTCATCCTGGGAACATCCCAGCCTTCCAAAGCCACCCAACTTTGCCTGGTGCTGTAGGGTTTATGCCACTCAGGCTGATGTTTGGTCCATGATCCCCATTTTATCCCTAGTTCTGTGCAGTGCCAGCTTCCTGGGTCTCCCAGCCAAGGATGCTCATGAGTGCTGTCTGCAGCTGCCCAGGCTGGAGCACAGAGCAGTTCCATGGTGCTGTCAGCATGGGACAGGTAAAACCCTGATTGTCTCCCTCTCTGGCCACCCTTTTCACCCCTGAGCCTGCAGAACCATGCCAGAGGCAAGGGGAGACTGTGCCACCCCACAGCACAACCCCAGCCGAGCCCCACAGCGGGGGAAGCAGAAGCTCTCTGTCTCCCAGCCCCTCCCCACGGCCACCCCACAGCTTACATGGGCCAGTGGCTGCTTGTCCTGGAGCAGCAGGAAGCGGTGGCTCTGCTCCGGGCTGGAATACTCCAGGACCAGGGCGAAGTGCTCGATGTGTCTCAGCGACAGGCGGTCCTGCAGTGTCACCATCACGTCCTGCAAACGCCACGGACACCCTTGGGTGCGAGGCACTGGCTACTTCCCGGGGAGGAGCTGGGACCTCACTGAGAGCCCACCCACCCCTCCCTGGCAACCGGGGCCGTGCAGGATGAGGCCCGGCAGTGCTGAGAGGGGGCACGGGATGGTACCCAGTGACCTTGCAGCGGGAGGTGACCAGCAGCCAGGCCCCCAGCAGCAGGGGTAACACCGTGGTGGTGCTGAGGGAGGGCTGCAGGGAGCTAGCCCTGGCAGGGGGACTCGCAGGAGCATCCACCCTGGCTGGAGGGCAGGCTCAGAGCAAGGAGAGAAGCCAGGAGGGGGAAGAGAGCCAGCAAACGCCCATCCCTGCCAGCTGCAAAGCGTGCTGCCGGGGGAGGCAGACGGGCCATCCATCACGCCAGAGAGGCTCGCAGCCAGCCCAGCGCTGCTGCGGTGTTCGTGCACGGGAAGCAGGAGAGGGAAAAATGGATTGGGCAGGTGGGAGGAGGGGAGTGTCAGGGTGCCGCGGGGGGAGCGCCGGGGCTCACCTTCACAGTGGTTCGGCCATCGAACGTGAAGGATTTGATCTGCCCGTTCTCCAGGAAAACCTTCAGCACGTTGGGAATGAGGAGGAGAGCTTCTTTCTTCAACATGTCCTGGCATGTGGGGCCGGCAAAGGGGGAGGCGAGGAGGGTGGGGGGCACGGAGAGGCGGAGGGAGGGTGGGCAGAGAGAACGAGCGTCAGTGATGGAGCGCTCGTGGCATCCTCTGCTGCTCTGGGCTTTTGTGCTAAGAGGCACATTTTTCCCCGAAAACCCAGCATTCTGTTGAGCCATCAAGAAGCGCAGAGCTGAAGCAATTCAAAGCTGCCTGACAGATTCACCTCCCCAGCTCCCAGCAGCTGCAGTGGGAACAGAGCATCCTGCTCTGTCCAGCACATCCCTGTGCCCGTGCCTGGCAGCCTGTCCTGCTCCCCAGCTGGGGTCCCAGAAGGGAGGTATGGATGGGGTGGCTCAGAGCTGATCCCCCTTTCCTGACCCTTACCCCAAGCCTATCCCCCCTCAACCCTGCACATCCCCTCTGCAAGAAGTTGGGGGAAGGCTGATTTTATTTAGTGAGAAGCATTTCAATCAGATAATTACCTAATTGATTTTGCTTAAAAATAGAATGTGCTAGAAGCGCTTTACAGGGGTTTTTTTATCAGTTTTGTTTTGTTGTTAATAAAACCTTCCTGCAATTAAGAGATAAAAGCACTGGGCTGGAACTCTTCAGCTGCCATAGCCGTGCAGCAGTGCCCTGGTCACCCTGCCCCACATACAGGCACTCCAAAGCTTTTGAGATCGGGCTGAAAGCCACAGATCTTCCTTAGGGCAGGCACTGGCATTGCCTGGGTTCCTCTCCTGGGTGCCCAGGGGGTCTCAGTTGAGACCAGGTTTCTAATGCCAGTTTTTGGGCTCCTTCAAAGGGACGGGGGAGGATCACAGAAAGTCCCCCCAGCAGTGACCCAACACACTGACAGTGCCCAGGTGTGGGGCTCCCCAGGCCAGACAGCTGCTCTCACCTCTAGAGCCCAAATCAGGGAAGAGGAGCCCTGTGGCCCCCAACCACCTCTCAACCCATGGCCCTGGGGACACCTTGGGGGGAGAAGCATGGAGGAAGGCAGGGCAGGACTTACTGGGTCTGTCTCGCCGACTGTCACCTGCTCTGAAAATCGGACTTTGGCCGGGTTGGACCTTAGCTTCGCCTTCTTGGCTGCGCTGATGAAAGCAGATTTGGGAGACTGGAAAGAAAGCACTGGGTAAATCACCTGCCTGTCCTCAGAGCCACGATGTGGGGAAAGCCAGACACGAGCCCCAGAGGAAACCCCTCTGGAGCCAGCGTGACCATGGGGAGTGGGCAGCAAAGCATGAAATGGGGAGAGTGGAAAGCACGTTGCCTTGGCCGTGGTTACATAGCGCAGCAGGCAGGGCCAGAAGGATGAGCAGCAGCCCCTGAAGTCATGCCAGCAGCATCAGTGTGACAGGGAGGCTGCACCCCAGTGAGCACCTGTGCCTGGCATCCCTCGTGCAGGCTGAGCTGCAGCAGATGCCAGGCAGGTCTTGCTTGGAGGCACAGGCACCAGTTGGATGGGAGAGATGAACCCCTTGGATGTGGGTTTGCAGCCACAGGGAGATGGCAGGACCCTAGGCATCCCTGCAGGGTGTTCTGGTGGCAGTGCCTGCACACACTCCCGCACAGAGACAGGTGTGGCACAGAGCTGTGTGTGTCTGAGGGTGCCAGCACCAGCTGAGCTGCCTGTCCTGCCTGGAGGCTGTCCCAGGCCAGGAGGAAAAAAGGCTTTTTTGGAAGCGTGGCACACGGCCTCACTCCTGACGGAGGCATCTCCTTCCCAGAGAGGAGAGGAGCACAGGGGAGCTCTCCCACTTCTCTCCTTCTCTGACATCAAAGGACTCAGTGAAGCACAAATGGTTCCTGGGGCATGACAGCTCACTCTGCCCCAGTGCCACGGGCACTGAGCCCCAGTGCACCAGCAGCACCTCCTGCAGCCCAGCCCTCCCAGCTCCCCAGGGGCTCCTGAGCCAGCAGCAGCCCCTCCCTGCCTCCTCTGGCATGATGGGTTACTCCATCAGACACATGAGATGTCCTCAGCAAACCCTACGGCTTAGGGGATATTTTTCCTCCCTCCCTCCTGGTGACAAGGACAGGGAGGTGCCTGCACGCCCACCGACCCCAAGGGGCAATGGCAGCTCTCAGAGCTGACAGCTTGGAAGAGCCTTGGGGTGGTGGGACATGGGTCACAAATCAGCTGAGCTGCCTGAGTGGTCTCCTGGGGTCTCCAGGGACCCCACCTTGGTCTCCAAAAGGGATGTTCACCCCTGTCCTGGCTCCCCTGGAGCTGGCCATGGCCCTGCCAGTCTCACCTGGTGGGTGTGCAGGACCGTGAGGATGATGAAGTCCTTGGCCTTCCTGTGACAGAAAGGAGAAATGAAGATGGATGGGACCTTACGGTGATGGACCTCAACACGTGCAACTGGCTACTGAGAGCACATCCCACCCTTCCCAGCCCAGTGGTGGCCAGGACCTTTGGGGGCTCCTTGGGGTGCTTGATAACATGGCTGTGGACACTGTCCCACCTCTTGGCCAGCTGGGAACGGCTGTGGCACTTGCTCCAAGGCTGAGAATTCCCCACCCCAGCGGTGACCACTGGTGACATGGGTGTGCACTGACACCCCAAGGCTTTGGTACGGGCACAGCAGCCTGGCATGAGCCCCTCCCCAGAGGCGATGAGGGACAAGTGTTGTCCTCACCTGACAAGCTCGATGAATCTCTCTCTGGGGGCTTCACTCACATCCTCATCGTTGATGGCCAAGATCTGGTCTCCTGGCAGGAGTTTATCCTCAGAGGGGCCGCCTGCCAGGAGAGAGGGTCAGGGCCAACCGAGGCATCCCGGAGCTGCGGGGTCGAGGGGAAGCAGGAGGGTCCCAAGCACCCCCAAAGCATTTGCCCACATCTCTGGCTGTGGAGGACACCCTGCAGGCCCACCAGAGGGGACAGGAGAGGACAGGAGCCCGGGGAGGGGTCCCACCAAGGGGAAGTGCCACTGTGTTTCCCAGCACGCCGCAGCTGTGGGTCCAGGAGCACTCCCACACCCTACCTGCTGCCACTGACCGCACCACCACTGGCCTCTCGCTGCCAGCCACAAAGCCGAATCCGTAGAGGGGGTGGCGCTGGACCGTCACCTGTCGGAGCGTGTCCGAAGGCAGCTGCCCACATTCCATATCATCGCCACCGCGCTCCTCCGGCATCACATGGCTGCGCTGGAATCACAGGGACAGGCTGTAACGCACCCCACCACGCAGCCCTGCCCCTCACACCGAGCCCTCTGGCACCTGGAGGGCAGCCCCACTCCACCTGCAGAGCTCCCAGTGCCTTCCTGGGACAGTCACAGCCCCGTTCAGAGCGGTGCTGCTCAGTGCCTGGCCCTGCCACAGCACCGAGAGCTCGGGCAGGGGGACATTCATGGAGGTGCCACACGAGGGTTGATCACAGCATCCTCTTCCAGCACCTCGCTGTCCCATCCCCGCCCCAGCACTGCACTTCATTAGATGGGAGATCTGTGTGGGGTAAACTACTGGTGGTGTGGCTCTGGCCATTCCCTGAGGGATGGCACCGTGAGGATCAGGGGAGACAGCGGCGCTGGCACAGCCAGAGAGCTCTCTCTGCCATTCTGCAGGGCTTTAACAGCAAACTCAAGGGTTGGCTTATTCATGCTGTGTAACACAGCTCAACAATATCAGAGATAAGTGAAAACAAGTTCAGCCAGTCTAAAAACTAGGATTAAGGCAGGCTCAGCTGTGCTACTACAACCAAATCTCCACCACCAGCCCAGAGACTCCTTGGAGTGGAGACAACCAGAAAATGGGAAGATCCTGCCCAGGGCAAGGTCGTGTCAAATCTGCCCTTGGCATCCCGGAGCAATGCCAGCCGTGGCTCCAGGCTGCTTGGCAGGGCTGTGAGCCTGCTATGGGGGAGCAATCCCAGCACCACGGGATGGCCACGGAGCACAGCACAGATGGCAGCACACACAGCCCAGCCAGGAAAACAAAGTGGTGAACGTGCTGTTGTTTCTGTGCTGCTCGTTGCTTGTCCCTGTCCAGACTATTTAGTCTATTTAAAAGAGAGCCTTCCCGGCCGTGTGACAACACACCAATTGTTCCATCTCTTATCAGTTTAGGATTTGATGCATCATCCATCTAATGCTATCTGTCTGCATTTCTGACACCCCCACCTGCTCCCAGCACCGTGTTTGGCACCCGCTGCAGAGCCAAGAGGGACAGCACGTGGGGCTGGAAGGGGACAGGAGCTCCTGGCAGCTCCACACCAGCACACACAGCTTGGGGCTTGAGGACATCACTGCCAGCAAAGACAGCCCTGTGCAGAGCCTGATCCCCAGGTAACCACCCAAAATCCTCTAAGGGAGGATGCCATATCTGCCATGGGAGCCAGCAGAGCTCTGAGCACCAGGTGAGCCTACCCAGGGTCAGAGATACAGCGCTGGCCATGGGTGAGCTGCACTCTGTGGTGATGGGATGTCACCACGGCCAGGTGACCATTCCCGGTGCCCAGGTGGATGGGTGCTCGTGGCTTTCCCCTCCCTCACGCAGCAGCACATGGCTGGAGAAGAAAACAGTGAGGCCTGGGGAAGGGAACTGGCGAGGAACAGAAGGGTCTGGGCACCTCTTTGAGCAGGGGAATGCCGCACCCATCGGCGCTCCCAGCAGGAGCAGAGCCAGCTCCATCACCAGGAGAGTGCAGCTGCAGGGAAGTACAGGCGAGACCATCTCCCCAGCGGCTGCCTCTGCGCCGCCTCATTAGCTGCTCGGCTATTCCCATGAGCGTTTAAAAGAACAACAGTAACAACCACAACAAAAGGAATCACACGATTCAACCAATTTTCTCAAACAAACGTTATCCAAGGCCATTGTGTGCCGCTGAAAAGGCGGCTGAAAGCAGCACTGCGTCTCCACACGGCTGGCGTGGTCAGGGAGAACGCCAGAGACCCAGAGATGGAGCTGGCTGCCACGAGACAGCAGTCACCGAGCTGCTGGCTTCCCAGGGGACACTCCTCCTTTCATCCCACCCGTGCTGCCCACGGCAATTCCAGCCCCCCCATCCACGAGCCCCCGCAGCAGATGAACACGAGGATGCCTCGGAGACGTGGCTGAGCTCGGTGCGACGGCTCCGGGGAAACAGAGGCAGGGGTTTGCTCACCAAGTCACAAGGGGATGGCGAGTCCCAGACCAGAGCTGCCCAGTCGGAGCTGGTGTGTGCTCAGATCTGCCCTTCTGTGTGCAGCCTGGGGGTCGGCGTCACCCTCACTGCTCCCCACGGACCCCGCGGCTGAGCCACAGCCGGTGACCGGCAGCGTCTCCCGCAGCCGAATTACCATCAGAATGGGTTGGCCGGGAAACCTTTGGAGCTTTAACAGACAAAAGGAAAAGAAAGCACACCTCACTTCAGCTACAACCAGCCTGCCATCCAGCGTCAAAGGGAAGAGGGGAATAAAGAGATGGATATTGACAATAAAAACTCCTTTACCGGGCTCTTAAGCTGCTCCTCTCCTGATAAGGCTTTGACGCTGCAGAAGCATTACCACGAAATTAAATAAAAGAGGACGAGTGTCCTCGTAAGCAGGACTTATCCACTCCTGGAGAAGCAGTAATATGCTCAGCAGCAGGTACAACATGCCTTCTCCAGGCTGTGGCTCTGAATGTCCTTCCTGCTGCAGATCTCCCATGCTGGCCTTGGGGAATAACGCGTGCTCACCCTGGACCAGAGTGGGAGGTCAGAGAAAACCAGCAGCAGCGGTGGGTAAGGTAACTCTCTCCCTGTCACTGGTAACTGGCTGCACCCCAGGAGCCATCGCTTCCCTGAAGCCTGTTTTTTTTGTGTTTCTTCTTTTAATTGCCGGGCAGAGAGGTGTGCTGGCTCGCAAAGCTCTCGGCCTCGCTCTCGCAGCAGGGAGCTGAGGCTATGAAACCATCCCTGGAGCTCAGCAGCTCCGTGCCTTCAGCAGCACCCAAACCCAGCCTCACCCTGGGGCCACAGCGCTCGGGGAGCACTCACCACCCCTGTGTTACTGGGCACAGAGCAGCACTGTGCAGGGAGCTATCTCACTCCCACTGCAGGGAGCAGATGGCTGTTTATGTCCATGTCCCCACCCTGACTGCGTCCTTACCTGCCTGCTGCCCACCCTTAGCCCAAGAGCCTGCTCTACATCCCCTCGTGTCCTCGGGGACCACCATGGCACAATGCCACTGAGGCACAAAGTCACTGGAGAACAGCTCAGCAGAAAGTAAAAGGACTCGTCAGGAGAAACCCTTCTGCGCCCAGCAGCAGCAGGAGCCCATCACCCCTGTGGGTGCACCTGGCTCTTCACGGCATCTCGACTGACATGGCATGAAGATATCTCACTCCTGAGGCTTGGACACTCATCTGCTGTGCTCAGAGCTGACACTGATCTGGTCACACTCTGCCACCCAAGGTAAGAGAGACATCAGCTCCATCCAGTCGCCGCCCATCATGACACAAGGGATGTGCCCTCAGCTTGCTGAGCACCTTCAGACCTCCCTGCCACAGAGCAGGGCTGAACACGGAGCCCTCATCCCCCCCAAACAGATAAAGGCAGAACAGGAGTTACTCCAAAAGCTGACGCATACATTTTTAATTTCCTACTGCAATAAATCTCTGCTCCCTCTGAGGACTGATTTTCTGCCTTTGCTCTTAATGCTGACTGGCCATCTGCCACCAAAACAAACCAGTACCACCTGCCTGGGAGGAATGATGGTCTCCATCTACCCAGGACACTCACACCATCTCCAACTGCCTGTAAACAGGATGGCAGCAGGTGAAAACACTTTCTGCAGCCGAAGAAGAGCTCACAGCTCAGCTCCAGGATGGGGAGCGTCTATGGGAAGGTCTTGCCCCTTCTGCAGAGGGGCAGTTTGCAGGGGTGGGTGCTAGCTCTCTTCCCCCTTCCTCTGCTGCCATGAACAACCCGAGAACAAACAGAGCCTGTGGATTCCTGCCTCTCCTACTGCAAAACCATGCCCGGCTCCTCCATCTGCCAGGCTGCACTTGGTGAACGGCTTGTGAGGCATGTGGGATCCTGAGCACGTGTGGCAGCGGCAGGAAACGCCGGGGAACGGGCCAAGAAGTGTTTTTATGGGGAACATATGGCAGCTCCAGCCTCACACCCTGGTCTCCATCTCAGATGGAGCCGTGGGGACCAACAGCAGGGACAAAAGCAGAGCAGGCAGAGCTGGCTGGCAGGGGATCCACCACGACGCGCATCTCTGCTCCATCAGCCCTGCATCTGTACCCAGTAGGCATCTGGTCACCTTGGAAGATGCCATTTGGCCCAGGTCTACGTGTCAGACACCCCCAGCATGGGCAGACAGATGCTGTACTTCCAGAGCACTGAGGAGCTGCTCGGTCACACACAGCCTGACAGCCTGGTAAGGCTGCCCCGGCTCTGGCAGCATTTGACAGCTGAGTGAAGCGAGGAGAGCTGGACTGAGGGGTGCCAGCCTGGCTGAGACCAACACTAAAGGCAGCAGAACAACCCCGGCCTTCACGGGTGAAGTCCTTCATGGACCCAGCCTGGAGAATGCAGCCTGCACACAGCTCTGCCATATGGCCCACAACTTCACCCCCTGTGCTCCAGCCTGGATTTGCTGTCAATATGGGGAAGCAGTTTAAAATCAGCAGAGCTCCTCAGAGGGGTTAGCTCTGCTGCTGGCGCTGGTGCTGGCTCCGTCCTGAGCTGGCAGGCGAGCCGGGTACGCTGCTGGGACAAAGGTGGGGTGCCAGATGGCACCCGTTGGAGGGCACAAATATCCCTGGCTTTCAGTGCAGGGACAAGCAGACAGTGAGCAGTGTCCAGCAGAGCTGCTGGAGAAGCTTGTGAGCGGCCAAAGGCAGCTGTAAATAACAAAGCAGCAGCCGCAGCCTGGCTCCGGGCAGCAGCCGCAGCCTTCTGCTGCTCAGCCTGCAGCTTTTTAAATGGTCCTGGCACCTCACCTAGAGAAGAACACAGGCAGAGGGGCCAGGAGGGTTGGGGGCTAGTTGGAAATGCCAGGACCTGTTATATCCTGGGGGTGGCAGAGATGGGCTTATTGCCCCCTGGCAAGGAGTGGAGCCAGCTCAACCAGGTACTGGGGGCAAGAGGGGGGCCCCAAAATCCTCAAATTAACAATGCCTATTACAGAAAATACAGTGTAAGCATGGCTAACAAAGACCCTGTGTGTCACCAGAACCTCCAGCCACGTTCAGGCCACCAGAAAAAACAGCTTCTGCACAGGGAGAGGCTGTCCTGAAACAATCCATGTGGGACATGGCCAGATGCAGCATGGAGAATCTGAGGCTCAGCCTGTATCACACCTTCCACAGCCAAACACTCGCAAACACTGCCTTCCCCAGCTAAGACTTGGGATCTCCAGGCTAGAAAGGAGAAGAGGGACCACGATGGTCCCTGAAACCAGCCTGGCACTGGGCAGGGAGCTGGCACTGCCTGAGAACTGGAAGGCACCTGTGGAAGGAGGTTTGATGCATGGGAAAGGCAGCACTTTGCCACACAGGAGCCAGCAAATCCCAGGAGCTTCCTGCCACAGGATGCCAGGGAGGCTGGAAATTCAATTGGGTTTGAAAAGCAATTTGCAGCTACTAAAGGCAGAGGTCTCCACAGTTCCCATGCCATAGGTTGCCAGATCCTGGGAGAATTTACACCAAGAGTTGTCTGATCAATGTGCAGCAGGAGAGGGGACCTGAGCCCACCTTGCTGGCACAGCTCATGTGCATGGGCTGCCCGAGGTGCCCATGAGTGTGGCAGAGATGGGACCCCAGTTGCATGTGCCCGACTGTGCCACTGGATGCCTTCAGGAGGCCCTCAGGTTCCAAGGCAAGCACTCAGCACCTGCAGGAGTGAAGGAGGCTGAGTGTGAGATGATAACAACCCCCAGGTTTTTCAGTCACACAGCCTGGCCATGCCTGCACAAATCTGTGACAGGCTGGGGTGCTGTGGAACTTGTTTAAACCCCCCCTGAAGATGCTGGGTTCCCTCATTTGTGCAGGTTTCCACCATGTTACAAACACCATTCTCCTCCAAATTGTTTTATGCTATTACAAACACCATCCTCCTCCACCAAATTGTTTGAACCAGGGGCTCCCACTCAGGTAAAAATTTTCTTCTCCAATCTTCCCTACGATTTTTGGCTGTTTAAAGGATTTTTGTTCTCCCCAGCTGGAGAAGAGGATCAAAGCAAAATCCTTTAGCAACAGGGTCAGGCCCAGAAGGCTTGTGCTCCTGACTCACACAGCAGCAGGGAGAGGACCACAGGGCTGCTGGCAAAACTGAGCAGAGCTGGAGAGCCTGGGCTGGAGAAGAGGGAGTTGAGACAGGCAAGGCTTCCCTCGCAGGGCTCTGACAAATCTGCCTGCAGTGAGAGAAGGTTGTGAAGAGGAAAGCCTGTCTCCTCTCTAGCACACTGAGAACATGTCCCAAGCACAGGCTGCAAAGCCCCACCATGGGACAATTTTTTTTAGAGTATCTTTCTTTACATTTGGCGATGCCCAAGCAGCTCAGCACTAACCCAGGGCCTGGGAGAAACTGGTTTCCAGCCCCTCCTCTGTCACCATCTGCTGTGGTGACCCTGGCCATGCTACCTTGGTCCTCTCCTCCGTGGTGCTCCATTGGTGCCAGCAGGCAGGAACCCCCCCTTGCCCAGCTAGGCAAGACTCAGAGGGATTTTTGTCTTTGTGAGGACTATAGAAATACAACAAACAGGCAGTCAACACTGGGATAAAATGAGATGAACACATAAGAGGATTAATCAGAGATAAGGAGCAATAGAATAAGATTTACAGCATTTTTCTCCATTATTTGTGTGATGCTCAGCTGCATGATGGGGGCTTGCAGTGATACCAGTTCCCCACCACAGCCTGGCCACTCTCTGCCTGCCTGTCACTGCCACACTTTTATCTCAGGAGGTCTCTGTGTCTCATTAACTTTGCTTTCTGGTGGCACAGGAGGCAAACACCCTTGGCCCCGTGGGGAGGAGGGGGATTACACCGGCCCCAGGTGCTCCTGCACCTCTCATGCTGGCACAGACAGCGTGAACCCAAACCCCAAACCGAGCCTTTCCTACAAGAGCTCCCAAGCACACGCAGCTTGTCCCCAGGGCCTCGTGTCCCTCAGGGACTGGGTCTGGCTGTGGCATGGCACAGCAGCTCCTCTCCAGCAGCAGGAGAATGGCTCACCCCCCACACCTGCGTGGGCACTCGAGGCCCACCCTGCTCCTCCAGCAGGTTTGCAGGAGGAGGAATTTATCGCTGCATATAAAGTTCAGGGGGGAGTTAAATAAGGCGGGAGATTTACACATCCTTTACATTCCATTAGCAAGCAGGCACAGCCTGCATCCCCTCCCAGGCATCAGTGAGGAAGATTCAGGGAGGCTGTCAGCCCTCCTCTCCCACAGCTGGCAGAGAGGCTTGAAAATCCAATCAAGCACTTTCCTCTGGGCTTTCAGGAATCCCAGGACTTTCACTGTGGATTTACGGGGAGCAATTTCCTCAGTGGATGGCTTGGACCTCTATCTCCACCCAGCACAGCACAGAGCAGGGCACGGAAGGGACCTGAGGGAAGAAATGCCGGAGGAGGCAGGACAGCAGGAGAGATAAGAGCATCCCCAGCCCAGACGGCTGTGTGACAGCCCCTGGGTGCAGAGGGAGCGTGAGTTGGACTCAAAGCTCACCCAGCAGGCTCCAGCAACCCTGCCCTGCCAGCCCATCCAGGGTGAGAGCTCGTGTTGAAACAGAGGTGGCAAACACTGGAGCATTTCTGGCAGTACAATATTGGTGAGACAGCCCCCCAAGCTGTGACAGAACTGTCCCACAAGCTCGCCTGCACGGCAGGGCAGCAGGGACTGTCCCATCAAGTTCCCAATACTGCCACCAGCCTTGACAAAAGCTACACAGGAACCTGCTTATGGGAAGTGACAAACACAGCCTCACTCAGTCCCCCTCCACCCCTGCCTTATCTAGGATCCCTCTCCCCGCTCTGGGGCTTAGTAAAGCTCTTGAGCTGATGCAAGATAAAGGCAAAAACATTAAAAAGAGAAAATGCACAGGAGCAGAGGAGCCTTTGCGTGTGACGCTTCCAGCCTGGGGCTGCTGGCCTTTTTAGCAGAGCGGCTTAGTTTATACTTCTTTATAATCTCTCCATAATCAGCTCCCAGCTCTGCTGCCTGTGCCAGGGTGCCCCTGGGGGTGCAGGGCAAGGAGGGGGCTCTGCAAACTGCAGCGTGAGTGCAGTGTATTTCCCAGGTATATATATTTAGAGGCACACCTGCCCACGTGGGCTCTGTTCTCAACACGTGGGTGTACAAATGTTGCACCGAAGAAGCAGCAGCAGCCTTGGAAGACAGCACCTGTTTGTGTACAGCCCCGTGACTCCTCGCCCACCCCAAGGTGCTCACCTGGCGAAATGCTAAGGGAATAGGACCACAGAATGGCCTGGGTTGGAAAGGACCTCAAAGCTCATCCAGTTCCAATCTCCCTGCCATGGGCAGGGACACCTTCCACCAGACCAGGCTCTGTCCTGCACTCTTCCACAGATGGGGCAGCCACAGCTTCTCTGGGCAGCTTGTGCCAGGGCCTCTCCACCCTCACAGGGAAGAATTATTTCCTAGTATCTAATCTAAACCTACTCTCTCTCAGTTTGAAAGAGACATGGGGACACAGAGCTGCTCCTGGCACAGCATGATCTGACTTGCATGCCCCAATGATGCATGCACACATTGTCCCCAGGGGACAGCCCAAGGGACAGCTCCATGCAGGTCCCCCACTGCCACACAGCCTCCTCCTCTCTGCCACAGCTCCCAGGCAGCACCCAAGGTCACACTCGCCCTGGCTGTGGCAGAAGAAGGGGCTGCCAGGGCAGCCCTTTGGTCCCTGGGGCACCAGATGGGACCAGAGTACCAGCAAGAGCAAGGTGCTCATTCCCCACGTGCTGCGTGGGTGCCCATGGCATTGCTTTGCCCTTGGTGTTGCTTTGCCCACAGCTTTGCTTTGCCCATGGCTTTGCTTTGCCCTTGGTGTTGCTTTGCCCACGGCTTTGCTTTGCCCACAGCTTTGCTTTGCCCATGGCATTGCTTTGCCCATAGCTTTGCTTTGCCCACATCTTTGCTTTGCCCATGGTGTTGCTTTGCCCATGGCTTTGCTTTTCCTATGGCATTGCTCTGCCCATGGCTTTGCTTTGCCCATGGCATTGCTTTGCCCATGGCATTGCTTTGCCCACAGCTTTGCTTTGCCCATGGCATTGCTTTGCCCATGGCTTTGCTTTGCCTATGGCTTTGCTTTGCCCATGGTGTTGCTTTGCCCACGGCTTTGCTCTGCCCATGGCATTGCTTTGCCCATGGTGTTGCTTTGCCCACGGCTTTGCTCTGCCCATGGCATTGCTTTGTCCCTGCTCTGTGGGGCTGCAGCACCGCCCTCACCACGGTGCTCCGAATCCACCTGTAATGGAGAGAAACACTCCAGCAGGTTTCTAAAAAAAGGCCAAATCATTTATAAAATTGGTGTCACGAGTTTGCCTCCCCTGCCAGGCGAGGGGGAGCGGCAGCTCAGCCTGGTGCTGGTACCAGAGTGACCACTGGCCACTGTGGGCACTGGCCACGTCCTGTGGGCATTCCCAGGAGATGCTGCTGAGGGCACAGCAGCAGCACACCGAGCGTCATCGCAGACCTCAGCACTCCTGCTGCAGAGGGATCTGATGATTTTCTGAGTTCCTGCTGTAGTAATGAGCTTAATCAGCCCATGCAAATCAGTTTCCATTTGAAACCAGCCTTATCTAATGGAACCCACTCAGTATTTGCCTCCTGGAGTTTTCACACAGATCCATCTTCCCCATCTTCACGTGTGAGAGGCAACAGGGGCAGGGAATGGTTTCACCTGCCCCAGCACTGGACACAGCTTGGAGCTCAGTGGCTTGGCTTCATTTCTCACATTCTCATTGTTTCCAGAAACAAAAGGGGGATAGGCTCTGAAAACCCCTCTCCTCTGGCAGTGGATTATGCCCTTAGATCACTGCAGCCATTCAGAGGAGCATTTGGATAAGAGAATTTACACAATTTAGCCCTTGGTGTCAGCGGGTTCAGCAGGAGAGCCCCTCCACCACGGCCTGTTTTGAATAAGCAAATCAGCCACGCACAGGGAGATTCATTTTGTAAAGTGCAAGCGGAAAAAGCAATGCCAGTTCCCATCCATTCCTGGCTGACATTTTATTTAACAGGTTATTCATTTGCCCCAGTGTCCTCAGCAGCAGCAACAACCACTCCTGCGACCTCCCATAACTCACTGCCAGCTCCTTTCCTGGGTGCCTCCTCCTCCTCCAGGAGGTAATTAGCAATTATGAAGGTGTTACATAGCAACCCACCCCATGCTGTTTGATGCCACAGCCCCAGTGCTGGCTCCAGGAGCCCTGGGACAGCAGCATCACATCCTCCAGCACCAAATGATACCTCCAACAGAACCCAAACCTCATCCCTCAGGCTTGATTCTTCCAGGGATTCAGAAGCCTGAGACCTCTTCAAATATTTGGGACAGAGGCCCCCTGAACTCCTGAGAGAGACTGGGCTGGACAGTCAGTCTCCTGGACATCAGACTGGTCAGTGCTGCACAGACCTTCCCCAGCTGCATGGACCCTGAGCCAGGTGTTTTGGTGCTGGACCCCAAGGTGTGCACAAGGCCAAATCCCCCCCTCGCCCATCCTACTTCTGTTCTGTGCATCTCCAGAGCCCTGCTATGGGGCTCTGGCTGATCTGCCAGGCTGGACTTGGTGTCTCAGCCCCAGTCAGGGCAGAGACAGAGAGCAGGTCTCAGAGACTGCGCTCACGATGTTCCCAGACAAGGCTCAGGCAGGGCAGATGCTAAGCTTAAATGAGCTTTGCCGAGGGGGAAAAGCCCTCTGGCAGAAGGTAAGGAGGATGTCTGGAAGGGTGTCTGAGCCCTGCAGAGAAGAGGACAGGGCTGCAAGGAGCTGCCCCTGGAAAGGGAGAGTGGGCTTGGAGCAGCCAGCTGCTCTGGGAAACCACAACCAGCATGGCTCTCCTCACCAACTGCACTGCACTCCTCTTTTTCTTTTTTTCTTCCTCTCTTTTTCTCCAATTTATCTTTTTGACACGTTCAATGATGCTTCTGCAGACTGAAAACAATAGAGACAGAGTTTCAGCCAAGGCAATTTCAGAGCTGAATCAAAGCTAAAATAACCTAGACACAGAGCAGCTGAGCAGAGACAGCTCAGTGAGGGGGACAGAGCAGTGCAGGTGCCCTGTCCCTCCCTGCAGCTCCCACTGCCTGGCTGGCAGAGAGGACAGCAAGTCCCACTCAGGAGCTGTGGGTCTCAATCTCCCATTTGCCTGCCATCCCTTTCTGGCTCTGGTGGCATCATCCCCCACCTCCCACAGATCCAAGCCCCCACTCCAGTGCAGAGCCAACCCTGGCAGCTGCAGCTGAGTGAGTACCTGCTTGCCCAGCACACTGGCTCCGTGCTTTGCATAGCAAGCACCAGTATTTGTTGGCCAGACCTTACAGCCCTGCAGAGCTTCTAGATAGAGATTTTAGTATTTTTTTTCCCCCCTACAAGTGCTACTCTGCTGCTACGTGAAGGAGGTGGAAGGGACGGACGGAGAGACACACAATTGGGGAGAGAGGGAGGATGAGCTGGTTCTGCCAAGTGAATATTGCAACTGGACTCCGAACGAGGAACAAGACACAATCCTCAGCATGACTCAGCCTGGAAGCACATGCTGCTTCCTAGTCCCACTGCCAGGACTGGCAGGTCCCCACTGCTCATCCCACAAGGAAGCAGCCCATGGCTGCCACCCCAGCGCTAGCCCCAAATGCATTTCACAGCCAGGACAGGTAAAGCCAGGCAGCTCCTGGTACCTGGACAGGCTGATCATGCCAAAAGGCAGCCAGGCAAAACAGGGGCTGATGCAGCACAGGACCAGCTGTGCGTGGCTGACACGCTGCTTGGTCTCTCGCAGACCTCCTGAAAGCAGCTGTCAGAGCCTGTCTGGTTCCAGCTCCCTGCCTCTCCAGACTCTCCGGTAATTCTGCTCCGCCGTGCGCGTGCCACGTTTGCTCCTCTCTCGGAGAGAAAGGGTTTCAGCACTGTGAGCCTCAGCGCTCCTGAACGGCATCAAAAGCAGCAGGCACAGCAGGGAAACGGGAGGCACAGGATCACAAGCATCCCTTAGGGCTGGTCCATGAGGATGCCTTGTGCCCCAGAATTCCTGCCAAGGGGACAGTTGTCCATACACTATTCACATCCTGGGTGAAGTTCAGGGGGCTGGGAAAGGCAGCATTGTGTCCTGCTGCTCCTGCACTCATGAAATGTCACATCCACCTCCAGGTTTAACTGTGGGGTTGGGCAGGAGATGCTTCAAGAGCCTTCTCTGGGTCCCACATGAGCATCCCCCAGGGGTCAGTGGCTATCCTGGTCCCAAAGAGCCTGTGCCATCCCCTTGGCTCCCCAGCCAAGGCACTGGGAGCACCACACACACTGTGGCAGCCACAGCTTGCCTGGGTGGGTGTGAAACCCCTGGCTGGGGCTGGCAGGCAATGCTCTGCTCATGCCAGAATCTTCTAAGGGAGGTGCTCGGCATCACCTCCTTGGATTAGGGGGATGTTAGACCTCCCCCTCCTCTCTGCCCTCGCCCCAGCTGGCTCCATCTCTCCGGAGGGTACATCCCAGTGCCAAGTGACACGGGCCTGATCATCTTCTGAGGACATGCAAATAAAACCAGAGCCCTTCTCCCTCCTCACACGCCGGGGGAGAGCGTTTCCTGCACCGCCTGTTTACAGCGAACGCCGCGGCATGGCAGCTGGAGTGACAGCTCTGGAGACAACATGTCAGCTCTGGCTGTCCCGGGAGGACGTGTCAAAATGTCACACAGCATTAGCTGCTACAACATTCCTGCACAACACCCTGCAACCCCCACTGCCACGGGGCTGTGGCACCCCTGCTATGCCACAGGAGCCTGGGGTGTGGGAGCGCTGCCTCCAGTCCATTGTCCCTCTGGGCAGTCCCCTGGCCGAGGGGTGCTGGCCACTGCTTTTGTCACCTGTCCCTTGGGTATCTTCCCCTGCAGCAGGACACTCATACAGCCTGCTGCCATGGGCTTGCAGACCATGATAGGCTGAAACAAACACCTGGCTGCCACTCAAAGCACCAGGAGCTGGGGCAAGCATGGGGGGGAAGGATGGAGACATGTTACAGCCCCAGCCCACCTCACACCCACACTGCAACAGCCCTCCAGGAACCATCTGGTGAGCTTGGCATGGGGCAAGACACCTCCTCACGTCAGTCCTGGTGGGGCTGAGTCCCGTGGGACACTGATTCCTTGGGTTTTAAGTTTTGTATTTTTCCAATCCTGCCCTGCCCAGTGTCACTCTGCAGTTCCCTGGAGCTCGTTCAGTGCTGTTCTCTCATGCTCACACACACACAACAAAGCCTCTCCAGCTCTCCAAGGACACCCAGACCCTCCTAGGCCCAACAACTGCAAACCACAATCTTGGGGACAAGGGGGCAAGCTTGGGCAAATTCCATCCTTGCCTGGCTTCTGCTTGGGGAATTGATGCTGAGATCCAAGTGGGAAGAACTCGGGAGCTGTCCTTGTCCATGTTGGGATGCACTGAGGCAGGAGCCTCTGGAGCCCAAAGTGTGCACCTGAAGGGCCTTTCAAATAAATTCCTCATTTTTTCCTTGATTCCTGTCTAGTTTCTGTTTCTAGGTAGCCATTTAAGACATGAACACAGCCCTGATCCCCATTGCCATTCCCTCCCTTGCCACATGCTGCCAGCCCTGGCCTGTGCCCTCGAGCTGCTGGAGTGTGAAGAAAACAGATCTGCTTACAGCACCTCTGCTTTGCCTTCACCAAGAGACACTGAAGCAAATCAATTTTGGGGCAGGTTGAACCCTCTGCAGGGCACTGGTAGAGCATCAGAGAAGCCTCAGAGGAGAGGTGGCCCAGTTAGCACAGCAGCAGCGTCTCTCTCACCCACCCTGCATGTTCACGGCACCATGTTGGTGACCAGAGAACTGCTCCTCATCTGCACGCAAAACTGCCACCCCTGGTCCCCAGAGCTGTCACCTTGGCGCTTCTGGAGAATGACAATTCGTAGCTGCTGCTGGGAACACATCAGATGACTTTGTCCTGAGTCACAAGAAGTGGCAGAGAGAGCTGAACTTGGCCTCAGAGCTCGCTGCCCCTTCCTTCGCCAGCTCAGATCGATGCTTTGAGGCAGTGCCTGGCTCTGGGCAGCTGTGAGGCTGGGGTTAAGCTGCTTGGGCACCAGCTGGGTTGTAAGTAACACAAGAGGCAGCTGCAGTTCCTGTAAGACCAGGCTGGGAACGCCTCTGCCTGACACTCTTAGTTTGGCTGACAGCACCAAAATCACCTCCCAGGGACGTGGACAAGGAGCCACGAGCCTTTGCTGCCTCCTCGTCAAGCTCTGGACACAGCTTCTCCCATTTCCTACTTCACTCTTCAGATTAAAATCCTTCTGTTAGCCTATAAAAAGGTAATCCAAACGGTAACAACATCAATCAAATGCTCTCAGCAGATGAGCCAGTTGGTCCTTCACTCCTCCTGGCTGCCAGCAGCTCATTGTCATGGGTGGACAGGAGCTGCAAGCTCCATCCTGGGACCCGGATGGACATCCATCTGAGGAAGCTGGAGAGGCTCACGGGGCAAGGAGTGGGAGGGATTTCAGCTCCCACCTTGGCTCTGGCACCTTGTCAGCACTCAGCTTGCTGGCAGGGAGCTGCAAGGGTGCTGCAGAGGAAGGAGAGCTCATGGACTGCCCCTGCTCCAGCCACAAAACAAATTATCCCTGTGGCAATTAAAAGGGAGGGGAGACAAAGCCCTCTGACCAGGAGCATCTGCAAATCCTGATGCCAGCACCAGGGGCCGAGGAAGGAGGAGGAGATCTCCCAGAGCCATGGCTCTGTGCCAGCCTGGGCACACACTGGGGATGGATTACCCAGCAGCATTTTGGTAACGACAGGTGGTACCACAAACCTGCAGGACAGGGATAAGATGCTCCCAAGACTCTGGTTACATTTTTACAGCCACGTCAGTCCTGTTGCTGCAGGCAGAGTGATCAGGATATACTGGGGGCTACAGGCAATACGAAGCTCAGGGTGTAGGGGCAGTTTCCCAATAATGCCTGGGTCCACTGAGGCAGAGACATGGTGTTGGTGATGGAGATGTGCTTCACACTGCCCTCAGAGCTGTGCCTGGGGCATCACTTACACCTTGTCCAGGATAGGGAGAACAGAGACTTCTCTGCTTGTCCACAGAGAGGCAAGAGCAGGGCTCTGCAGCCAAGTCCCACAGGGACTGAGAGACCCACAGGTGTTGGACCTGGCCTTTGCTCTTCGTGACAAGCAGGTGATTCCTGGGAAAGCTGCCTGTGCTGGAGCTTGGGTAACTAAGTGCCACCTCATCAGCACAGGGCACTGCAGGAGCTGTGCTCAGCACACCTGGTGCTCAAGCCACTTCCACAAGGCCCCTCTGTTGAACAGGTGCCAGGGGAATGAGCAAGTGATGAGGCACTGTCAGCTCAAACTTCCCCACGTGCCGCTGGCTGGATGCCAGCACGATTCCTCCTGACCACACGCCTCAGCCCTGCTTTACTGGTCCTGTAAAACCCACACACGCCAGCATCCCTGCTGACACCTCATTTGCAGGAATACTGCCAGGGGCAGGTAAACACAGGCAAGTCATCAGTATCAGCATCAGCAAAGAGTATCTAACTTGGACCTTATCCCGCCTGAACAGGTAGCAAGGGAAGGTGTTCCCTTAAAAAGATCTCCTCAGAAGAAGCAAAGCAGATCCCAGCATCTTCCTCTTACAGAGCCAAGGGATGGGAGCTGAGACTGGAGCATCCAGCTTCTCTCCCACAGCCATTCTTCCTTCCTGGAGGAACCCACAGCTCTGGAAAGGCCCCCACTCCCTGGGGAATGCTCTCTTCCCTCCCCCGGCTCAGGCCTGGTTCCCCTCTGGAACTAGAGGATTCTGACTGAGGAAAGCACCTTTTTAAAGAAAATATAAAAACCAAAAATCAGCATTTTATTGCTGTTCTGCATCATCGGGGCACACACTGTGCTTTGCTGGCTGTGATTATACAGACCCCCATGTGAACCCCCACAGCTAACAGGGTGGGGATGCAGCTCCCAAGGTCTCTTCCCTGTGTCCCTACCCTGGTCAGGACCAGGTACCTCCTGCCTTCTCTGAAACATCTCTCTCATCAGCAGGGTTACAGCAGGAACAGACCCAGGGCTCCTCTGCTCAAGTTCTCTGTACAGGCAGTGAAAAGAGGAATCTCATGGGAGTTGCTCAAAGGTGATGCAGCAGCAGTCAGGACAATCGCCAGCTGCTCCATGCACAGAATGCAATTCCCATTAAAGGGGAAAGGAAAAAAAGCAAAGCACAAAAAGCCAACAGAGCGCTGAAGTGCTTCAAAGCATCCTGTGCCTCACCAGAAGGAAGGACCCTCGGCACAGGCTCTCTGACACTGAGACCTCCAGCCTGGGGGATGCTCCAGTGCAGCCTCCCCCTTTCCCACCACCCACCCTGCCCATGAGATGGCCTGGGGGGGCTGCAGTGAGAAACCTCCATGGGGTCTGAAGGGTCTCTGAGGCAAAGTGTTGGGTGCAAAGCAGTTTAAAGCCTTCCCTACCCCTGGAAGGAATCAAAGGGAGTCTGCAGGGTGTGGGACAAACAGTGCTGACACGTCCCAGCACCCCAGGCTGGATTGTCTGGGAAGAGGACATGGACTCCACCATATCCAAGCCCACACACCCCACACAGCCAGCCCCACACCACTTCTGTGGGGAGAAGGACCAGGAGAGGAGCCACAAGGGGTTGTTAATTGGGTGTCCTGCTAATGGGAAAGGGAATTAAGGGCTTCCCTACGAGGCCAGCTCTGGGACCTGGATTTAGCAGCATCGTTTCCCTGGGGATTGCAAAGACAATGTAAATTCCCAGGGGATTAAACTTGAAGAGGATATTCAACTATCAGAATATCGGGGAGACAGGAGAGGCCAGCACCATAGGAGGGATGGTAATTACTTAATTACCTGCCAGCTTTTTATGGACAGTGAACGACATGAAATTTTACATAGATAAATAGAGACTAAATAGAGACTGGGGAAACAGTCGGTGCTGGGGAAGGAGCAGCCTCTGCTATCTGGCTGATGGCAGCACAGAATCAAGGCACGGAGGATGGAGCTGGCAAGAGAGGAGCTGTGTTTGCACAGCAGAGCCACCCCGGGAATGATCCCGGTGCAGGGGACCAGGGACAGACGCAGAGAAGGAAGCAGGGATGGCTCGGTGAGCACTGAGATCAGTGCTGCAAGGAGCCTCAGCCTCTGCTTAGCAGTCAGGTCAGGCAGCACCAACGCTGCCCGGGCGCAGGAACAGGACACGCTGTTTTTCCTCTCGGAAAAAAAACAGGGATGGTTTCACCTTTGCACCACGAGCCAGGCTGGTTCCTGCATCGCTGCCTGTCCCAGATCCGCAGGCACCCCAGGACCTGTGGACAGCACACCTGGGCTTGGCCAGAGCAAGGCAGAGAATTGTTGAAGACCAGGAGAGGCAGAAAGCAGAGAGCCTGCAGAGAGCTGGCTGCCTGCCTCTCCTCCAGGACTGGATGAGAGGACCAAGAGCTGGGCATCTCCCTTGCTCCCTGCCACATCCCAGCCGGCAAGCAGCCTCCCTCCTCACGGCCTTTCCAGCCTGTGCCAGTGCTGGGGAACACCAGACTTCGCCGATTTTTGTTCCAGCGCAGGCTGCCCTGTTTGCCAGCCCGGCTCTCACACCCTGCCCAGCCCCGAGGTCGGGCTCCCCATTCCAGCCGCTGCCGTGGGGAGACATCTCCTGGGTTCCTTGGAAACGCTGCCGAGTGGGAGCTGCCACACGGGGAGTGAGTCACGCTGCCGGCAGGGCGAGGGTGGCTTGCTGGCACGCCAGGCACTGGCTACCACTCGCCCCCCGAGAGCTGCAGTGACAGTGACACGGGGCACGGAGCCAGGGTCTCCTCACGGAGAGGCATCTCCTGCAGCTGGGTGACAGCCCCACGCCTCCCACCCTGCTCCACCGGGCTGGCGGCTGCTAAAGCACTGCAAAGCCATTCCCAAAGGCTGCTTTTCCGTGCCACGGAACCGGGGAGAGAAGGAGCAGCCCTGGGAAGGTAGCTCCTGCAGAGATGAGATCCCGAGTCCCACTGCACGGAGGTATCTCCTCCCTCCCAGCTCAGAGAGTTTGAGACTAAGGGGAAACTGAGGCACAGGGGGAGGAAGGGACTTGCAGCAGATCGCTGATGGTGCAGAAGCCCAGAGGCAAAAAGCTCTTCTGATCCTGCTCATCCTGGGGGAGGCATCCCCCAAACCACAGGGCAGCAGCCCAGCCATTGCCCTTTGGAAACCATCTCCCTGCCTGGCCTCAATGATAGCACAAGCTCCTCAAAACCCGATGGGATGATAAGCACCTCTTCTGAAAGGGAGCAATTACCACAAAATACTGATTATGCAAATACCTTGGTTACCAAAATGATGTTCCCTGAATTCTGAGTGGGAAAGAGAAGAGCTGTGGAGAAAATTTGTTTAGCCAAGAGCTGCATCACTTCTATTTAAAGTGCTGAGAGGTGGAGAGGGGCCTCTCTGGGCAAAAAGGGCTTTAGGAGCCTGGTGACCATCACACCAGGGACAGAGAGGGTGCATGGCATTTCCCTTTCCTCCCAAAACACTTCAGAAACATTACTATCACTCCCTTTGCAAGAACGAGGAAATCGAGGCACGGAAGCAGAAGGCACTTGGTCAGTGAGACCTGGAGTGCAGAGAAGAGGCTGAGGTGCTGCCAAGAGCAGGGCAGGGTATCCCACTGCTTCCCAGTGCCCCACACTCACTGCACTGGGGTGGGACAGATCAGACTTCCCAGAGCTGGCTTTGTGTGGAGCAGAAGTGTGGAGAGAGGCAACAACAGAGAATGGCACTGGGGGAAAAAAGAACTTCTGTAGAATACCCAGAACGGGTTGGGACAGCAGCAGGCACAAGGCTGGCTAGGGCAGGGCTCAAGGGGAACCCGTGTTTCAACAGGCAGAGACTGTCCTGCCTTGGCACATCCTCCCTGGGATGGGGACAATGGCTTGCCCCAGGCCTGGTGTCACTGGCTTGAGAGGAGTGGGGCTCCATGTGCCACCCTGCACAGCCCTGGCTGAGCTCTGCTGCTCTGGGCTTCTTCCAGCTTTATCCACTGCCACGATGGGTCCATTCTGCAGCCCTGAGGCCTCGAGTGGGCTGCACAGCTTGTGCCAGAGGCACAGGGGTGAACGTGGCTACCCCACTGCTGAGAGCAGAGCAGGCCACAAGCATGGTGCCATCTTTGGTGGTGGCAGAGGACGCTGGCAGCCATTTCAGCTTTGCAAGCAAGGCAGCTTTGGAAGGATCAAACACTGACTCGGAAGGGTGGAGGGTGACACACAGTGAGGCAGGGGCCACCATGTAGCACGGCAGGGGTGGCACCATTTCACACCTGGCCACACCTCAGCGCAGGGCGGGTGTAACAGGGCGAGCTGATAACCGCGAGCACACCGCTTCCCTGTGCTGCTTCTCACCGTGCTGCTGGAGCCCTCGCACGGGTCTGAGCTGCCAGCACACCAACCCTGCCCCTAGCACCTCACCTGCCTGGCAGGTGTCTCGCTGATGTGTCTGTGTCTCGCTGACGCCGCACGGGGAGGAAGGAGAACTCGTGACGCAGTAAATGCCAGCAGAGCCAGCCGTGCAGTGCTGGTTCCTGTCCTCGTGGAGCAGAGCAGCCGTAAGTCAGTGGGAATGCTCTCTGCACCGGTGCCAGGTAGATTTATGATAGCACAGGCACTGCTGTGCTGGTCCCAGCATCCCCTCCCTCAGCCTGTGGCAGGAGCCAGTCCCCAGTGTGAGTGTCTCCATGGGCAGCACCCTGCCACTGGTCACCCACTGGTGGGAGGTGACCCCCAGCGCCTTATCCAGCATTCCAGGGCAGGTGGGGACCCATCTTCTGCAAAGTTGCCCTGCTGGAGCACCAGAGATGATGCTGGACTGCAGCAGCCAGCCAGCCCATCTGCTCCTGACAGCCTGGCTGTCCCAGCACGGGGGATCCTGTGCTGCAAGGCAGCCCTTCATTCCCCCAGCCCTGCACGATGTCCCCTCTGTCCTCCCTCCTCTTGTCACAGCCCCTCTTTGGGCACCTTCCCAGCTCAGCCTGTTTGCAAACAGCCTCGTGCAGCTCTGGCACACACAGGCAGTACCAGATACAGTCTGGTGGCATCACTTGCCCTGAAGTTACGTGGCTCACCTGGCTGCTGCCCTGTGTAGGTGGCCACCCTGGGGGCTCCAGCAGCAGGTAAGAGCTCAGCCCAAACCAGAGCTGCCAAGTCACCTGTTTTCCATTTCCAGGGTGAAATGCCTGCCCGAGGACCAGGACTTGGTCTATTTGGACCATGACAGCTGTTGCCTCTTGAAATCCATCTCTGGATTTGAGTGCCCCAATGGTACATCCAGGAGTTTATTCCCATGCACAGGGAGAGAGGGATCTCGTCCCCAGGTACCCCCAGCCCCTACCTGGCTGCCCAGGCAGGTATGTTCTGCCACACAAAGGTGTTCATGGCTCTGCACTCCTGCAAGGCCAGTAATTGCTCACAACGATGTATGTGTTGGATTTGCTTTTGATCAGCGAAAAGCCAATTCCTCCTTATCTCCCTTCTCATCCTGAGCTCACACTACCTCAGGAGAGACAGAAAGTTAAATTCACAGACAAGGCAAGAAAAGCCAGACGCCTCCTGCTTGTAGAGACACAGCAAACAGCACAGGCACTTTGCAGTTCCCCTGTGACACCAGTAGTCCTGCCTGCTACCAACACAGCTCCTGACTTCTCTCAATTTGCTCTAACTCTCTTACTCCTCCCCAAAATCAAGCGTCCTGTGCTCTGCTGGGGGCAAGGGGCTTGCTCGGGTTGCCAGTTCACCCAGCAGGACTAACCTCACTTTCTACCCACGTCACACAGAACAAGCCTGGCCTCGACTGCTTACACCGTGCTGGGGACCAAGGGACAAGGTGTCAGTGCCTGGTCTCTCCTCCCTCCCATCCAGCACCCCACAGGCTGCTCCACCACCCTCCTTCCACCCAAAATCCCAGCCCTGCTGCTGTGACAACCTCTGCATCCAAACCTAGGGATAAATCCAAGGAGTTGCCAAGCCTTTATCTTAACACGGAACCTTACACGGGTGGCAGATCCACTTGCAGCATGGCTGGTGCTGTGACAGCAGGACACTGATCCTGCACGCTGCCACTGCATGGCTTCACACCAGAAACTGCTTCTGGAGGGCTGTGCAGATCTCTCTGGTGGCTGGAGGTCCAACCTCCAGCGTGGACAAAGTGGACTTGTTCCCAGCTGTCTGTCACACCCCAGACACTCTCACTCTGCCAAAGGTAGGGCTTAGCTTTGGGTGTCAAAGCTCAAACCCTGGTGAGCCCTGCCATGGTGTTTCTCCTCATTTGGACTCAGGTTCCTGAGAGTTCAGAAACCCTGGCAGGAGCCCTGCTGGCCTCTTCCACTGACATCAGCTGGCTGTAGGGAAGTGTCCTGGCACTTCTCTCCATGCTTTTGCTGATGGGGATGAAGGCAGAGATCCTGCTTGCCTTCCCCTATGACCACACAGCTTCCTGCACCTGAACCCCTGAGCTGCCCTCACACCACCCATCTCCCCAGGCCAGATGAGCAGAGCACAGGCTGTGAGCAATGCTGGGGAACAGATCTGCTCAGAGAAGGTCTGGATGGAGGCCCCAGACAAAAGCTCTTTGGGGCAGGGACTGCACCTTTTGCCTCCTCCACACCTGCCCCAGCGCCCTCCTGAAGAGCTGGAGACACAGCAACACCCTGCATCCCATGGGAACAGGAGGGGAGCCAGACCCGTGGCTGTGCCAGGCCTCTCTAGCACTTGTGGCACGACTGATGGCAGGAGGATATCAGGGACACCACGCCATCTGCCCTTCCCACATCTCCCAGCTTTCCTCTTTTCCGTAACTCCCATTAATATTAGAAGCCTCTATCAGGAGCCTTTTCAGACCGGCAGCCTCCGAGTTGCTTGGATACTGTTTGCTGCAGACAGCTGCTGCTGGGAGGGCTCAACGCCAGCCCACTTCCCAGGGCTGCCACCACGGAACCTGGTGGAACAGCCACGCTCCCTTCCCCAGCGTGTGCCAGGAGCCGGAGGAAGCAGGGATGAGCTGGGAGCAGCTCTGACACGCGCCAGGGATGAGAGAGCCCGGAAAGGCTCGAGGGCTGCGAGGCTTCGTTTAGGACTTGGAGATCCCACAGCTAAGGCTTCAAAACGTTCCCAGCTCAAGGGTAAGGGCAAGTTTCCAGAGGAACATTCATGGAAAAAACGTGCTCAGCCTCACAAGATTTATTTGGCCAAATCTGGACATAGAATTCAATCATAAAGGAATGAGAGAGAGGATTTTACTTTGTGGACAAAGTATTGGTGTGGGCTTAATGGTGAAGTCTCTGAGACCTCCATAATACTCTATGAATAATCAGGTATCTCTTCCAATTTACAGCATACCATAAAGTGCTGCTACAGTTTTGAAGACAGTGCTTTTTTTTTATACTATAGCAATGACAAAAAGCATATTTTACTGCAGGAATGGCAGTGCAAGCGTATTTATCCATCGGCCAGGATTCTGTGGTATACTTTCCTCTCTAATGGTTGTAAAAAACATACATCCATCCCAGATTTATACCCAGATTTTCCATACTTTGCTTTGAAATTTGCATAATATGCGAAAGTTTCTATATAAAATGGAGAAGAGCACGGAGCCGCTCCTGCCAAACCCAGCCGCTGGAATTCAGCGCTTCTCCGTCTCGCACCGCTCGTGTTTCCCCACAGTGACAGTGCTCCAGGGATTCTGGAACTGCCCTGGGGATCCCACCTTTTAGCTCTGCACTCCCAGAGAGAAGGAAAGCTGAAGGGGAGGTGGATGAGGACCCCGGGGCCAGATCAGTACAGGAATGCCCAAGGGAAGAAACGTGAGTGGAGCAAGTTCTGCCAGTGCTGGTGAAAGGCATCTCCAACACCATCCCACCTGACAGCTTCCTCCATCGCCTCAGCGAAGCACTGCCTTTTCTTCTTGAAAAAATATTGTGGAATTAGAAGTCTGATTGATATGAATATGTAACAACGCTGCTTTATTAATAGCAGCTGCATTATCAGTTTGCTCCCTGCTATTGGCAGGAGATCTGGGACAATATGTGGTTTGAAAACTAAAGAGAAATGCAACCCGCAAAGGCAGCGGCAGCGAGATAATTTCATTCCTTTTCCTGTGGAGCTGGCCAGGGTGACACGGATGCATCGCATCGCTCTTCCTGCCTGGTCACAGGAGCAGGCACTGGGATGGCTTCACAGTGTGCATGGTCCTGAACACACCCACAGCCATCTGCAGAAGGATATGCATTCAGTGCCCCCGGCACAGGCAGGAGACACCCCTCCAAGCCAGGGACCACCACAGCCAGCTTTAACCTCTGCAAATTGAGGTCATTTGGTACAGAGCATCACGCAAATCTCCCTGGCACGGGTAATAAACTCCCTTCGCAGTTTGCTTTCCTTACTCCCCCCATCACCACCCTGGAGGCTTAAATGAAAACAAGATTACAAAGGAGATTGGATTGGACATATATCTGGTGTGCTATTTTAGCTGTAAATTATGCCAGCTTCATAAAACCCCAACTGTTCTTTCCTGAGATCCCTGCATAGATTGGCTGGCTAAGATCAAGCAACCGGCGCTCGCTGCGGGCAGGCATTGTCTAGAAAAACGCTGAGAGGGTCCAAACAGGAGCAGGATCTTAGAGTGCTACATCCACAGCCACATTTATATGCATGGACACACAGCAGTGACACCCAAGAACTTGCTGTGCCCACTGCTCAGCTCAACAGTGACACACACAGAGGTCTTACAAGCCCCTACCCGCCAGGCTTCGGCAAGCCGACCCTACAGATCATCTGAGCTGTTTCAGCTGACAACAAGGCTTTCCTCAGCCTTAGTGAACCCCAGGAGAGAGCAGAGCACCAGGAAGCACGGTCCAAAGCGAGGTGTGGGACAGGGGGCCGTGCTCTGTCACAGAGGGAGCACACACAGCAAGGCGAGCAAGGCTGGCTGCCGTGGCAGCCCCGGGCGAGGCTGGGCAATGTGGCTCTGCAGCACCAAGGCAAAAACTGCCCCAGCCCAAACTTTGCTACCAGCAAGCCTGGCAGGAGGTTTTGCAATTCCTCTCACGAGCATCACTGCACCTTGGCTGTGCTCCACGACCCTGGAGGACAGAGCAGCCAGGGCTCCCAGCACACGGAGCCGCTCCAGGGAGGGTAGTGGTGCTGCTCAAAAGGAAGGACACAGCTCTGTTCACACTCAGCTCCATCCCTGGCCCTCTCCTGTCTCTCCCCACATGAGGGGCTGGCTCCACGCTATGGAGGCACATGCAGTGCCTTGGCAACCCAGGCCTTGAGCAACGAGCCACAGCCTGGCTGCTGCGAGCACTCTGCCACCTCCGAGGGACAAGAGCCACTCTGAGCCCTGAGGGGACGAAGCCAGTGGAGCCCCACAGCCCATGGGTGCTCTCCTCCACCCACTGCCCATTACCTGGAGGGAGACAGCTTGAGAGCAGCAGCACACTTCGCCTTTCCTGAGCAAGCAGGGCAGTGAGCTGTCCTCCCTGCCACACTCCCATGGCCTCACCTGCTCGGAGCTCAGCCAGGTCCCACCACGCTCCCCACAAGTGTCAGCTCACAGCCTGCACTGCCAGACCAGAGCTGGACACAAGGCAAGGCCCTCCCTGTCGGAGGACGGGTCCAGCCTGTCTCATCCATCCTCCTCTCCAAACAGCCTACAGCAGACTGAGTTTTGCACATCTATCCCAAGTCTCCCACATGAAGAATCCCTGCAGGGTCAGTGACCTTTGAGGAGACCACACAATTTGTGGGCAGACACCTGCAGATCTTCTCTGAAGGCAGAGTGCAGAAGCCCTGCAAACACAGAGGCAAAGGAAGCTGGCAGAGGTCCTGCATCACAGTGTCATGTGCTAGAAAGAAAGGGACACATATTCAAAGTGGTCAGGGCAGCACAATAATGCCGGTCAAATGTGAAAGGCCCACAACCAAAGACTCTGGGGTGCCTCACCTTGCTCTCCAGTGGAGAGCTGCATCTGCCTCACATGGACACACACGTGTGTCCCCACCTGCAACCAACCATCTCTGCACGTTCCTCTGTGCCATTCACCACCAGGACCTGGCACAGGACTCGCCTGCATGTGTACGTATCTATTGATACCAAACCAGGCTTCCTGGGCAATCAATAATGCTATTTAAGAGATAAGTCTTGCTATTGACTGGCTGTTGAGCCCAGCTCCTGCTTAATTTAAAAGAGAGGGAGAACGGCGAGGCAGCTCAGAAGTGTTCCCAACGTCACCAGGCATCCGTGTGTGTGCTCAGGCTGTGCAGGCAGGGATGGGGGGTCAGGGATGGAGGTATGGCAAGGCACAAGCACAGTGGTTTTTACACAGTGGAGGGTCTGCGTGCTCTTGGGGGAGACAAGGCCTGTCTGTGAATGTGTGTGAGCACTCGCAGTACTGAGCAGAAGTTAAAACTGGGCATGGTGTTCCCTCAAACCCTCAGTTTGAGGCTCCTCAACCATCCTGCACCCAGCCACGGTGTTCTGATCATCACTTCAAGTGGCATGAAAGAGCTTCTTGGCTGCCAAGTCCTCAAAGGTGGCTCCTGGCCATCAAGTCTTTGTCCTGGCTGCAGAAGTGTCTGCTCTGGTACCTGTAGGGCCTCCCCCAGCCCTCTCCTGGCTCTCCATTTTCATGGAAGGCAACTCTCACCACACCAGGTGAGAGCAGGGGATGAGCAGAAATCACTCAGCCTCACAGGAGAAGGTGTGAAGCAGCAGTTCCTTTCCTCCCTGTGGAGGACAGCCATCCCTTAGAAGGATTAATATCCAGCCAGATCAGAGATTTCCAGCCCTCCAAGAAGAAAGGAGCTGAACACACCCCCAGAAGGAGCCACAGAAGAAAGACTCTGACCAAGTGGAAAAAGGTGTGTCCTTCAACAAGCCAGAGGCAGCATCCAGCCCACAGTGCCCAAGGCCACCACTCAGATGAGCTGTATGAGTTGATGGTGCCATTTTTCCTTTCACATTCCTAAGTGCTTCTCCCTGGCTGATGTGGATCCATGTCTCTGCCCCCTGCTTTCAAAGCTGGAGCAACCCAACAGCATCGGCACTGTGGGTGGGGAGGAGCACACCCAAACAAGCCCTGCTCTCTCAGGGAGCCAAAGGCCCCTTTATATCACCTCATCTCCCTCCTCCCATTGCAGGCTCTGAGACATCACCCAGGGATGTCCTGGGGGAGGAGGGTGGCCTCAAAAAGCATCTCAGCCCTGGGAGATGTGGGCTGTTTTCTGCCCCACGGAGGCAGAGATGGGAGCAGCCCTGCTGCCCCAGTGATGATATGGGGACCCTCAGATGATCTGAGCCTTGTTCCAGCCAGGCTGGATGCTCCTCAAGGCAGCACCCAACTTGATCTTTATCTAAACACGTTTTTCACTACAAACCCATGGAGCCTGAGTGCTGGAACTGCCCTGGCAAAGGACACAGAACTCAGGGGTATGAATCAGGAGAGAGGCTTGCTACTGATTTCAGAGTGAGGGAGGAAGGACCAGTGCTAAGGCAAAGCTGAGGACTTGAGGCTTTGTCCTTGCAGCCACCAAGCAAATGATAAAAGCATCTTCCTGCTATCCTGGGGCTGTGATTGGAGGTAAAATCCCAGCTCTGCAGATCCACGGACAAGTCCCAGAGCTCTGCTCAGCCCCAGCATGCAGGTCAGCTCCCAGGAGCTCAGGTGGTGAACATGAAGGTGGCTGGTGCAAATGGCATCTTCTCCCCTGACTTCTTCCCACTCAGGGACTTTTCCTGTGCTAGACAAGGCTTTATGCTTTTCAGTTCCAGATCAAAGCTCAGACTGGCTCGGTCTGAGACAAAAAGGAGCTCCAAGGCTCGCTATAACCGCACTGTTGTTACCTGTAAGCATGTGGCTGTCCTCCTGCCTTAGGAAGATCAGGGCCAACAGGTCCCTGTCCACCCTAGTCCATGTTGTGGCACCTCTTCCCTTCCCCAGCCTTATCCCCAGCACTGCTCCCCTTGGCTTACAGAGAGGGACCAGGCCTGAGCCCACTTCAGTTGCATCCCCTCTGTGCTCCCCACTGTGCTCCATGTCCCTTTGCAAAGAGGACATGGGTTTGCATCTGCTCCATAGGTCCATGCTTAACAAGTGATTCCAATTCCCTTGAGCTGATCAAGCTTCCTGGGCAGCCGAGTGAGCTGCTGGCAGCCTGTGGCTACTGGCCTCTAGGGACAGGATTGGGGACTTCACACCAGGACAAGCCACAGCAGCTGGGGCTACTGCAGGGACAGCCCTTGGTGCCAGCAGTGCTGAAGCCCTGGGAAGGGGCAAACATGCTCCAGCTGTGGGATAGTGATGGCTCAGTGCTACCCATGGTGGAGCACCCAACCAGCAACACCCTGTGCCCCCCTTAGGTGTTGGTCCTGCCCCAAGGCTGAAGATGTGGCTTCCAGGCAGAGCTGCAGCACAGCAGCAGCTGTCGCCATGCCAATCCAGTGGGGAGCTGGCACCTTGAGCTGTCAAACCGGGAGAACAGCCACACTACCAACCTGTGCCAGGGTGTCCCAGGGGGCTGATTTCCCCCACGGGCTCCTGCAGCAGCATCACAGAGCCTGAGGAGCTCAGCTGCTCTCAGCAGCAGGCACTCCTCGATGCACCCCACCACTCCTCAGCCCTGCTCTGTCACAGCCCTGCCCTGTCACAGCCCAGCTCCTGCCAGAAGCTGTTTACACCCACGAGCAATGGCCGGTCCCTGCTGCCCTGGGGGCTGTGAGGTGACAGCCACAGTGGAAGGAGACAGCAGCATGGCAGTGAACACAAGAGAAAGGTGAGCATCACGGGGGTCCTCAGCCAGCAGCCAGAGAGTGGGAGGCTGCAGGCTCAGCCACACACTGGTGCTGTAAGGCACAGGGACAGGGCACTGCCTGGGCAGGAAATGACCACAGGGGAGCCAAAAACCCCCAGCTTGTTATATAAAAAAAAGGGATGCTGTTTTGTTTGCTGCTCAGGTGCAGCATGCACTCCTCACTGCAGGACAACATGGATGCCAGCAGCTCATGGATGGTATGGGAGGGCTGCTAAACCCGGGGAGCACCCTGCCAGGGTCTGTGCCCAGATCAGCAGCAGTGCCAGCCCTCCCCTTCACTCAGCACCTTCCTCTTTCCAAAGATGGGCCACAGGCTCAGCCTCCCTTGGGCTTGACCCAGAACCACTCTGCCCTCCAGGCAGTCTCATGCCAGCAGAGGTTCTCACACACCAGAACACACATCCCAGCCCGCCCTGGTGCAAACCAGCTTTTCTCTCCTCGACCCTTCTCTTGCAGACATGGGGAAACTGAGGCACTGGAAGGCTGAAGGTGGCACACAGCCCCTGGTTGTCATCAGAGAAGAGAAAGGTGAGAATGTTTTCAAACTGCACTTCCTCAAAAGCAAGCCATGTCTCTTCACCAGTTCTGCTGCTGACAAGGAGAAAAGCTCATCCCATCCAAATTGCTCTAAAATAGGAAAATGAGGGAAAAAAACCAAACCCAAACAAGCCTCAAGCCAGAAGCCAAGTACGTTTGTCTCCGTTCTTTCAGCTCAATCAGCCACACTTCATGATGGCAACTGCCATGACACCAGACTAATAGCAAGAACATTGTCACCCAGGAGCACGCCAAGGTGACCTGAGGGGGAAGTGGCGGAGCTCCCTGCCCCGAGCCCCACTTTCTCTGCTCAGCCCTGCCCTGCCCAGGGCCCCGCGGCTGGGAAAGCCATCACCGGTGCGTGCTGAGCTGCACCGATCCGATCCAGATCGCGCGAGCCCCTCAAGCCAGATTCCTCCTCCCGTGCATCCTCGGCGCGTTCCTTCCGCGGATGCACCGTGCGAGGGCTACCGAGGCAGCGACAGGGAGACGGGGCAGCGGCACGGCCAGCAACGGGGTACCCCATCACCACCCCGGCACCAGCAGAAGGCCACAGGCACCTCTCCAGCTGACCCTGCGGGCTCAGCTCCCAGCGGAGGACGAGACAGAGCTCTGCTCCGGCTCCTCCACGATGAGGAAGCCAACGATGGCTTCTGAGCACCCCGCGCCCGGGGAGCTGGGCATCCCTTGTGACACGCCGCGGGAGAAGCGGAGCGGCCGAGCACCGGGACGCGAGGAGGTGCCGGGGAGGGGGCGGCAGCTGCTCGCCTCTCGCGGTCCCCTCGGTCCCGCCGGAGCATCCCGGGGCAGCCGGCGAACTCCCCGCGCAGGACCGACGGGTGTCCC
>VZTN01007974.1:410283-448377 GCA_013400515.1 Erpornis zantholeuca
GGCAGGCACCGCAAACCCCCGCACCTCCCGCGCCCCTTCCCGGCAGCCGGGTGCCTTCCCCAGCCTCTCCGGGAGCCCGCCGGCCGCGGCAGGGGCTCCTTCCCCGAGCAGTTTCGGGCCGCCACTGGCCTGCCCTGCCAGCCCCTCTGCCTGTGGCACTTCTCCTTGAATGCCGCTTGCCATGTTGTCATCTCTAAACATCATGAAACCCTTCTGCAGTGCTTCATTAGCTTTTTTGTTAATTACCTTTAGACATTATGTATGATGTGCAAACATTGTCACCTTACTCTTCATCCCCTTTTCCAAAGGCATGGGATTGTCTGCCCGCCCGTCCATAGGTAACTCCATGGTAACCACCCTCCCAATCTTGGCGGGGAAAAAATCAACAAAACCTCTTAAGGAAACTACATTATCAATGCATGAAAGGAGGCTTGTGTGCATTTCTTACAAATAGATTGAGAAGCAAGGGCTGGGAGGTAGGTTACCATGGAATTGGGGAATTCAAGTACACTATTAGCTGGCAAACGTACTCGAAAAAGAATGATAGATTTGCAAGCCACGAATTCCTCCTTTGAAAATGTGACTGACTTCCATCATATGACTTTTCACATCTTCCCATTTTGTTCTTTATCAGGGCTTCAAGCAAAACTCATTTGCTTCATTTGTAGAGAAGTTTGACTTGGATATAGTTTCCTGGCTCTAAGCTTTTACAGAAATTGCAGTCACAGTTGCTGCCTGCTATCTCTGTGATCTCAGTGCTCATCCCAGAAGCAGGGCACCCAGCCCCGTTGGTAGCTCAGTAACTCCATGCTGCTCCTCCTCTAAAGCTTGTGGGGAGATCCTGCCTGGTCCTGGCAATCCCTTGCTCTCCATCTCATCAGTATTTTCCAAAAGCATTCTCTGACATTTCAGTTTAGGAGAGTTCTTTAGATTTATCTGCTATAGGAAAGGGCAGAGTATGTGAATTTTCCAACATTGTCCATGGCAGATCCTGATGTAAAGTGATTCATTTCAGTTTTATGTGATGCCTTTATGTCAGAGCTTTTTGCAGCCACAGGAACACAAGAGTCCAGCACAGCACTGGCTGCTTTTCTTCTAAATTACCTTGTCATGGTCTTCATTACACGTTCTTATGCTTTTAGCATGTCACACCTTAAAACTTGTCTCATCCCAAATTTATATCCTCTCCTGTTTTCCCTGTTTGATACAGCATGCACCTTTAAAGGTTGTCTGTTGACATCTACATGCCTCCTTTACATGTCTATTTTAAAGCTGTTGGCATTTTTTGGCCCTTTACAGATACAACCATGAACTTTAAAAGAATATTTCTGGAATGCAGATTGAGAAGATGTAGCAACACTCAAATGCTTTTCTAGATTTCAATATCAGGATTCATTCTGCAAAATAAAACGCCCCTCTCTCTGCATGCCTGTACATGAAGACATCCCCCACAAAACATAACCTATTCCTTGCAGAGTTTGAGTATTTGTTTGTTTGTTCCCAGCTGCTGATATACACCTGTCAGATTTTCTTTCTTTATGTTTGGATGCTCCTATAAAGCCTGCTTAAAGGCAGGAGGCAAGTGCCTCTGAGCAGCACTATCATCTGCGAGAGTTTTACTCTTTCAGCTGCGTTTTTGGCAAAGTTTCCTTATTTTCGCATAGCTTATTTGCCAGACGACTGTTCTGCAGTTGGTGTTGGGTGAGAGTTGGGAAGCAGTGGGAAACTGTAACATGAACAACTTGCTCCTTATCCTGTGCACTTCCCGTGAGGGAAACACAAATTTACTTCTCTTCCTTAGGCATCTGAATCGTTCCTCTGTGGTTATATGTTGCCCTTTTCAAATGTTTTAAGACTCCCTACCTGGTACAGTTAATTCAGAGACTGTCCTCTGGCATCTCCTAATCTCAAAATGCCATCACCACACACCACCTTCCCGTGGGTGCCGTGGGCTTGCCCTGCCCTTTGCTGCATGTCCCCAGCTCTGTGCTGCAGGATGGGACCAAGACTGCTGGGTTTGCACTGCAGCACTTGCCACTCTTCCACGCTGCTGCTCCGTGCTGGATTAGTCCTTTGGGAATCAGCTGCTTTATTGCCTTCCCCCAGGGACTCTTGCTGTCCGTGATGACAAGGTGAGAGTTTCACTGCAGTGCTGGGAGAACCTCAGGTGACAGACACTCTGCTGGGGCTTCTGATGGTCAGAAAGACCAGCAGAATGGAGGTGAGACAACGAAAGTACACCACAGAGCTCATGGAAAGCAAGAAACAAACTTCCATGAGGCTCTTGTTCTCCAAAGAAATGAGCAGTCATGGCTACCCCAGCGCTGGAGGCTCAGGTAAAGGAGGATGACACCAGCATGTGGCAGAGGTATCATGGAGCCAATCAATACACACAGCCACTGATCAAACTGGTGATGCTGGTGGTACCAGTTGGAGCTGTAAATCACCCACCCTGGTACAACCCTCAGCGCCCCAGGAGCAGCACCTGGGGGAGCAGGCGAAGGGAGAAGGTGGGGAGCACGGGTGTCACACTCGTGTAAGGTGGACAGATGAGAAAGGCATCTGTGCACACCTGGGTTTTCTTTCTTGCCCAAGAAAAGTAGAGCAGACCCCTCCCACTCTGTCCCTTGCTCCAAGTCAGAGGGAGTAGGAGAAATCACGACTACCTGATGCCTGCTTGGCAGCTGTCATGAAACAAGGCTGGCAGCTGCCACGCCAGATCTCTGTCTCCTGGGTAGAGCTGCACTATCCCGACAGGGCAGGACTCTGGCTCACACCGCAGACCCAGCCCTACCTGCCCTAGGCTGAAGAGTCCTCAGACTCCTAACCATATGAGGAGCTACTTTCCCAGGGCAGAAATGAGCTGCAAGACCTCTCAGCTGGGTTTGGGGACCCAACATTCAACCTCAGCAGCGTCAGGAGCTGCAGCACGGAGGAAACTCCTGTCTAGTCCCAGCTCAGTGTGAATGAAAGTCAGCACATTGTTGGGGTGGTGGTTCAGAGTTCCTCCTGCTGGGTGTTGAGGGAAGGCTGTTGTGGAGTAAACATCCCATTAAGCCAAGAAAAAGAAAAAAAAGAAAGAGCTTTCAAAGCCCAGTGGGGTGGGAGGCAAACAGTTCTATCAATGCTTGAGAATGAGCAGTTCATATAATCAACAGGCTCACCAGCTGGGAGGAGAGCAGCAGCACAAGGGAGCAGAGCTGGGAGCAATGGGAAACCTTTGCCTTTTCCAAAGGGTTTGTCACCAGCAGGCAGGACAGGCCAGCACCTGCAATTATTTCAGAGGACTCTGGAGATAATAGAATATCCTGAGTTGGAAGGGACCCATGAGGATCACTGAAGTTCACCTTGGTAGGTACCAAGGAAGGCCAAGCCCCTGTGATTTTTCTCATACTTCAGATTTTTTCCCCACCAAGAAGGGCAGGAAAAACTGTTTCTGTCTCCCACTTGGTTGCTGATTTTCAAGAAACCTGTTGGATATCATCTTTGGGAATCTCAGATTTAAACAGATATTGGGTTTACCCCAAAGCTGAGGGCAGGCCAGGGGGGCAAGCATGCAGAGGCATCAAGGGAAGTCAGTCTGGGGGTATGAGCCCCCAAAGACAGGAACCCTCCCAGCCCAAAGCCCTGGGACAGAGAAGCTGCACACCTGGGGCTCCAAGCCCAGCCCCTGTGGGGATGCAGCACCCAGGGAACAGCTACCCTGGAACTGCTGTGGGTGCTGACCCACCCGGAGGCCCCAGCAGGATGAGGTGCAGGAGAGGGGATGGATACTGCTTGTCTGTTCTGGCTGCAGCAGCAGAGAAGTGCCAGGGCTGGCTGGGGAGACAAAAGCTCTCCAGATAGAGAGTAGATGTACCCATCTGCACAAAGCTGCTGGAGCTGCCACTCATCTCACCCAGCCCCTTCCAAAAGCCAGCAGCAATGGGGAGTGGTGCTGGGAAGCCAAATGCCTTTGCTAATTGGACCTGTTACCATGTTTGTTTGGTTTTTTTGGGGTTTTTTTTGTGGCTTCCCTTTCAGGCTGTGGTGGAAGCCTAGGGTTAGAATCACATAATAATTTGGGTTGGAAGGGACCTTAAAAACCATTTTGTTCCAACCTGCGCCAGGGCTTTGCCACCCTCGCAGTAGAGAGTTTCTTCCTAATGTCTCATCTAACCCTGCCTTCTTTCAGCTTAAGGCCTTTACCCCTTGTCTGATCACTTCAGGCCCTTGTCCAAAGTCTTTCTCCAGCTCTCTTGGAGCCCCTTTAGGTGCTGGAAGGGGCTCTAGGGTCTTCTTGGAGCCTTCCCTTCTGCAGGCTGGATGCCCCTCTCAGTCTGTCCTCACAGGATTATCTGGGCCCTGCCAGGTTCTCCAACTCATGCTGGGAACCAAGGCCTGCAGGGAAATGAGTTAAATAATTTTGCAGAGCAATTTTTTTGCCCATCCCATTCCTCATGCCACTGACAACATTCAGGGAATGAAGGTCATTTCTCCAGCAAAGCTTGCTTCAGGCCAGGTGCTTCCTTGGCCCAGGACAGGCACTGACCTCTGTTCTCTCTCTCACAGGGCTTGGATTTTCTGCTGCTACTGACTGTGCTAAAAGGAGCTACAGGGGTTTCTCCCCTCCTCACTCCTCCTCCTGCTCTCTCTCCCAGCTGCTCAACTAGTGGTAAAACAGAAGCTGCTGGATCTTGAGGAGAGAATAAATAGCTTCAGTTCAGCCATGGGAAGGAGATGGAGGCATTTGCTAGAGAGCATCTGACAGCTTGGGGAGAGCAGGCAGAGCTGGCTCTGGAGGAGCTGTGGTAATTAGGATCTGTGTTTGCACTCACTCTTTCATTCAGCACCAGAGGTTGCCATATGGAGAGCAGCCCTGTCACTCCAACATCCCAGGGCCCTACAGCTCACACCCATCTCCCAGGATGCTGCTGCCCCAGCATCTCCACACCAACCCGGCAGCTCTGTCCTTGCCTGCTGTGCCCTGGCACACCCCCAGGGCACCTCTGGGACCCAGCCGTGCTCCCCCTGCACCCTGCACCGCCTCAGGTCCGACAGGAGCCAGGCTGGAGCTGAGTTACCACAGCCTCACGCTGCTCCTTCGGCAGTGATTTCCTGCGCCACGGCAGGATTGATTCATTCCCCTTCTCCTGCACCCTGTCACTGGCAGAGCCGGCAGTGAAATTACACCTTCTGCTCCACACCCCCGCATCCCTTACTGTCTCCTGGACAAACTCCACTGCCTGGTGTTATTTTTAGCTCCTGGGAACTCTGATCTTTTTCTTAATGGGACACGTGTACTATGAAACGTGCACGGGCAGATCGCTCCAGCTGCAGGCTCGCGTGAGGAGCTGCCAGGCTGCCACCCACCTTTCCAGGCATGGAGCAGTGGGACCCATCTCAGCCAGCACCCCTGGCAGGGACCAGGATGGCATTGCTTTGCCCCTATGGCTCTCTTTACACAGCTCCAGCTGTGTCTCCGCACTGCTGGCTGTGTCCAGCTTTTTCCTGCTGTGTTGGTTACCTGCCATGGGATGGAGAGCAGTGGAACCAGCCTGGTCCCTCCTGGAGGCTGGGGGTGCCACGTGCAGCAGGGAGGTGCTGCAGGGACACTGTTTTGGGGTATCAGACACCCCTTGGGGCATAGCCAGGCTGAGGTGCAACCCCAGACCACCGTGGATAAGCTGAGGCCTGGGACAAGGCTGCTGTTTGATAACACTGATTAACAGTGCTGGAGCAGCCACAAGCCAGCCATCAGGCTCCTGCAGCACCACGAGGGCTCTCCCCTCCAGAGATGGAGCAGCAGCTCCTCTTTTCCTACTCGGGGTAAACCAGGGATATTGGAAGATTGGTGTTTCTTACACCTGGTGCTGCTGGAGTGCTCTGACATGCCTGGGAACAGAGCAGCTCCCTGGAAGTCTCTGGATGCTGAGCTGTGCCAGGGGGGTGGGGGGGTAAGGAATACACAAATGAGCCTATTTTTTGAAATATCTAAATTAGGAGGTGGGAGTCTAATTTTAGGCACCTGGTGTTGCCCTTCAGAGCGGTGAGTTAAGGACTGCAAGTCCTTCAGTGAGCATTGCCCCTTTCCTGATGCTGCCTGTGTCTCTAGGGCTGGGGCTGAGATCAGCCCTCACTGCCAGCCTGGCTCACTGCAGGGGCACTGGAGCTGCTCAGACAGGCTGTAATGGACCAGGGACCCCATAAACTCTAAACAAGGACTTTACAGCCTGTTCTGCAGCTGAGCCTGGCTGTGACTCAGCAGCAGGGGAAACCGAGGGCTATAACCACCCGGTGCTGACAGCACATTCACTTTGTTGAGCATCTCTCTGGGGCTGGAGGCATCTCCATCTGAGCTGTACCGTGGTGCTGCTGCAGCAGAGCCAGGCACACCTCGTTAATGCTAACGAATTAAGTATCCCAACACCCAGCGAGGAGGGAAAAGCTGAGCTGCTGCTGTGCTGGGGATGAAACCAGCACACAGACACACTGAATTGAGGAAGGGAGATAGCAGGAGGGGAGATCTCCACTACCTTTTGCATCCCAGCCAGAGACAGCTGCGGCTCTGGCTCCGTGCTGCCTGTGGCAGGTCAGACCCTTCCCACGTTTTATGTGCCTCCACAGTCCCCTGGAAGCAGATTTGCTGCCTGTGACCTAGCAAAATGCCAGACCTCCTGCTGCTGAAGGAGTCCTTCACCTTGTCCTGTCCCACAGGACAACCCCTGTGAGACACCTGTGGTCACCTCAGCTCCCCGGGCAGCACAAGGAGCTTGATATCATCTCTGGCAAGGCAGGAAGATAAATGGGGACCAGAGCACTGTGCTGGCACATTGCTGTTTGACAATTGCCCCTTGGAGGACACCTCCTCTGCAGCTCTGCCAGCCTGCTGCTCTTGTTCAAGACTTTCCAATCATTGTAATAGAGTGAAACCTTATTTACTGCCCTCATCCAGCCTCCCAGCGTGGCCATGGGCACACAGCAGGCATCCTTCCCTCTGTACTAACAAGAGCCTTAATGGCTCTTCTGCCACAGCACAAATCAACCCCCAATAAATGTGGGCACAGGGAAAGGCTGGGAGTGGGGTCAGGAGCAGAGCCAGGGAAAGGGAAGGCAGGAAGGGTGAGGGGCCTGGCTGGGACCAACAGGCAAGGGTCTGGCCCTGAGCAGGGGACAGGGAGCTGGGCTGGATGGCCACAGGGTTGAAGTGCTGGCACGTGATGGCATGTTCATCCATCATCTGGGAATGAAGGGCAGCTGGCAGACACCAGCAGGGATGGGGAGGTGGGGACGCTGCCCCGTGCTGAGTGTGCACAGACTCACTGCACATGAGATCATCACTGGCCATTGCTTTTCGGAAGGCTTGGGCACAGCGTTGTGTCCTTGCCAGGCCCTTGGGAAGCCTTGGGATGTGCTCTCTGTCTCAAGGACATGCTGGGACAGAGTGGCTCCCCGTGGCTGGGAAATGCTGCCTGGGCAGGACCTCACCACCAGGCAGATGCCAGGAGGGTGGGCGACATGACAGGCAGCACTGCCTGCACCCAGCCCCGGGGCCTTGTTCTAAAATGGGACTCATCAAAACCTCTTTTTGGAAGAGATGTGGATGGAACTGCAACAGGGGCAAAGCTGGGAAGTCCCACTCTCCCACCCATGCTCTGGTCCCACGATAATGAGATGGGAGAGTGGAGGTGCCAAGAGGCTCCTGTGTGTCAGCACAGCAGGAGGATGGGCACACATCCCACCGGAGCTGCCCACTTGGGCAGAAACACTGCGTCTTGCAAGAGCATCTCGAAGCTGCTGATTTCCTCTGAGGAGCTTCTTGGCCCAAATCTCCAGAGCGTTAGAAATGCAAGAACATTTCCCTAATCAGCAGCTCCATCAGCACAGGGAATGCCAGCTCCTCATCAGTTCTGTTTGACGCAGTCTCTCACTTGCCATGCACTACCCAAGGCTCCAGTGAGAGCTTCACCAGGAGAAAAACTTCCCAATAGGGTTTGGGGTAGAAACAGCAGTGCAGAGAAACACTGATGCCCCTGTCAGAAGCAGCACCTCTCGGCTTGGATGTTTTGGCACAGGACAAAACTGCTCCAGAGAGGATTAGCAGAGGTGCTCAGAGGGCAGGGACACCCCTGTCGCCAGCCCCCCAGGAGGGGACCCCCAGCCCAACGCTGTCTCTGCTGGGGTTATTGATGTTCCAAGGCTCGTCCTAGAGGTCGGGGATTCGGGCAGCGGAGCTGTCCCCGCGGGTTGCCGTGGTGATGGGAAACGCTGCCACCTCCCTTCGCTGTCCCCGCGTTGGGACAAGGCGGTGCCCAGGCAGCAGAGCTCCCCTGGGGGAGGTTTGGGACCCATTGTGCCTCCCGGGACACTACTCGGGGGTGCATCCCCACCCTCTGTCCCACCATCAGACAAAAGCCAGGGCTCAGGGCAGGCTGGCCTTGCTGGAGCTGGGGTGGAGAGGGAAGGAGATGCTGGGGTGAGCCATGTGGTTTCTGTTTCCCTTCGTTTCCTTTCTGTGCTTTTCTCTTCTCCTTTCTTGCCCTTCCCAGGCCCGTGGCTGGACCAGCTCCTCTCCCATCAGATGTGCATCAGTGGTGGCAGGAGGAGAATGGGCTTTGCAGAGCTGTGGAGGGGGCCTGGGAAGATGAAATGCTCTCATGCACCAGAGACAGATTTCACCCTCCAGCCAGCTAACACAGATGGTTTCCTCCGGGATTCTCCCCTCCTCGTGTGCCCCAAAATGCAGACACGTTCTGGCCGGGTGTGATCAGAGGAATGGATCCCAGCCTTTGCATTTCATGGGTGGTCTAGAGGGTGTCCCGATGCCACAGGGCTGGAGATGCCCTGGCAAAGCAGAGAGTGCCGATCCTCACTCCCCCTCCGGGAAGGGGCAGGGACAACACACAGCCCGAGGTGACATCCTCCTCCTCCTCTTCCAGGGCTGCAGTAGCAAAGTGCATCCTCTTCTGCTGGGAGGGGACACGGCAGGGATGAATTATTCAGCAGTGGTCACTCCTCCCGATCGCCTCGCTCCGCATGAGCTGCACTCCACACGTGCCTGAGGTGCAGCCAGGGATGTAATCAGGGGAAATGGGAAAAGTGCTTTGATGGATGGATGGAGCTGATGTGGATCTCTCCTGTAAGGACAGAGCAGGCCTGGGTCACACCTGGTGCCCAGCCTGGTGTCATCGTGGGAGGTGTGTGTGCAAGAAGCTGGGCTGCCTGGCTGGGGCACTGGGATGGCACCAGGGCCACCAGGAGCCCTCCTGCTTGGGCTATCCTTGCCTTGATTTTACCATTCCTTGCACTCAGCGTTTTCCCCCTCTGGCCTGTGCTGCCCTGCTTGGGGTGAACCCTAAGCTCAGTGGGCCTGTGTCCTCCATGTCCTCTCATCCTTCTCTGTTCCCTCCTCTGTCCCAAAAATCCCTTTGAGACCCCATGACCAAGGCCCTTGTGTAAGTGGCCAAGGTGCCACCACACTGCAGAAGCCGTACTGCAAAATAGGGCAGGAAAGGCTTGAGCTCTGCAACATGCTCCCAGGCTGTCTGAGGAATGCTTTCACAATTGTTGAAGATTCAATGCAAACTAGTCACTGAAGGCCAAGGGCTCTTGTAACAAAATAAAAAAAGAAAGCTTTTCTGAAAGCAAGAGCTGATTCATACTGACAGAGATGGCCATCTATTTAGGAAAGCTTAAAACCTCAGAAACCACCACTTCTGTTGCATCTAGCTGGGTTATAAGCTCTGCTGTAACCTGTCTCTCCAGTGAAAGTAACACATTTACAGCAGTCTCCCTAGTCTTGGTGTCTAAACAACCATAAATCCACAGGCTGAGCAAGTGTGGTGGTGAAATCAGACATGAAGCAGCCAGGGCTTGACACAGAGTCAGGATGGAAGGGAGCAGGAGCCAGCAGTGCCCTGTTCCTGGGACAGGGAACAACCAAATCCTCCCCAAGCAAACCAGAACCTGCCCATGGCCTCCCTTACTTTAATCTATGTTGCAATGAATTAAACATGTTTTAATATCAAAAATGAAAGATCAAGGATCAGCAGCAATAAATCCTCCACACTCATTTTCCGTATTAAGCCGGTGTGTACCCAGGGCAAGTGCGATAATTAGAGTCACACAGTGATTTACTTGGAGGAAGGAACCGAAGGCATTCAGCTGTTGGCATTCTCAGTCTTGGCACGTGTTTATGCCTCAGTTCCCTGCCTGCATGATAAATCCCTCCGTGGTGGAGGGCCTGGGGGTGGAAGAGCTGGTGGCAGCAGGATTTTGGGTTTGGGGAGTGCAGGGAGCCTCAAGTCTTGGGTGCTCCTGCCAGTGTGGATCAAAGGGCAGTGGGCTGAAAGAGAGGTTGTGCTGAGGTCAGAGTGGCCTTTGCCTGTCCCAGGAGGACTTTAGCTGTGTGAGCCTACCCAGGAAAGCCCCTCCACTGAGGCTGGCTCTGGCAGGAGAGGCCTGAGCTCCTTCAAGTACCTCTGGCACAAGCGGTCATGAGTGTTTTGGGGTTTTCACCTTTCTGCCCCTTGCTCAAGCACTTTCAGCACAGGGACCCCCACCCTGGGCTGAGGATGTCACTGTCCCCAGCATCACCCCCCAGCCCCAGGAGTGGAGCATTTTCCTGGGCCGTTTCCCAGGCTGTGGCTCCAGCACAGCAGGACCAGCAGTAGGCACCTGCATTTCAGGCAGGCATGCAGCGAGGAAGCCATGGTTACACACAGATATTTCTGTTCTCAGCTCTCATTTCTGGAGTTGCTTTTAACTTTGTCCTGTCTTTTCAGCTTTTTGGATAGGAGGTGACTTTTTTTTTTTCTCAGCATGGGTGTGAATTCTTGTGGGCACTTTGAAGGCTGGAGAGGTCTCTTCTTGCTGGGGAAATGCAGCTGCAGGCTTTGCTCCCCAGCTATTCCACCCCAGCAGCAGTGGGGTTGTGGAGTGTGATGGGTGTTCCTTGGGTATTGGGGGGGCTTTTTCTGCTAAAAACCTGAAGATTCCCCAGCAACTGGGTGAGGTTGTGGGCTTGAAAACGTACACAGGGCGAGGGGAACTTCAGCTGGGCTTGCAAGTATCAGGAAGCTTCATGCCACTGGTTCCAGAGCTTAGGGGCTGCCCCATCCCTTGGCAGCCAGAAACTGCATGTGAAGGACTTTGTAGATGCCACTGAAATTTCCCCAGGAGGCACAATCCCCTCTGGAAATTTCCCCTTGCATGTAGAGACTTCAGACACTTAATAATTCTCCTTAGTCCAAGAAATAATCCATGGACACCCTGGCTCTGTGGATCACAAGCAGAAGTCCTCGCCCTGAAGGAAGTGGAAGATTTTGCCTCCTCTTAACACGGGAAAAGGGGGAACATGGGAACATCACTGGCTACTCAAAGGCTGGGAAAACACTCATTCAATCTACATTAAAAATGCCTCAGGCTCTTGCAGGCTGTCACTGCCCCAAGGGGATCAGCACTTCCGATGGCCCAATCCCACCAGCACAAAACTGATTCTGATTGTCTCAGAATGTTTGTTTGTTCCTGCAGGCCTCAGCCTCCAAAATCACCAGATTGAACAAGGAATTGGAGTTTTAATGTATTCTTCGAGGATTAAATTTCAAGATCTCATAAACACCCAGCGAGGCTTGGGGATACGAACCTAGAAGCAGAGGATGAGAATCCAAGAGCTGGTATTTAAAAGTGAATTAATCTGGGATTTCAAGTCACTCCTGCTCTATTTAAAAGCCTCATTCTTGAGGGAACACTGCCACAAAAGCACTCTGTCCTCTGTGTTGGTGCTGGCACACAGTGTGATACCCTTGGGGGGGACCAGCCCTGGTGTCCCACTACCAGCAGCAAGGACACAACCTGCTCTAAGCACCAGGGAGTCCAAATCTTCCCAGGGGATGGGGGCTACAGCTTCCCCTGACATGGCAGTGAAGGATAATAACTTGGCACAATTCCTGCCGAGGGTGAATCACTTCAAAAGTTCCTGGGGAAAAGCACAATTTAGATAAAATGCTCCCAGGTCTCCTCAAGACCCCACAGGGGAAAGGCAGAACAACCCATCCTCCTGAGCCTTGCTGCTGGAGCACCTGAAGCTGGATGGTGTCAGGTCCTAAATTAACTCGAGGAGATTTTTTTTCTCTGCTTGAAGCAGTAGCATCCATAAAGAAGGTGCAGAGAGGCATTGCCTTTTGGACAGTGCCTGCACAGGTCCCTGTGAGGGTGTCCTGGCTGCTGCTCAGAGCAGGGAGATGCTTTCCCTGCTCTTAGAGCATGGAGCTGGGAAAAACCTCCCATGGCTGTCCAGTGGAAGAGTCTAGGCTTCTTCCAGATTAGAAAATCCTCGTGAATTCCCATGGCTCCAGGAGCTGGGGCTTAGTTCAGCCGCTGGATTTCACAAGACTGATGTTTCCAAGGCTGGCAAAGGTGGGCACAGCTCTTAAATATCCTGCCATTAAATCACAGTCTCCTTCAGCTTTTTGTGGTAGATCCAGGGCACTTGGCACTGCTAGGAGCCCAAAGAACAGCCCTGCAGCAGCACGGAGAGAGAAGAGGAATAGCTATTTTTAGCAACAGAGCATTTGGTTTTTTCCTCTTTTGCAGAGATGGGCTGAAAGCAGCGAGAACAGTCCATGGCATTGAACTCCCCATCTAACACTCCATGTGCTTGCCATCAAAACAGAAACTTCTCTGAGATCTTAAGGGAAATGGATGGGATTGAGTCTGTCTTTCCAGCGTGGAGCAGAGCTGGCTGGGGATGGCAGGGAAGGGGCTGGGCTGCTGCACTTGGAGCAGCTGCCACATTTGGCTGGGAGCATCTCTCTGTGCCTGTTGACACGCTAAAATGAATAGATATGCCTTTTGATGTTGCCTTTGAATTGCTACTCTCTCTTCCTTCTTGTCCCCAGGGTATTTTATTGGACTTCATAATAAAGCTGGAGGGGGGCAGGAGGGGGAAAGTTCTTTGAGCTTATTGTAAATGAGCAGAATTTTATCATCCCTCTGCTCCCATTTTAGATTTACCCTGTAATCTTATTTACAAGCTGAATACCAAGTGCTGGAGTAATCAGTAGGTGATCAATAACCAGGAGAGGCTCCTTGGGCTGCTACCATTTAAAGTCAATCTGTTCCCTTGCATGCAGGTGTGGAAGCTGTTTTTTTGGGAGGAAAGCTGCTGCTGGGAGAGCCCAGCATGGTCCCCTTTGTGCAGATTGAATCAGGGGTCTGAGAAGCCCCAGTCCTCCTCTTATGAGCCACCAGCTTGGCCATGAACTGAATCCGCAGTACAAGCCATGGTTTGGGGGTGGGATGAAGCCAAAACTTCCCCTGCCTTGAAGCAGGGCAGGTGGACCACAATCAACACTTCTTCTCCTACTCAGCTCAGTGTAAATCAGGTACAATCCCCCCAAAACAGTGATGTGCTTCTGCTTAGAGAGGTGGGACCTGTCAGGGATCCAACCCAAAAGCGGCGGTGCTGGGGAACACATCAGCCCCTGTCTGCTGCTAATTAGCACAAGTGCCCTCCCTGGCATCACTATTATTATTTCTCACTGCTCTCTCTTGTGCATTCAGCTTTGTCTTTCGTTTACCCGAAGATGCTGGCAACCCCAGTGCACTTTCAATTCAAAATAAAGATATATATCTGAGATTTAAAAAGAGCTGCAGGGAGGGCAGAGAGAAGGCTTGTCATCTTTTTTTACTCTGTAGTCCAGACCTGGTTAAAAATCACGTGGCTAAATTCAGATGTTACCTCTTGTGTGACCACTCTGGATGGAGAGGACCAGGACATGGATACTCTCCCAAGCTGCCTGCACACTGCCTCCCCCTTCCAGCTCCCACACTGGCTGGGAAAGTGCCTGCTGAGTCCCAGCCTGTTGCTGCCTCACTCTCCTCTCGCTGCCTCCTCCTTACTCAGCAGTAGCATCTCCCCCAGCCCATCCATCACCCCGGATCAGCCATTACTACAGTCACCCATTGGCGGGGCTGCAGCTCCGCTGGGTTGCGTTAGCATTCCAGCCACCACAACGAATGGCCTGACATCGAAACCCTTTTGGATCGCAGGAAGAAGCCAATCAATTATTTCACTCCCCTGCCTGCTGTCAGCACCCAGGCTGGAGCATGCTCTGATCCCTTAATGGCATTTTGAAACACCGTCAAGAGAGCAGCGCATTTTATTTCACTCTGTGCGTGGCCAGTGAGAGAAGGGAGTTATCACAAACCCCCTTGGTGGCACAGGCTGGCTCCTGATGCTGCCTGCTGTCCCTGCACCCCTCCTGCTTCCTCCCAGGGATGCACAACCCGACTCCCCCGCAGCCACCTCCTGCCACGGGAAGCACTGCAGAGGAAAGGGGAGAAATTGTGTGCAAAAAGGAAAAAAAAAAGCCTTAATTGGAGTGCCCTGTCTCTCAATTCACCTAAAGCCATCAGGCTCCCAGCAGCAGCGTGGCTCTTGCTCATTTCCCTCCTCTCATGTACAAATATAGCACGGTAATTAGATGAGGGCTCTTTGCCCTCTCGTTGGCATCTCGTTCTGCGTGGGGCAGGGTCAGGCAGCCAGCACAGCGTGTGGTGCTGGGCAGAGCATCCTCTGCAGCAGCCCCGAACACCTCTCCCTCCTGGGAAGCCACAGGGCTTCAGCCACTCCCCAGAGACACCACACATCTGGGGCTGGCGCTGGGGAAAGCTGCTGGATGCTTCCCTGGATCGAAAGGATCCGATGGTGCTGCATTTTGTTTAAAGCACCGTGTCCTCCAAACACCATCTCCCCAGACAGTTGTCCCAAAGCCATGGTCAGTGGGGTGGGATGAGTGGAAGGACCATTTCTCTGCCTGCTGCCCCAGTTCCTGCAGTGCTGGTGAGAGCACAGCTCTTGCTGGTGGAGCTGGTGCTCGCTGGAGGGAACTTCTCACAGCAGTTTTTGTTCCTGGGGCTGCGTTTAAAGGGAAACATCAGGCTGGGGATGCTGAGGCTGCTCCCAGTTCCCTTCAGCTTGCATTAAACCCAAGTTATTTCAGGACAAACAATCCCATCTCCTGATTTACAACACTCATGGTTGGGAGCCTTGAGCCCTTTGGGATCCAGAGCAGACACTGTCCCCTCACTGAGCTCTGCTTCCATCCCCCAGGAAAGGGAAGCAGAGCTCCTCTCACACCGTCAGGGGACTCTGAGCTACTCTCTCCTCTGCATGGTGGCTGTCTGAGCTTTAATGGCTTTGTACATGCTTAGAAGAGTTTTTCACTCTATAATGATGATCAAAGTGAAGGAATTGCCAAAACTGAGCTCAACATCAAGGCAAGCAGTATGGGGCCTGATGTCCTCCTGGATATCATATCCCAACTCTGCTGCAGCAGCAGGGCTGGAGAGAGCATTCAAACCCTCCTGTGAACAGCAGGATTGCAGGGCTTTTCTCTGTGCAGGTGTGGAGAAGCAGCCTGAATGGAAGGCAAGAGCTAAATATAAACTCTGATTTAAAAGATAAGTGATGGTAAGTGGTTTCATTGTTTGGGAGCAAGGACCTCCAAACCATTCACTGGAAAAGACTCAACCAGCCTCAGCAGAGCCAGTAATTAAAGGTAACTGTAGCCCAAAGCAGTCACAGCACAAATAAAGCAAGGAATGAAGATTGCACTCCTGTGGTGATCTGACCTTTGTTGGATGCCAGGTGCCCACCAAGCTGCTCTATCCTTTCCCTCCTCAGCAGGAGAGGGAATGGGATGGGGTGGGAGGAGGAAATAAAATGGAAAAAACCACTCATGGGTCAAGTTTAGTAAAGCAAAAGGCTCACACCAGCACCAGCTGGACAACACAGCAGCCTCCTAAAAATCTGTGTGCCCAGGGAGCTCATCCCCTGGCCATCTCAAGCACCAATGGCAGGGCTGTTTCCACCTGCCACAGGGAGGGCAATCTGCAGCTCCCTGTCCGAGAGGGAAAACCATAATCTTCATCACACTCAGCCTTAGCAGGTTTGGAGTGGGCTGCAGTATTCAAACGAGGTGAACAAAGAGATTTAAGAGGCAGCAGGAGGCCTCTTGAAGAGGATGAAGGGAATAATCTGCAGTGATGGAGAGAAGAGGCAGCACCTGAATGGGAAGGGAGAGGAAAGCTCTGGCTCTGTGAGCCAGTCAGGCACTCTCAGCTCGGGGGAGGCTGAGAGTTCCACGTGCCAGGGTCCCAAGGCTTGACACAAGCAGAGCACATCCACCTGAGCTCCTTCCAAAGCTCATCTGCCACCCCCTCCACTGGTCAGGAGTCCCCACAGGTCCTGAGGTACTTCAGTGAGGAGGCTTTCCCTTGAAACTCCTCTTCAGAACATCCAGTGACCTTTTTCTGAAAGCCAGTCAGCTTTGCATAGGGAGAGCTCCTTGTCCAGGGTGAGGAACACCTCCTGGGCTGCAGCAGGTACAAATCCCCAAGCATCTGGGACCTCAGCACTCTCAAAACAGAGCTCTCCAGACCTCTGGCTGCCCTTTTCTGCAGCAGCAGCAGCGTTGTGCCAGGGAAAGTGAGGTTGCAGCACCTCTCCTGTGGAAACAGGCTGAGAGAATTGGGATTGTTCAGCCTGGAGAAGGCTCCAGGGAGACCTTAGAGCCCCTTTCAGTATCTAAAGGAGCTCCAAGAGAGCTGGAGAGGGACTTTTAACAAGTGCATTGAGTGACAGGAAAGGGGGAATGGCTTTAAACTGACAGAAGGCAGGTTGAGATTAGACATAAGGGAAAAATGGTTTACAACGAGGGCGGGGAGGTCCTGGCACAGGGTGCCCAGAGAAGCTGTGGCTGCCCCATCCCTGGAAATGTTCAAGGCCAGGTTGGAGGGGGCTTGGACCCACCTGGGATAGAGGAAGGTGTCCCTGCCCATGGCAGTGGGGTGGAATGATGTGGTCTTTAACATCTCTTCCAACCCACATCATTCTATGATTTTATGCACTAGCCTCAAGCTTCCTTGAGCCTGTGGAGCTTTGCAACCCAATTCCCTGTGTTCTCAGCCATGGTTTGCCTCCTCTCCCTTCCCTGCACTAAAGCTGTACCCTGGCATCAGCAAAACTAAGTACCTGTCCAGGAGGGGAAAGCAAGATTGATTTGACTCCAAATGCTGCCAAATGCATAAAGCCAACACACTGGGAAAAGTAAGGCAGGCAATTTCATCCTAGTTGCCTTCAGCAACAATGACATTAGGTGTTATTTGATACAAGAGAAGAGCCAATATTTCCAGACTGAAGGGCAATTATTTAAACCTGTGTGCTTAGAAGGTCTGGAAGCTGTTCAGGACAGGAGCACTGGAAAAAACTCTGACTTGGGGATTGTGTGGGCCCAACACTCTCCTTGATGGCTTCATCCTAGTCCAGACTTTGCATTTAAAGAAAACTTGAGGCAAAGTTTCCAAAAGCAATGCTGTTCTGATTCTTCTCCACCATCCATAACCATCAGCTGGATCAGCACTAAAAGGCAAGTGCCAAAAGTTTTTGCCAATCGTGTATTTCCAGCTAGGAGCACAGGAAGAACCCTGCTCACCTTGCTGAGCACAAGCTCTGGAGCCCCAGCCTAATAATGTAAATGTCAGTGGCTGAACCTCCAGCCAGCCTTTGTCTCTGGCACAGGAATGTGTTGCTGGGGCTGTGAAATATTAAATGAGGCGTTAGAGTGAAAAGAACAAAATTACACATCCGAAGGCTGCTGTCCAATGCCCCCCGGGCTTGGCTCTGGCTGCCTGTGACGTAAACAGGTGTGGATTTATGGCAAACCCAGCCCAGCTGGGCCACCAGAGCTGGCAGGGGACAGGGGGTGGCTCCTGCACATCCACACCCCTCAGCCTCAGGTGGGGCTGCTGCTGCACTACCCCTGCCTTTCCCCAGGGCCCTGGTGATGCTCAGAGCTCCCCCCTGCTTCAAACAGGAGGCTGTCAGGATTCAGAGCTCTCCACAGAGCCTGGGGCACAGCAGGGTAATGGATGAAGGCTTCTCAGTGCCAGGCTACTGCTTTTGCCATAAAACCACTGCATTTTGCCACCAGAGTAGCCAGGAAGCCTCGGCAGGAGGCTGCCACGGGTGCTTGTGAGAAGCCCCAGTCAGAGCCTTGGTACCTCAGTTGGCACTGAAGCAGCTTTGTGAGACTGAGCTTCACCGACCTGAGATGTGCCAGAAGTGAAATAAAGAGAGTTCCCAGAGAGCAGATGGGGAAACAGGGCAGGTACAGAGGCGAGAGATGCTGAGATACTGCAGGCATGGAAATCCAATTCCTTGTTTAGTTGGAAAACGCAGGGCTTTGATGATAGTGCTGACGGGGTGACAGCTCTCAGACTGGGAGGAGGCTGCAGGCTGGAGGTGCAGGAAGGCACACATGGGCATGGAGAGGAAGAGGATTGACAGAGGCTCTGGGTGTGTTACTGGAGAATGTAGGAATGAATATGGGAAAGAACCTGGGAAATTCAAACCACCAGTGCCACACAATGGGCTGAATGCAACCCGAGCAGCAAACTGAGAGCTCTGCAGCTGTGCCAGCGAGGTGTGGCACCCAGGGCATTGGGAGCAGCCCTGAGGATCACTCAAGAAGCTCTGAGGCTTTTTAGGAGCTATTTTCTAATTCTATGCCGTTAACCTGCAGGATGTTCAGCCATCTCTCTGCTCATCCTTTTTTTCTTGGCACAACCTCTCCATTGGTTTGAAGGTGAATTCTGAGTTGTGAATCACACAGCTATGAGGAGGGCAGGACTCCTGGCACATCCATGCCAAGTATTCCAGCCTCAAATGGCTCAGACCTCAGCAAGAGGGTCTGATGGAGGCAGTGCTCACCAAGGCCAGGTGAGATCTGGTACCCTGTAAAGAAAACCACCTCTCCTTAGGAAGGGGAGGGATGTTTGCAAAGTGGGGCTGAGAAGTGACAGCCACGGCAGGTCCTGCCACCTTCAAACTCCACCATATCAGCCAGGATCAAAGTGCCAATATCTCTATACTGTTAATGAGGCACATGGCTGATAAAGCCCAGGTTTGCAAAAAAATACTTAAAGAGTGACCATGTTACTGCTTAATCCCCCTACATCTGTATTTAACCATGACCCCTTAATACTTCTGGTCCCTAGGGCAGAGCATTTTCCCTGAAGCTGCCACAAAATTGCCATTTCACACCCAGATTCTGATCTCTACTTCCTCTCCCATGCCCCAGTGGGTCAATAAAACCAATGCAATACAACAATGCAGCACCAGGTGAGCGTGAGGGAGAGGTGCAGTGGGGCAAAGAGACAAAAGGATTCCCTGGGATCACCATTCACCGAGGATTGAGGAAGCACTGTCCCAGCAACCTGAACCCCACAGGGTTCCACAATGCTACCTCAGAAAGAAAATGTCTGTCTGATACCTGGCCCCAAGGAATCCCCGACACCAGGGATGTGCCCACCTTGGAGATCCTTGCCTTGCTGATTCCTCCACCTGCAGATCTCAGGAACTTCTGCTCCCAGAGCTGCAAGGGCAGCAGCTTCAAGGCAAGTGAAGGATTTCTGAAGCACAGCACACACATCAAGTACAAAGGGACTGTCTGTGGCAGTCAGGGCTCTGGGCTGCTGCAGAGCAGAGGTGTTACAGCTCGAGCTCTGCTCCCAGGAGAAGAGCCTGTGGGTGAAAAGCTCCTTCTGAGATAGGCAGGGCTATTTCCAGTGCACCTCTCACAGCTCCAAACCAATGCTGCAGGTCTTACATCAACCAGGGCAGCTCCTATGGCTGAAGGGAGGGGAAGATTTGAGGCTGATGTCAAGAGTGAGGAAAACCCAGTGATGGGCTGGATTAGATCTTCAGTGGTCCATTCCTACCCTAATAATTCTGTGATTCAGTGGTAGGGGCAAGATATTGGGATAGGAATCAGAAACAAACTCCAAGCAGTTTTTCTGTCCAGGTGAATTTCTCGGAAGAGCTGGAGAACTTTACACTGCAGTCCCATCTCAGCCCCTCTGGGTGGACTGCAAGCAGCCCTTAGCAATTATCTCACTGACTATATATTGTCTTAATCACAGGCTCATGTTGTGAATTTGCTCCTTTTGATTTCTGCCAAGCATCTTTTAGGACTGATTCCTTCACTTATAAAACCCTCACAAGTATTTTTGTCACTAACTCTTCGCACAAAATTATTTCTGCATAAATAGAATTCTGTTCTCTGCTTGCAAGTACTGTGCATGGAATCCTTCTGACTGGAGGAAAGAAGGTCCCTGCAGCCTTGTCACCTCTCCTTGAACTTGAGAGCACCATTTCTGAACAGTGCCAGACTTCCCTCAGCCTAACTCGGTCTGAGTGAGTAAAATCAGTCCTTCCCTGTGTGACCAGATGCTCCATTGTGATGCTAGCCCAGAGAGAAAGCAAGCAGCTTAGACTGTACTGACAAAAGTCCTAATGGAATAATTAAACTCTAATAATTCAATTAACACTGCAATTGAATAATTGCATTTGGAGCATGGCTGTAATTGAGCAATATTTGTGTTGTCCCAGCCATGAGGATAGGCACAGTCGCCTTTCAGCAAGCAGAAGGAGACAGATGGTGCTACTAAAGGGCAGAAGATGGATGTGAGGTCACCAGATTAAATGTGCATCCTTCTTTTGGCTAGAGAAGGAAGTCAAGCCACTGCGATCCCGTCGCCTTTAAAAGCCTAAGCAACAGAAACAGAGGAGACTGCAGGATTGCAGGAGTCTGCTTTACCATTAATTACTTTTTATTGAAAGCTCCCAGCCCGCTCGGCATTGCATCAGCAGGAGGGCAGCCGTGTCCCTGCCCACAGAGCCCCTTATCTTAATCGAGTTCAGACAGCAGCGGCAAGTGCTGAGCTGAGACCTGGGGAGGAATGTCTGCTTCCCTTGGCAACCTGAGCCAGCCTGCAGAGCGTCAGGCCAGCAGTCAGCAGACGAGATCGCAGTGAGATAAAACAGAGGCAGGAAAACGAAGCGGCGATTTTGGGCTGCCTCTCTTGCACCGGGTGTGGCTGCATCCTGAGATTCCACCGGGCTGAGGGCAGGGAGGGGGCTCTGGGTCAGTGAAGAGGGCAGGGAAATTGCAGCCCGGTTCTGAGGAGTGCCCACAGTGGCCACCCCTCTATGCACTAACTCTTCTTTCCCTACAAAGCAGGTGCACTATGGCAGCAGATGAAAATCCAGTGTCTCCCTTCACCTGTGAGGACAGGGCCTTCGGGTGCTGCGTGTGGATCTTCCCTTTGAGGCTCGAGCTGATGAGCAACCTTGGGGGACACAAGCTTTTGTGTTTTCAAGGATTATCCTCTAGCCAAACACCAGCTATAGCTCACAGCTTGCCAATATTTGGAGATGAGGGTCTTTCCTGGGAACTCAGCTTTGTGTCGTAGCCTGAGGTGCTAGGAATGGAAAAGTTAACAGCTTGGTTAACCCCCTCCAGTCTGAGAAGTCACTGCAAGCATGATGTCTATCTCCTCTAGCTACTCTGAGCTGAGATCTTGGCAGCTCTGTTAAAGTACCACAAATCTGCCTCTCTCTTCCTTCCCCAGAGAAATTTTTTTTTTTTTTTTTTTTTTTGAATTTCCAACTCCCAGAGCTTTCTAAGCAATTTAAACTTGTTTGGCAGATTCTATTTTTTTTTTTAAGAAAGAGGCAGCTGATGCTAGTATGCTGTTTGCAGCTCCTCCTCCCTCCCACTCAGCAACATCTGAGCTTGGTGGTTAATTACTCCGAGACCTCCCTGCCTCTGTCAATGTTAGCTGGAATGATGGGTTTACACCATGCATGTCAACAAGCATCTAGATGGAAAATAAACCTACTGATGCTCCCACTGTTGAGGAATCGAGTGTGCTGATTCAGGCATCTCAATCCATGTGGATGACAGGCACATCCTGCTCAGCAGCAGAGCTCTGATCCCTGAGGTCTGCATTAGATCCTCCTGTGTGCACTGCAGGACACATCCATAGAAAACAGGCTTGGGTAACTCAGCTCCTTGCTCTCATTTGAGAGAGGTTGTTCACACGTGCAAAATTGACTCAATTTAATCTTTTCCTGGCAGGAGAAGCACGGGACCCTCTCCATGTGGGAGAGGGCTGATAACACCCCCATGTTTTCTCCCAGCCCGTGCCTCAGGAGGGCCATGGGCATCTCCATCCCCATGCTGCCACTTGGATTTGCAGCAAGAGGAAACAGAAGCAGGTCTGCTCCTTCGGGCACAGTGTCTTGCTACAGCCCCGTGGCAGAGCAAGGCACGGCACTGAGCTGTGCCTCCTTTTCCTTGAAGGCACACGGCAGTAAGAGAGGTGACAAACACGTCCTTGTGACAGGAAAGCCACATGATGGTGACGAGCCTGGTCTGACTCATAGCCCAAGAGATGCTCTGATATTCCACCACTGGCCTGCTCTGTCCACCTGCTCTGAGCACTGAGGCACAGCTTTAGCATTCATGTCCATATTTACTCTAGGACCTAATTTTCCCACCACAAGAGCAATCCCAAATCAAGGGGCAGAGGTGACCTTGCTTGCTATAGCAGCTTCTGGTTAAGGTCTCGCACACAAACTCATTCCCAGCTCTTTCAGTGTTTCTTTGGTTGGGTTCAGGCTCTGTGTGCTTTGGTTTTATCTGGTGCTCAGCATCAGCCCCATCTCCAGTTCAGTCCCCTCCAATAAGTACCAAAACATTCTGCTTCCAGGTGACAAATTCCATGGAAAATATGCCACACTACCCAGGTGGTACTTTTTTTCCCCCCTTTAGTAGGGCATATAAGCAATTTTCTCTTTCTCTTTCGATCCGTATCACAGTTTCTCTTGTTTCTGTCCTGTACCCTGTTCTATTCCACATCTTTGTACCAAGCAATACAACATAACAAATAAGTGGTATTTAAGCTGCTCCTTGATTCTTCCAAGGAGAACAATTTCAACAGAAAGGAATTTAACTTGACAAATGCTGCCCAGGACCTGCCCTGATCATCCTTATGCTGCACTGCACAGCTTTCATTAACTTTCTAATGAATTCCTGTTGTGTCTCATGGTTTCTTTCAGATGTTATTTTTCCAGCTCCCAAGGACATGAACGATTCTCTTGATTTAAGAAAGTAGGCTGAGATGCTGCTTGGCTGTGGTTTGGGGAGGGGGCAACAACACATTGGAAAACACATTTTATTCAAGTAAACAAAAATATTAGTTCCAAATAGAACCAGAGATCCAATTTAAATAAACTCACTGAGCATAAACTTGGGAACTCATGATGCAAAAAAACAGAAATGGGGTTTTCTATTAGTTCAGCCATTCGCTTCATTCAGCATCTGTATCACAGCAAGTAGTTAATCACCTTCAGCTCTCTCATCCAAGCAGTGGATCAGGACAAACTTGCAGAATCTTTCCACGTGGTGAAACCCTTCTCTTCATCTGAGGGATGCCCTACTCTTGGTCTGAAGTTAGCACCTGGCTCCCAAATAAGAAAAATTCTATCATTTATCTATTTACCTACTGATCTTTGAGCAAAAGCTTGTGGTGTTTTTTGTTTCGTTTTGTGGGTGGGGTTTTTTTTGTTTGTTTGCTTGTTTTTGGTTTTTTTAAATAAACATAGGCTGCTCTAAATAGGGAAAAGGATGGAGGCAAGCATGCATATGCATGTAGGCCTAAAACTAGATGTGACATCCCCTGTTCCAGGTCAGGGTACAGCAATCTGTCACCCAGGCACTGCACACACTAACTCTGCTCACCCAGAAATAGGTGCTGCAAGGCCAATGCAGAGACTCAGGCTGTTGGGAGCATTTGAGAGGGTTCATGAACTCCCAACACCAATTCCCCTTTCATCTGCTGTTGATAAAAGTAATTGCAATGAGCCACCTTATTCTGACCCCCGGAGTGAGACAAGGTTCCCAGCTCAATAAATCTACACAACCCAAGCACTCAGGGCCTCTTGGAAACCTCACAGCTATTCCAGGCACAGTCCCCTTCCCACAGCTTCTTTTGGCACAGGATTTTCAGTGCTGGTGACATTCTAACAAAGGTATCTCATCAGCCCTAAGCTCAGGGTGGATGTCTGCTCTTCTGAACTTCCCCTTCAACACAGTGGTTTTGAAGAAACTTTGATAATGTTTTTCTTCTCCCACTTGTGCTTTTGCCCAGTTCATATCACATTCTCACTCTCAGTGTCTCACTCCACACCCACCCTTTAGTCTGCCCTAAACACAGCCCCTGCTCGCCTAATTTCTCCCTGTGCTGCTCCTCACCTTTTAACTCTTCCTGGATGGAGTCCTCTGGGTCTCCTGGGATCAGCTCAGGAGAGAAAAGGTATAGCCAGCTATCCCAGATGAAGCTAATCCCTCATTCCCCTCTGTATACTTGCCAGCTTGCCACAATGCCCGCTAAGAGATGCTCTGGGGATACAATTACAGGGAGCTGGGTCAGGAGATCCTATCTCCAGGGTTCCCAGTCACAGAAACCCCCAGAGGTGGTAGACTCTCATTACTTGGGCTGGAACCCACCCAGAGCTCACAGTGTCATTAAACTCAGGTATTGGTGCTTACATTTGTACAGTTCCTCACCTGCCACTCTTTGGCAAATGCCTGCCTTGCCCACATCACCTGAAGAGTTAACAAAATCAGCTGTGTCCATCTTCATTCCTATCCTGTTCCTTTTTTACACAGCTTTCCAACATGAAAACGGTTTTCCAGATGAGGTGTGTGGCCCTTTTTCTCTCTTCTCAGCAGCTGCAGGAGACAGGCTGCCAAATAGAATCAGAGAATTGTTTCAGTAAATATGACCTAGCAGTCTTGGCAGTGTTTGCTGGGTTGTGATACCATCAAGCTAAAATGGCATGGATTAAAAAAAAATATTGATCAGCATCAGAATTGAGTTTCCAGGCTGCTGGGATCCACAAAGGAGACACCCAATTAAAGAGAGATGGTCTCTAAGGATTGTAGGTGGACAGTATCTGCTACCGTTCTGGCAACTTCCTATGATCTTCTCTTCAGAAATGAGTGTGTGAAGGCAGAGAAAAAAGATGAAAGGGAGGCCTCGAGATGAGAAAGCCCCAAATGATCAAAGATTCCTATAGATTGAGAGAAATACTCCAAAACCAAAGGCATTCCTGTGTTGCCTATGTCACTGTTGCCCTGGAGTGGATTTCAAAAACTTCTTTAAGTATTCATTTGGGATGTGGGGACTCACATCAGGAAGAAGAGAGAAACTTTTCAAGCCTTGGGGAAGGCTGAAATTCTGAATGATTCTGACTTTTGCTGAATTGGTTCATTTCTTCATAACCAGGTTCCACCGGGGCCTTTGCATTTGAAGCAAAGGCTCAAGAGAGCTCTCAATTCTGCCAACACTCCTCACACAGCCTGCAGCATCTGCTGCTTTTGTCTCATGATCCTTCACTAAAAGTGCCTTAACACACTCCAGGTTCTGCCCATGGTGCTCATGCTTATGTCCCCTTCCCACCCACACGGACAGGACACACATCAAGGAAGGAAAAAGCTCTTCACCCAGCACTGATGTGAGTGAGGGGAGATGAATCACTCACTTCCCCCGCATTAGGCACATCCAACAAGGGTCAGATATGTCAACTGCAACCTGCCAGGAGGCTCTGGTGAGAACATCCTAATGTGAGAACAATCAGGGGGAGAAAAAGCACTTAGGAAAGGGGAGAAGAGATCAGAGTCCCCTGAAAAGAGAACAGCACAAATAATCGGGAGGGAAAGGGAAAAACAGGGATGCTGTTCACCATCCTCTGATGAATTCGTCACAACCTGAAAGAGAATTCTGCCTGAAGGAGAAAACAGAATGAAGAGAGACACAAAGAGAGACACCAAGAGACAAATCATCTCCTGTTTGTGAAGATTACAGGAGAAAAATAAACCAGCCCCCAGCACATTCCAGGCACCTTCCCTGGAGCCAGGACCACGGGCAGACAACGACTGACTGTGACAGCAGTTCCTGAAGGGGACCCCAGAGGACAAGGAGGACTCCAAGCTGCTGGTGCTGCAGAGCAGAGGGTAAAAATCTACACCAACACTGGCAGGTTGAAAAGGAGCTGCTCCAGCATGAGGGAGACAGGTCTGTCTGTACACGTAGATACAGCTTAGTCATTCTAGATAAACTTTATCTGGAGGGAAGCATATACTGATAAAGCAGTGTTTCACACAGTGCAAGAAGTGCACACAAAGTTTGGATACAAACTTTAAACTGAACAGCGGAAAAATGTAGTCTTTTAAAACAAATGGAAGGGGTATATGATGATATTAACAGCAGATCTGGAGGAAGATGAGAAGGAGAGCCTGCAGCGCAGGTTTAAGGGAAAAATCTAAATTTAAGTTCTTGCACTGTCTCAGGTGCTCGCATGGAGCAACTCTTCTGGGTTTTCTCTTCCTCGAGCTATAGAATGAGGCAAATATCTTAGCCCCAGGGCAGTAAATGGACTGGGGGAATATGAAGAGAGGTGAAATTCAGAGTGTGAGCTGGGCCATGCATTTTAGCACATCACCACAGTTCTGAGAGAAGGCAGGAACAAGTCAAAATGGGGATGGTGGCTCTGCAACCACAACTGGAAGACAGAATGTGTGGACAAGGTGAGATGAGAACCTGCAGTTTATTGGGATACTACTGTAAACAAGCCTCTATCTCATTCCCACATCTACAGTACCCTCTACTTAACTGCAATACATTTAATCAAGCTGCTTCTTATGGGAACCAAATAAAGCTTGATGATGCTTAATGGCTGGGGCTTAATGGCTGGGTTGTTTAACTGGGCTCATAATTTTGATTAATTAAGATGCTTGCAGGTGTTGGAGTGGCACTTCTGCAACAACGTTGATGTTTAGAGGCAAAGGGGGTTCTCCTCTTGGAGAATTTCTGCCAGTTCTACTTCAGCAAAACAAAGCTGCACTCAAGCCTGTGCAAAAAAAAAAAAAAAAAAATCAACCTTTGTAGCTGGCAGTAGCCTCCAGATTTCTGGGAATTTTGACAACCTGTGTGTTCTTTTGACCAGTTTCCTCTTGGGAGGATATACGGAAAAAATCCAAACTTATCTAAAACTTAACCTTTTGCCTAGGGCAGCCTCTGTGTCCTTGGTAGGAAGAAAGTGAGAATGTGAGCAGCTCTCCAGGTGATGATGGTGCTTTCAGGTGATGAAATGGTCAGATGATTGTTGGTGGATCCAACCAGCCCAGCAAAATGCCCACCCCCAGAGAAGAGTCCCTGCTTTAGTGAAAAGGGCAGTAGAGTTTTCCCTGAGTGGAACACACAAATCCTGGTTGCTTATGAGTTTGTTCCCTGTGTTCCTATATCCTCACTCTGTGATTTCAGCTTCCCCCTGCCAGTATATCACCATTTCCTATCCAGGGTCACCAGCCTACCAGGTCCCCCTCATGGATGACCTACAGGAGCCTGGAGGTGGATGCACAGATCTAGTGGCCCCCAGGTACAAGAAATCACACCACAACCTCCCCCTTAAGCAGTACAAATTTGTATTTCCCTTTTCTGTTCTTCTTCTTCTTCTTTTCTGTTTCGCTTCTATTCAGCAGCTGGCTTTCTTACAAAACATACTTACCTCAGATTTTTGTCTCCTGAATGCTGATAAAATGCCCTCAGGTTAAAAAATATTTGGAGATAAATGATGATATGGATACCAGTGTGGCATATGCTCATTTCCATAAGAAGCTAAAACACTGGAGAGAGGCACAATGAGCCAGACTCTTCATTGTTTTCAGTATCAAGCACTGGCATTAAATTAAGCAGAACTTGATGATTTAAAGCTTAGTAAATTATTACTCCCAGCTATAAAGGCAACATAGCTTTGAGGATAGAGCACTGGAGTAGGGCTCAGAAGAATTGTACCTTGCCATGCATGTACTGAATTAATTTGGACAAATATTATCTTCACATGCATACAAATACTGGTCAATCTTCCACTTTTCTTGTAATGTTTATAAGAAATGCAAAAATTAAGCAGCATATTAGGGACCAGAAAGACAACCTTTTTCCAAGAAACAGCTTGTTTGGCAAACACAGGAGGGAAAAATTGAGTCAGGAGGAATGATCTCAGCCTTTTCTCATACATCTACATTGTCCTGCTCAACCACAGCTTTGGAATAAGAGACATTCAGTTCTAATTTATGGGAACTTAAGCAGATACTAATTGGAGTAGCCCCTGAGTGTTATCAGCATATTTCATAGCTTGTGATGAATCATAGCTGAGGTATTTGCTTTCCAGTGCATTAAGGCTAAAGCAGAAGTAGATTAGGATTTTTCTGACCCAAGCAATGGTTCACTTTTCAAGGAAGTGGTTGAAATGTCAGATTAGACATCAGCCTAGTTTGTCCTGGAGTTATACTGTGACTACACCTCTAAACTCTCCATTGGTGTCTGCAATCCATCATGGAACATCCATCTTCTCATTACAGCCTGCCACAAATTTAGCTGCATGGGTGCTGTCTGCAGCCTAGCTGGTCAACTATTTTCCTTTACTTCCACCCCAGAAGAATGCAGGACTCAAGCCATTTTGCACTGAAAGTACTCATAGGTTTTTGGTTAAGTGTACCATTAACATGTTAGGGCCTGCTTGTCCTCTCCACTTTGATCATTGAGCAAGTACCTTTGTTTCCTGCAGGACTAACAATGTTAAATGAATGTATTTGCCCAGCAGCTACTGAGAGAAACTCCTTGGTTACCCATCTCTGCAGCTCTAGATTGGACCTGAAGACCAAAGAGCAGATTTTGCAGCATTTCAGCCCTTTGAGAGAAGCTTTGTTATGCAAAGTTCCTCTTATCTCAGACTCTATGAGTTCTCTCAGAGCATAATATAGAGAAGGCAGACTCAAAGGTAACTGGAACTGTTCCTTAGAACATATTATTTTATTAATCAAGAAAGATCAGAAGAACAGGTGGAGGGACAGCAGGCAAATAGACAACACTGAACCATAACTTGTCAAAAACTGTTCCAAAGAGCTGAGATGTTCAGCAATCCAGCTATCCAAGTTGATTAACTTGCTCTGCCAGTGTAAAGGAGCCTCAGATGTGGGTATGGATCACTGAAAAACTTTGATCTTCTCACCAAGAAATAGGTAAGAGAAGATTCTGAACTGGCACCAGTCCCAGCACTGGAGACCAAGCAAGAACATGAGCACTTGCAAGTCTTGAAAGGGTACCAAAGCACCAGACTCATTGTCCAGAGCCTCACTGTGCTACTTCTCAGCCATAACCACACCAAAGGCTTTCTCTGGCTTACAGAACCGAAATCTTCCACTTTCTGATTCACAGGGTCTGTATCAGACTGAAAGAAGCAGAAAGTTAACCAGAGCAGTGTAAGAGCCAGACAGCACCAGATTTTAGAACCTGCAGGTGCTGTGTTCCTCCTGACTCATTTCTCCAGAGACATTCCCCCTGGACTGTTCAAGGGAAACAATCTACTATTTCAGAACAAGCTGGGTTTCAAAAAGACTTCAAACTAGAACATTAGTTTTTGGAAACTTTCTCTATCTCTCTATCCATCAGAAGAATTTATGAAATCAAACTTCCTTGTTACTCTCAAGGTGACTTCCAAGGTCTCCTCGTCAGAGATGAAACGAGCTCTACCCTCCTTGCTGTTCACAGGGTAGGGGAGGTGCAGCAGCAGCTTCCTGTAAAAGAGGACACAGTGAATGTCAGTGTCTCAGAGCAGCTGAGATGTCATTGCAAGTCGCTCCTGCAATTCCTCAATCAGTACACCAGGGAATGTTATTCCAACAGATCTCCTTCTTGTGACAGGTTGTGGGGTTCCTGCAATACCTCGTGCACAGCCAGACTGGCCCTGAAATATTTCCATCACTTAAAAGCAGCTTGGCTTAGAAGCAGCCCCAGGACTACAGAGCTGGAATCTGTGGGAGAAGAGTGTTTTGCAGTATGTGGAACTTGAAATCTTGATTGTTTCTTTCCTACTGAGAAGACTTGCACTGCTATTTGTAAAAGCAGCACTGGTTCAGGCTGTACCCAAGCACCCATCAGATTTATGGTGACCTTTTTATTTGCTAGGCTTGTGACAAGAGACACCTGAGTACTGAGAAGATAATGGCAGATCTGAGTCACCAAAAAGATAGAACTGCAAAAGGAAAAGGATGCTGAGGTTTTTCCTATGTCTGCAGTGTTGCATTAAGCTACTTCCTTTACTGCCCATAGGTTCTGCAAGTCGTTAGCTGAGCAATTATTTCTCCCAGTTTTCCAATTTCAAAACTAACATTTCTAAATGTTGTTCCACTCATGTTGCATCTTTGGGTTAAAACCAAGCACAAGATAAGTGACTCTGCCTGGTTTTGGTTGTGAGAAAAGTGGCTTTTCTACAGTTAGTCTGCTGGGGACTTATTTGGGCCTTAATCCACGGCTTGCACCTTGAATTTATCTGCAGAAAGCTATTCACATATAGATCTTCCCACATCCCATTCAGTGCAGCAAATCAGCCCAGAGAGGATTAAGCTTTCTTTGTGAAGAAGGACTTCAAGCAAAATAGACATGGGAATTATCTGGAAATCTCAGGCAGGGCATTGCACACTGAGGGAGAGATGGAGGAAGACTGAGAAGTCCAAGAGTGTATCAGTTGATTATTTTTATAGGCTTGAAATAGCTCTACCAAAAAAAAAAAAAAAAAAAAAAAAAAAAAAAAAAAAAAAAAAAAAAAAAAAAAAAAAAAAAAAAATCCAGGGAAATCTCTTTAGGAAACCTTGTAACATTCTCATCTCTGCATCTGTGCTTGGATAGGTTCATAATTTGGCTTTCAGCTTCTGGAAATTTATCTGCACTTTTTTTTTTTTTACCATCTTTGGTCATATATACTTGTACAAATTAGTATCTACAAATCCTAGACAAGAAGTCCTTCAAGACAGTGGGCAGCTTTTTGCCAGATGTTTTGGGCCCTTGAAGCCTTGTTGTTTAAGTAGCCAAAACTTGTCTTAAAGCTGTGTTTTACTAGACAGTATCACAGAATCAAAGCCAGCACATTATACACCTATGGTTGGACTATGGGTGTTTTTTTCTATATCTATTTCTCACCAGCAATTAATAGTACAGTCTTTAGTTTTGCTTTCCCCACAGCCTGCAGTTGAAAGCTTGGCTAAACCTCATCTCAAACAAGATATTAAGTGTACTTGTATCAATTGTGCTACACTTACTTTTTGGGAGTTCGAAGGTCAAGAACCTTATCCTGGATATCTAACGTGATGTCTGAGTACTTTGTCTCTGGCAGCTTGATTTTAATCTGAAATGATGGGCAGAGGTAAAGCTGTGATTACATATGTTGCCCTAAAAGCCATAAAAGATCTCATTTTCATGAATATTTCAACGCTAGTATCAAAGAGCAACATTTTGAGTAGGTAATTTGTATCAGAGGAAATACGACAGTGATAATCACTGCTTTCAATAGCTCAGTGATGTGTATTGATATCCTATTCTCTTCCAGATTCTGAGCTGCTAATGTGCTTGACAGGTGTTCAACATCCAGCAAAAGCCTCAGGCTTTGTGCATTGCAGGGACAGTTTGCTTCTGCTGGAAAGAACACAGCAGCTCTACCTGTCCTGGAGCTCAGAAACCAGGGAGGTCTTTGATTATATAATGATGAGGCAGGATCTGATAGCTGTAACTTTAAAGGCTGTCAGCATCCTAGCATTCTGCTAGCTCACATAGCTTGTAAAAAATGCAGGAAGATTAAAAAAATCTCCTTCCCAGCCCCTCTCCACTCCAAAATTGTGTCCAAGGTGAAACTTCATCTTAGAGCAACATTTTATTCCCTCTAAGTTTATATGGGGCATATGCATTTGCAGGGATTGCCTTGAGAACACTTGGTCCTTGAGGAAATACACAAGTTCTTCAGGTTAGCAAGCATAAATGTCATCTATGAATGCTTGGGGAACCACAAGGAAATGCTACAGGAGGTCAAAGGCAGCAGTAGAGCTTGGTGTATACATTCTATCCCTCAAAAAGATGGGAAGATGGAAAAGGGCAGAGAAAGAGCACAAAGAAGGGATCAGAGCTCCAGCTCAGCTCACCACTATGTCCTCACAGCAGGCAGTGGAGGGATCTTTCCCAGTCATCCCAAAGAAGACATCCTCTGTTCCCACATGCTGCTTGAAGAAAATCTCATACCTGAGAAAGAGAAGTCATTGCCTAATAATACTGCAGAAGGGGCAGGAGACTGAAGGAGACTGTGATTCTCAGAGGACTGTAAATCCTCCTCACATTGTCTCTCCTCCCGTGCAGCCTCCCTTCAAGGCTCTGACCAATCTGCACTGGGCTTCTGTTCAGAGCCATGACTGAGACAGCTGGAAGGCAGATGAAGATTTTTCACCCTGATGCCTTAAATGGCTCCCTAGAAACAGAGACTAGACAGGAATAAAGGAGTAAAGGAGGGATTGATTGGAAAGGCCTTCAGAGGTACACTCTGGGCTCCAGAGGCTCCTGCCTCAGTGCATCCCAACATGGACAAGGACAGCTCCCGAGTTCTTCCCACTTGGATCTCAGCATCAATTCCCCAAGCAGAAGCCAGGCAAGGATGGAATTTGCCCAAGCTTGCCCCCCTGTCCCCAAGATTGTGGTTTGCAGTTGTTGGGCCTAGGAGGGTCTGGGTGTCCTTGGAGAGCTGGAGAGGCTTTGTTGTGTGTGTGTGAGCATGAGAGAACAGCACTGAACGAGCTCCAGGGAACTGCAGAGTGACACTGGGCAGGGCAGGGGTTGGAAAAATATAAAAGGCATCAACTCCACCTTCCAAAGCACTCACCATGCTGCCTCTGCTTCCCTAACCAGCCTTTGCAGGATCAGGAAGTGCATCCTAAGTGGATAGGATACCTATCAATCAGTCAAACACCACAAACTCTGGGGGAATGGATTTGAAAAGGGGGAGGTCTCCATTACATGTGTTCTGTTCTGTCCTTCAGCATATTCTTGCAGCTTGAGTGTAACACTCTTAAGCCAGACTGCAGTTATTTTGCATTCAGCCAACATTTATTTTCTTCACATCTATAAAATGTAGAATCACGTATTCCTTTGCTCTTGATAATTAATGAATGAGGAAATGAAAACTACATTTGTATTTATAACATATGCTACTCCTACTAAGTTCAGCAAAATTAGTGGGGTGGATCACTTGTCTAAGCTGTTAGAAAGTGTGTGGAAAGCCTTTCCCATCTCCAGTGTGCATCTGCATATGTAATAATTCCTCAGTCAGTGACAAATGTGTCTGATAGCTCTGGATGCACCTCTGTAGCCATCTGTTCTCCTTTTAGGATATTTTCTTTGCTTCATTCGATGAACTATTACAAAGACTTATACCCTCTCTTCATCTGTGCAACATGGGTCACAAGTGCTTGAGGCTGGAGAAGCACTGCAGAGGGGAAGGGTCAAAGAATGGCATGAGAAAACTTCTGTTGTGCCCACAATGCAGAGACGGTGTGTTCTATACCTGACAGGAGACCATGTCAAGGACAACTGTGTGTGAGGATGAATTCCAAATCGTTTTCAGGAAGGCTGAATCCAAGTTCAAGTGGGTCTCAGTCCTGTGTTTAACTGGGAAATTGAAAATCTCACTTTCAGAGAGGCTGAGTTCCTGTTCAGGTGGGTCTCAGTCCTGTGTTTAACTGGGAAATTGGGCACCTCATGTCCTGACATGTGCAGGGAAAAGTGAAGATTCTGGTGTACAATGTGCAGCTTCATGGGCTACAGTCCATCTGCCTCCAGGATATGGCACTGGAACAATGACTGGAAATGCAAAAGGTGCTTTATGGACTGGCACTCAGGGCTTTCTGACCTCTCTGTAAACTACAATTTACATGCCTGATTGTATTAATTTCAAGAACATTTTTGCTGCTGTTTTTCTATGAGCAAGGAAAAAGGCTCTGGTTTTAAGTTGTGCTTTGACAGACTAAGATTGAGTGACAAGATTTAAGAGCTCAAAATTGCCTGTGCACAGCTTTTCTTCCTGCAGTACTATTTGTCTCTAAAGAGCTTAAATCTTTGAAATGCAAATATACATTGGAGTACTTTATGAATTTATGAGTAAGGAAAAATGGATGCATCTCGGTTGCAGCAGGAAAAAGCAGGTATTTCACACAAATGGCATATTTTAAAGCTAATAAATCGTTTTTCTGACCTACTTCCCCTCCTAATCCCAATTTATACAAGTAACTGGCACTGCATGCAAACTTATGATGGGAAAAAACAACACTACATTTCTGTCATGAGATCAGAAGATTTCAAGAGAGGGGTTAAAACCATTCCTCACACGTTGCTTTAGATGCAACACTGACATCCTTCCTTTCTTCTTGCACGACACAAGCTTTTCAGATGGCTGCAGATGCTGTTTAACTCTCCTTTCCATTAATGCTATGTAAAGCCCACATAGGCAGTCTCAGCTCTCTTACTCTGGCTTTTCTCTGGGGTCCCAGGTATCATCAAATTCAGATCCTTCTGGGACCTCCTCTGTATTCCAAATGGTTTTCTTGTTTTCAGATTTCACATGAAAAGTACCTGTAAGTGCAGGAGAAAAATCACACTGACACATTTTGAAATGTCTCTGTTTCTTAAGGTTTGCTGAAAGCTTAGAATATTTTTCAAGAATGAAAAAAAGAAAAAATAAAAGAAAATCCATTTCTAAAGCCTGGAAAATTATTTCTAGGCTTTAGGAAAATCTTTGCATTAAAAGCATTCTAGGTAATGATTACAGTCTCTTCACCTCACTTTCTTATGAATGAGGATTTGCAGAGGGAGGATGTTTTCCTTTCACTTAAATCTCCTTTACCCAACCTTTATTTCCTGGAAATCCTCCTTTCTGGCATAAAATATCTAGCACTTCAAAATGGGTTAAGTGTAGAAGGATGAAATACTAATCTTCCACAAGCCCTCTGACATGAGATTTTCAGTGAGCAGAGTCATTCACAAGAGGACCACCTCCTCACATAGAAATCCAGTTCTTCCCATTAATTATTGGGCACAGTCCAGACACATGTGTGATTAAGACACATGAATGTTTATGGGCAAAATAGTATGGTTTATGTCTGTCCTGCACTGAAAAATATTCTTTTAGTAAGCTCGTAAATGTGAAACTTGAAGTTTTTTAGAGTAGAATCTCTGGTTATTGTTGGAATCCCAAACAAAAATAATCTGTTCTATTTGCCACAGTTCCTTCCCTGCAAAACTCACCCTGGCCTTTGATGGCCTTTTTTACAGATCATAACTAAGCTGCTCAGTAATGTGACAGTGTTACCTCCAAAAAAACTTAATATTAACTTTGCCAAGACTTTACCAAAACTGAATTTCTGTCTTATAGGGAGCTTTTCCTACTCAGTTATGATCCCTGCAGCCCCCGACCAGGGGGGCTGTTATCATCACCACTGGAGACTGCTCTGGCATTACCCTTTCTGCTTCTCTTTGCATGTTTTACAGTTAAGCTTTCAGGAAAGGAATAATTTTACAGTGTAATTGTAAGAAAGGTCATGCTGTGCCCATCTCAAAGGCCAGTGACCACTCTTTGATTGCAGCAAACCCTTCAGTGGTGTCTTACTGCAGCTGTTACAGTCTGCTGACATGAGGCTGGATGCCAAAACATACAAACAGTCCTCCTTACTGGTGGTCTCTTTCTTTACTGGTCCAACACTCCCAGGAGTCATGGCACCAACAGAACAGCATGGCTGCAAAGAAAGGGAAAATGATCTCAAATCAATTGTCATAGAGCCAAGCTTGGTTACAACCATGTCAGTAAATATAATACATTATCTGAGGTCAAACAAATCCCTGATAAAACCGAAAAAGTATTATTATTTCATGACTGAACCACTGAATGTTCTCTCTTCCTTACTCTCACACAGCAGAAAGTGACCTTGACACCCTGGGTTTAAGCAGCACTCACAGAAGCCCAGTAATGCAGACAGATGTGCTTTGTGAGTTTTGGTTTCCATGGCATTTTGGCAAAATTTCCTTGCTTTGCCTGCCATGAAAATATTACAGGAAACCAAGGGTGCTACATGAAAGCCCCATCACAGCATTTGGATTCCTTTTTACAGTAGAGATCATGAGGCAACAGCGTTTCCCTCTAATTATGAATCAATTTAGTGCTAATAGGCCAATGTGAGGCATTTCTCTATATAGGAAGATTCCTTGGTTGGATAAAAGTGCTTCATATGCACAGAGCATTAAATTAAATCAAAATAAAGATTTCAATTTACCCAGATTGACTCAGACTTAATTGACATCCCTTGTGGCAATTTTTCATTTCTGTCTCTGAAGTGTCATTCATTTTATTAATAAGATGTAAACAAATTCTTTTAAAATTAGGATGTTTACTGCAGAGATGTACAGCAATAATGCTGGGTTTAGAAGGCAGGCATTAAACAGCTGGAGGATAGTTGGAGTGTGAAGGACCACATCTATAACCCACTGAAAGAAAACTTCAAGGGATATGTACCCCTTTTCCCCAAATTATTACTTGTATTGCCATTATTGGGGCTGGTCAGCTCTTTGTTGAAGAGGGATTTGGAGGAACACTGAGGCCTTTGCCATTTTTTGTTATCTGGTTTCTTTTTTTTTTTTTTTGCTATCCATGTCATAATATGATCTGTTAAAAATCCTAAGTGACTTGGCAAAGTTTTGAGCTTTCACAGAAGCCTTCTACGTTGTTGGCACCTTTGGGGCTCCTGGGATTATTTCTTCCCAGCACACAGGCAGGCCTAGATAAAAGCAGTGGTTGCATGTTGCAGGAATAATGCATGTTCTCCAAGCACTGCTCCTGAGGTAAATTGATATCAAATACATTCAGATATTTCTCTCATTATTCCTTCAGACTGTGCACCTTAGAATGGCTTTTCACCTTTCCCTATTTTACGACCACCAAAATACCTATTGTACATCAGTGATCAGTTATCTCCATGGTTCTTCAATGCCTGACACTCACTCAGTTGCCTCTGGATATTTTGGTCCTTACTCAGAAGCTGAGCAGCAAATTTTCCCCCTCATATTAAGTATCTGCTGTAATTGCCTTCACTCTCCAGCAGAGTTCAAGGAAAAGTAGGGGGAAGCCAGAAGTATCTAAGACTCTTTCAACTACATGTTCTCATTTCCTTCAGGCTGAAAAATTAAACCTCCCTCATATGCTGTGCTCACTCTGTCTCCCTGTTTTCCTGGGGCATCTTGCTCATTCTGTCCCTCAAAAGCTTGTTACTCTGAAAGTATTCTCTAGCTCTTTCAGTCAGCCCAAAACCTTCTAAGGTTTTCATTCTGTTTTTACTCACTCTGGAGAAAGAGAGATTTGCTTCTTTTTGATTAACTATGGTTAATCCTATGGTACAATACATAAAAGAAGCAGCAATTCTTATGAAAGGCTCACCACATCATCATCATCATCATCATCATCCTCTTCTTGAGCACCATGCAGCAGTTTGGCAAGGCTCTGCAGAGAAGAGCCTGAGAACACACTGTCCATATCCATACCCACTGCTCACCTGTGCAGAAACAAACGAGTGACAGATGAAGCAGGAACCAAATGTGCTTTGAACAGCCTGTAAAGCACAATTTTCCTGCTGTGTGTTTGCGAAGGAAAGGTTTAGCCAAGTTCTTGTATGCGTGATGTCAAAACATGTAAAATGGAACATAAAATCATAGAATATGCTGAGCTGGAAGGGACCCATCAGGATCAGCAAGACCAACTCCAGGCCCTATGCAGGACACCCCAAGAGTCCCACCAAGTGCCTGGGAGCGTTGTCCAAATGCTCTTTGCAATATGTCAGCCTTGGGGCTGTGACCACTTCCCTGGGGATCCTGTTCCAGTGCCCGACCACCCTCTGGGGGAAGAACCTTACCAGATATCCAAGCTAAACGTCCCCTGAGAGAGCTCGAGCCACTCCCTCGGGTCCTGCCATCCCGAGGGAATGTTAACCAACCTTTTCCCTCTGTGCTCGACTGCGGAACTTTTGCTCAGCTGCCTTTTGTTGCAGGCACAGCTCGAGCCTTACAGTGACTGCAGCAGACGCCGTGCCACAGGTAACCTGGCAGAACTCCTCACGGGGGCTATGCCCACCCGCCAGCCTTCGGATCGCCCCAGCTCCAGGAGCAGGTGGGACCGAAGGGAACCGCAGCCACAAGGGAAAATGCTCGTCACCGCGTCCCCGCTGCCGGGCGGCTCCAACGCCGCTCTTCGGGTCTGACGTCCCCCGTCCCTCACCCCGGCCCGGTGTC
>VZTN01007975.1:685-28410 GCA_013400515.1 Erpornis zantholeuca
GAGCAATTACATTCAGCTCAAATTCCTCTTTTCAGAAGAGCAGTGCACTCTCTTCATCCTGGCACATTGTATGGTGGTGGTGCCATACAATGCTTCGAAGATGCACCCAGCCTCAGAGACACCTGTACTTTATTGATAGCTGAAAAAATCCTTGTACCCACAGCTCATATTCTCTTTCAGACTCTGCTCCAATTCACAGAACAGACTTGTTGTTGCAATCTTGTGTAGAAGTGCTCATGCTCTTTTGCAAACCACTTTGAAAAGCACAGAAGAGCAAGTGAGTCACCTGGGTGGCAGCTAGTGCTTCCAAACAGTAAGAAACAGGAAGGCTTAAGGGGAGGGAAAAGGAGCTCAAGATCATAACAACCATCTCCTGTGTCCAGAGAAATTACTACAACATCCCTTTCTAAGCTTGCCTGGAAAAGCAGAGAATAGCTCACCTCTGCCCCAGCCATCAGAGAGATGTGCACAGAACCTTAAAATACATTATTTTTTCCAAAAGGCAAAAAGTTCCCCTCAGTCCTTTTTCAAGTCCTAATATTCCACCTGGAGTAAGTACTATGTAGTATCCTTATCCCTCATCCTACTCCTGCACTAGGCAAACTGTGTTGCCACTGATGTGTTGTGAGAACTTGCAAGGACTGGGTATGAGGAAAGTCAAAGGGCTAGACAAGAGTATGATACAAATGTGATCTTACCATTCTTCACTGTTCTTAGTCTTTCACTTTGATTTGTCATCCTCCTTCCTTTTTTCCTTCCTCAGCTACAGCTTTCTGTCTCAATGCTGTAAATTCTTTTCTTGGTTTCATTACCAATAGAGGTTTGCTTATAAATGCATTAAGTGTCTTAAGAAGTTTCGTCACAAGGTGTGGAAAAGAGCACTTTGTTTTGTCATGGAAGTAGCAGCACTGTGCACTGGTATCTGATGCCATGACATTTAAATAACAGGTGTGCCTCTATTCTTTAATTCATTGTCTTCCACTTTTCAGTGTTTTCTTTTTTCTTTTGTCTTATTTCATGTCTGAACCTGGTTCAACATCTTTGAAACTTTAAAAAGGCAGTGCCAAATTCTACTCTAATAAATGACTGGTTGCAAGTAAGTAATGACATACTTAGTTTTTGCTTCATTAGGAGTTTACTAGAAATGCTGTTACCACTGATGGTGCCATCATGGGACAACGAAAGACTTTTATGAGAAAAGAATACAAGAAGAGTTGGTCCTACACAAAAAAATATTAACAAGTATTTTTATTGTATTATCATTAACAAATGGAAGTGGAAGATAAATGCAGTGGTGTATTCGCCAAATGGAAAAATACCAACACGGTTAAAGGGGAAAAATAATTTTTGGATTTCTGACAAGATTTTACAATTAGCAAAGAAATGTGAAATTAAATTAAATAACACACAAAACCCAGGCAATTTTGCTGGTTTTGCCCTTATTGTTTATTCTTCCTAATAGTCCCGTTTACTTGTTTTTTGCCTCTTTTGATCTGACTCAATGGAGTTGCCACCCCTTCTCTGGCTTTCATTGTAATCTCATACTTGGCCAAAGAACAGAGGAAATGAACAAAGCTGTTGATATGTAAATAACAGCTTTGAAGATAGAAGTACCAGATTGTTCCTAAAGAGAAAAATGCAATTGCATTTTTTTTAGCAGATTTAAAAAAAGTCCTGATGTATTATTCAAATGGTGCCTGAAATCAAGGATTCCATTATCTCTGAAGAATAATCATTTCAGTCAAACCAGGTATTTCCAGAGAGCCAAGAAAATTGTATTAAGAGTTCAAAATGTTACATTCTAAATGTTGTTGACAAAATTGCTTATTTCAACCCTATTTCACTTTCCATGTATCACATTTTGTGTACCTTCTAGCAGGACATTTTAAGAGATGGGTTGATTTTCCCCTGCATAAAAGTAACTGAGGGCCAAATTCTGATGCCTCAGCTCCTGTACGTGGTATCTGAATCACAGAGTCACAGAGCTGGAAGGGACCTCTGGAGGTCACCTGGTCCAACCTCCCCTCCTCAAGTAGGACCAGCTGCCCAGAACCATGTCCAGAAGGATTTTGAAGATCTTAAGGATGAGGAATCCACCACCTTCTTGGGCAACCTGTGCCAGTGCTCCTTCAGCCTCACAGTGTAAAAGTGTTTCCTGATGCTCAGAGGCAACTTTCTGTATTTCAGTTTGTGCCCTGGTATGGTTTCTCTGACCCCAGAGAATAATAGATAAAGAGATAAACAGACACCAAAACTCACTGAAAACAAGTCAGTGACTTCACTATTTCTGGGCTTCTTTAGAAGGAAAAAATTAGGTTCATTTTCCTGTAACTACTATTGTAGTTTGCATTGTTAAGGGCATATTTCTGCATGAAGTGTGTTCATAAAATGATTTATAGGGCTTTCACTATTCAGTGAGTTACCCTAATGCTTTAGTCCAAACGTGTAGTTGGTGGCATGTGGATAATTTGCAGATTATGTGTTGCACATGCACAAATATGATAGAATGAACTTTAATAATTCAAAAGGGCTTGATGCAAAATAGCCTCAGAAAGGAGCAATTGGTGCCGAGGCATTGCCTCAGATTACCCCAGGAGAGCCTTACTGACTGTCCTGAATAAATGGGATTCAGAAATTATTTTTTTGAACTACCAAAAATGAATAGTGTCCTCTTTTTAAGTCTTGATACCCAATAGTGAATGAGTGGAAGTGAGCATATCTGCCCCATCTGTTGTCTACGAGCTACAGAAGGTATCTTCATGTGTTTAAGTGTGTGTGTCAAAAACTCCTTCTCTGTGTTCAGAAACAGTTACATTTTTACTTTTTGGAGAAAGCCATGTGGAAACTCAGGAAAATCTCAGCTGAAGTTCAGGTAGTTCAGGAATTATGTAGTGGCCTCTGCTAAACAGCCCAGTTTGCCTCTTCTTCAGGACACTTCGATGTGGACAGTTTGATCTGTTATTGATTCTGTCCACATTCTGAAAACTGGCAAAGTGATGCTGACTTCTGCTTTCCAAAAGGTTACAGTTCTGCGTGTGCGTGATGATAAATGATGGGTGATAGCACTACCATTAGCAAATAGTCAAGGTGTCCAATGGAGAAAAGTCAATGAAAGTAAATAGCTCATATTGCCTGATTAAGTTGGCCCCAATTCAGAATTAAAGGGACATAAAATTACCTGCTCTTACCTGGCTTGTAGGCTTATTAACTACACTAGGTAAATATGCAGATATAGAAAAGACAAGCTCTACATTGCTTGAAGTCTGATTTTTCTTGTTCTTTAGTGACTATCAGCAATATAAGTTGGTTTGGTTTTTTTTCCCACAATGTTCTTTTTAATAGGAAAATAAGGTATCTTTGTAGTCCTCAGTATGAGCAGGTGAAGAGAATGGAGGTTCAGGAAGTTTTTCCAAAAAAGATGTGGTGAATTGGAAAGACTTATAAGCAAAAAAAAGAAAGACTGAATGAGAGAGTCCAAGAAAGCGAACAAAAATGGTAGCGCAGGGGCACAGGGTCATGTGGGAGTACCCGGCTACCAGGTTGACCCTGAAAAGTTAAAAGTAAGAGCTCCTTTTTACCCTTGGATCCATAGACATAGGGGCATGGGAATATCTGCAGTCTAAGAATGAAAGGAACCTTGTGCAGGTAGGATCCAGCTAGGTTTGATACCCAAGGTTCACTGTTTATCAGTGGGACGATGAGCAGAAAGATGATTAGAGTGATGGAGCACCTCTCCTAGGAGGGAAGGCTAAGAGACTTGGGATAGTTGAGCCTGGTGAAGAGAAGACTTTGGGGTGACCTGATTGCTGCCTTCCAGTACTGGAAGAAAGCATACAAGGAAAGATGGAGGGAGACCTTTTACAAGTGCATATAGTGATATATATGTCTATATAGGACAAGGAGGAATACCTTTAAACTTTAGATTAGATATTAGAAATTAGATGTAGAAATTAGAGTAGATATAGAAATTTTTTACTGTGAGGGTGGTGAGGAACTGGAACAGTTTACCAAGAGAAATTGTGGATGTCCCATCTCTGAAAATGTTCAAGGCCAGATTGGATAGGGCTTTAAGCAACCTGGTCTAGTGGGAGGTGTCCCTGCCTGTGGCAGGTGGGTTCAAACTGGGTGATCTTTAAGGTCCCTTCCAACCCAAACCATTCCGTGATTCGTGAAGTGATCAAGGTTTTTTTCCGTCTGGCATGTCCATCACTGGCATCCAAGCTGTCCTCTTAGGCACTGCAGAGATTTCCATTCCACTGTGGACTTCCTTGGCCCTCTATATCCATCCCCTGAAGCAGCTCAGGAGGCTCCATCTCAATGCAAGGGACAAGGGCAAGGTGGAAACTTCCATATGTGTGTTCTGCAAGAGACTGTTTGCACCAGAGCACTAGATTGCACTTCTGTCTGAAGCTGCAAAACTTTGTGCTCAAGTGCCAGGCTGAATCATTCCCCTGAAATGAATTCTCCATGTGAGGCAATTCAGCAACTCTCTAGTGAGGTGTTGGGTTTTCTCATCTTGTCCTTGTGCTGTAAAAATGCCCTTGGCCACTACCAAGCAGCTTAGAAATGAGACAAAGGAGAAAACCACTTCTCACAGTGTTTGTTTGACTGAAACTGGAATTAAAAGCTATTCTTCTCACCTCACAACCTCTCTATTGTATCCAAGTATGGGATAAGAAAAAAGTATACGAAGTCTACACTCTTCAGTGATAAAAAAAAAGGTGAGGTTTGAGAAATTTAATGTGTGCACTTTCTTCTACAATGAGTTAAAAAACGCTTAAATCTCTGGCCTCTAAACTCATTCACTCACTCCTAGGGAAAAAAAAAAATCATGGCATATGCTAGCAATAATCCTGTTTACCTCTGAGTAGACTGGAAGATTAAAGTTTCTGCCAATCTATTGAGTGAACAGTCAGGCTGCAGCACTCTTTATTACGAGGCAATCAGAGCTCACTTTTAATTAAAGCACAACGTGGGCAAATAACTTATGGAGACTGTTATTAGTAACACATCAGATCGCCCCAGAAACTGCACAAATTTAACCTGAAAAAACAGTGGTTTAATTAAACAGTAACTCTACAACTTGAGGCATATTGTGGATGCCTACATATGCCTGTGGATGCATAAAACAAAAGAATCTTGGTTCTGATGAGGCCTTCCATGCTACTATGAGGCCTTCCATGCTATTACTATGAATAACATTTTGCATGTATTTGTTTTGATTCACCCCAATGCAATCTCTCCTATGGAAGCTGGGGTCCAGAATATCACCCATTAGCACCAACATGATAATATAATAATGCACAGAGTATACAGTCATTTGCAGTGAAGGATCTCAAAATATTTAAAAGGTGTTCATTGGAAGCCTTTACATGTTTTTAACTGTGTATCTGTAGCAGTACATCTGTGAGATTTTGTATCCTTGCTTAAATGGATTTTCTAGTGTATCTATCATTGGTTAACTGGGTTAATTAAGAGAAAAATGTCTAAGATTCTAAACATTATATTTATGCTCTGAATTAAAATCTTTCACAAAAAAATCCTTGCAAGGACCAAAAATGGCACCTCTTATTTATTTATCCTGATTTTAATAACTGGAAAAAAGAAAAAAAAAGGTGAAAGCCACTAGTGCCACTCAGCGTTTGAAGGGAGCCTTCTGCGAACCTTGCTCTTAAAAAAGCCATGATAGTAGGAAGCAACTATAATTTGGCTATGAATCACAGAACTATTCACAGGAAAACTCTTAGCAAAGACAAAGGCTGTGCTGCCCATTATAAACCCATGAATTGCCTTCAGATAAATGCAGCTTGTCCTTCGATGTAAAGCTACTCATCGCAACCCAGCCAGCAGTCTCCATTGTTCACCCTAATGAAAATGCACTCTGGAACAGAGAAAATGTCTAATTCATTACAGCAGAGACTAATTTTTTCCACCAACTGCTTTGTACTGAAAAATTTAAAAATCCCCAGTGAAGGCAGAAACAGACTTTATTTTTTTTTTTCCCCACCAAATTTAACCTTTATTTGCAAATGGCAAAAACTCCTTTTTCTTTAAAAAAATAAATAATAATGGTGTTCCTTTTTTGTGTGTTTAGCAGAAAGGTAAATCTCAAAGAGCTTTCCTCTATACTGCCTTTAGAAAGAATCTCTTCTTTCTGGCTTTTATGCGTCTACAGAGGCTTTGAACAAGAGGAAGCAATTTCTTTGGCTACATTTATCTTCTTCCAGACTCCTTTCAATTAATATTTGTCTAATATTTGTTAATTGCTACTAAAGATGCTGTATCAGGTAATGCATTTAATTTACCTACTGAGCTTGGAACTGCAGGATAGAAAGTGTATCTATGGATATGCCACTGTAGAGTAGCAACAATAGCTTTGGGCTACAGCTGCTAAAAATAACTTGCTCTGTGCTGCAACTCAGGTATGAGAGATTCAGACCATTCATAAGAACTGCAATTAAAAGCATCAAATGGAATGGAAATACCCTCCTCCATCACTCTGAAAATTCCTTTTTGATGAGTCTGTGCAGTGGTGGAGTTTTCCTCTTGCTTTGCGTGTTTACTGTTTTATGAAAAGCAAGGTATTTCATTTGATTTCTTTGCTGGGAACCAGTAGTTTTAGAGTAGAAAAAGAGAAGTGGGCATAATTTTAATTTCATACAGACAATACAGCAATGGAGAAAAAAGGACAATTTTTCAAGGACAAGCAATGTTAAGACTGCTGGCAATTTTTAAAAAGGCAATTAAAACAGTAGTCTTCATAATAAATAAAACCCCTTCATCATTTAAATAAAACGTGGCCTCCCGCATACATTTAATTAGCATATTTTCCTTCGCATAGTCTCTGTGGGCATGGTTGACCTACTCTTACCAAAGCACACATCCTTGAAAAACAATCCCACTGAAGTTGAAGAGATTGATCATGCAAATAAATCTCTCAGCACCTGGGCCTCAGAACAAACACTGCACAGTGACAGTCAGAGGAAGAGCTGAAACCCTGCCTGGCAGACTTGCTGGGAAACTTGCTGTCAGGGAACCAAGCAAAAGCAGAGGCAGCAACTTGTACCACACACTGGGATGGCTCAGGGGATGGGGAAGGGGCTCTTTTCCTCAGCTTCCTTCTTCCTCAAAAAGCCATCCTGAAAGGCATGTGGTTGGTGCACTTGGAGCAGCTTCTGACTCGTAGCAGCTTTGGCTACTGACTTTCCAAGGAGAGGTGGACAGAGCCCTTTTCCTGCATGCCCGGCCCTTTTCCTATCAGCTGACCAGCACAGGCTGTCCAGCCACCTCTCTCCTGCCTAGGCTACAGGCCACTGCCTTGAGATGGAAGGAAGGGGCTTGTATTAGCTCCAGCAGGGCATGATTTATTTGCTCCAGTACTCAGGCTCCTCTTTACCTGTTTTACCTGTGCTTTGTCCCTTTTCTGCTACTCACAAAGGGGACAGAGCACCTGGATAAAGGTGGCAGCTGTTGTTCTGCTGTTTTCTTCCTCAGGATATCCATTCTGGGTTAGGGGAAGGGATCTTCTCTGCTCTGTGTTAAGCAGCAGCAGCACAGACAAATCTCAACTGTCCCATCAATACCAGTGATATAATCAGGACTGAGAGTGACAATAAAACAATTGTTTTTTCTTTGTTCCAGCTGGAACAAACTGAACAACATCTTTCCCAACCCTTAGGTTTCTTCTGCCAAAGTAAAACAAAACAGCTTCCTTATCAACATGTTTTTGGGTCAAAACATCTCTTCAGTCTGAAACAAAATGTTCCATCCTGTGGCAGACACAAAAAACAAGAGGGAATGAAGGACTGGCTGCACCTCCACCACTGCTTCTTTCTTCCAGAATCATCAGTGATGGCGACACTTCTGGGACCTAAACTCCAAGCTCTAGACCCAGATCTGACAGAAGGGGTTCCAATCTACACCCCTTGTGAAATGACACAGCTATGACATGACACTGTGTCATGCCATTCTCCTGCCCTTGACAGTGAATGCTTTAGTATCTATTAAAAATGTGTTTCATATAGGTAAATATTGAGGAAACATATGTTGGGATTTTTTTTTATCATGATGATTAAAGCACTGTTGAGACAAGAGAATTATAGTTCAAATCAATACAGGCAGCAATGAACACAGTTCTCCTACATTTTGCTTGACAACATTAATCACTGGACACTGAAAAAGCAGAAGGGACATTGACTGTCCCTCCATTAAGATATGATGACTCCTCAACAGCCTAACATATTTACAACTGAAAGGAGTTGGCAAATTTGATCCAAGTCCATGTAGATTTTGAGCTGTACAAAACCACGGTTTGGCAAATTTTCTATTTGTACTGCTTGTAAATTTAAATCCTGTTTTGCTATACTGTTGTGAAAGAACAATGACTTATAAGGAGTCATGCAAAAAATAAGCTGTATATTTATTCATATTTTTGTGAAAACTGAGTGCATTTTGCATGTGAAATATTTCCTGTGTTAAATTCATTCTCAGTGCTGTTTTCCATACTAATCAGTACCCAGTATATTCAGCATATTCAGACTGATATATCAGGATGATAGTGGTTTAGTACAACTACTAAATTATTCATGTGAAAACATATGCTGCACTAACACTGCCAAAGTGTTTATAAGCAATATGTCTAGGGAAAAAAAAAAGAAGATAAAAGAATAATCCACAGATTAAAAACAAGACATCTTGCAAAATTATCATTAATAAGATGTAATAGTACGCTAAGGAAAATTTCTGATTACACCAAAATAGGAGGTAATGTCCATTAGGTAAGAATTAAAATATCACATTGGAAAGAGTGCTGTTAAACATGGATTGGACAAAAGGGAATATGGCAAAGCTGAGGGCTATGTTCACAAATTGTCTATATGGTCAAATGAAACAAGGGTCAGGTAGAAGAGCCTGTGGTATTTACAAGTAAGAAACAGTCAGTGGGCAGAAGCAGTGACACTAGCAACAAAGGGACACATTTAGGCTTGCATCCTAAGCCAGGGAAAGCACCAAAACCACAGATCCATGCAGTGTCTGGCCAGTGTGCTAGGATCTGAACACAGTGCCCTTTCTGACAATGGCATTGCTGTCACAGGACAAACAGACTCCCTTGCAGATGGCACTATGCAGCCATAAGTTTCCTGCCCAGGAACAGTTCTTAGACAGACATATATTAACTTCCAAAGGAAAAGCACTGCCAGGGTCATCTGTTTTTCACAGCTATCATATAGTCGGGGATAACATCTGAGAGTATTTTGTGTTATTTCTAAACTCTCCAATCCATCTTTTACAAGAACTTTTAAGGTCAGCAGAGAGCAACACGTGCAGCAAACAGATTTACTGGGCAGATTAGCTAAGTGACCTCATAAAGCGAACAAAGCATGCTGCTCTTTCAATCAGCATCTTTTTAAATCTGTTAACTAACACTGAAATATTTGCTTTGACACAAGAGTTTGCTGCAAATGTTTCCATGGTAATTCTTGGCCTCTCAACTGTGGGGACAATTTCAGCTAACTCCAGCAGACAGAATGGGCTTAAGGATATCTTCCCAGATAGCCTTCAGACTATTTTCTGCTCAGACGCTGGGAAGAGCCACAGTAGAGATGTGCTGAGTGTGGTCAGCACCCTCAGCAGGCTGTGAGCCCCAGGATGATCTTTGGTGTTAAGGGCAACGGGTGCAAATGTTCCTTCCTGCTGGTAAATCTCTCCCCAAATTGAGATTAAAGACAGGAGACGCAGGATGGTGTTTCTCCCAGATCTTCCTGAACTCTTCCTGTAGCTGTAGCACAGCTCTAACTCAGCACAGCTCTTGGATGGCTCTCTGCTACAGACAGCAGGAGGACGTCAGGCCAAGCGAGCAAAATCCTTTCTTCTAATCACTGACTGCCATCTGATCCTACAATGAAAATTCTTGTCCACCTTTCTAAACAGCTGAACTGCATTTACTTGTGTTGTTCCTTCTGTTGCCTTTCCCTCATCTTAAAATTAAAACCAAAACATGGTTTATGGGGAAAAGGGTTTTTTACCTCGGTATTTATTTCAGGATCCTGGGATGCAGCATTTCGTCCAGGTGGAATGCCCTGAAAATGCACACACCATCCCCCACACACTGAAATACACACAATTATAGGCCTTGCAAATTAGCATATTTATCAAAGATTCCCCCATGAGAGGCTCAAGTGAACTCCCCATTCTGAGGAACCTTTTCCCCTGGATGGACCTATCTTAGTTTACAAAAATATGTTCTGGAGAGGACCTTGGTGTCTGGGGCTTCCAGGATGTTTGGTCTTCTGGCCTAACAGTAAAGTGGGTCTCAGGATTGGAAAATTACAAGTATGTAGGCTAAAAGCACTAAGAATACATAAAACTATGTAAAATGGTGAATAACAGGGATATAAAAGAAAAGGCAAAAAATCATCCTTGCATCACTTTCAAAACCTTTAAAGTACAGCTACATACAAATAACATCTGGATGCTGGTTTGTGCAACTAATGTGATTATATTTTATAGTGCAAACTGCATGTGGTCATGCTTTCACCTTTACCAAGAGGGTTTTGAATTTTTTTTCAGATTTCTTTTGAACTCAAATAAATTTTTGCAACTACTTATTAGGACCTGTGACTTCTGCATTCTATTGTTTTGACATTGTTCTCAAACTTATTTTGGCACTTGAGGATTGCAGAAGGAAGAGGAAAACTGTGGCTCCAGTAAGAGATTAGAGGCTTGTGAAGTTCCTTTTTTGACTGTCTCACTGTGTACCCACCACCCTCTCTTCTAAAGCAAGGGGTCATCTTTGCTATAAGGAGATATACTGGCAGAGTAGCTTGATTACAGGCAACAATACAGCACTTACTAAGTCCATGTAACACTAGAAGATAGTGCATAGATTTCCTATCATTGGGAAGAATTACATACAAATAATTCTCCAAATTACAAATTCGGGCCACTTTGTATCCTGGGCTGCATCAAAAGGAGTGTGGTCAGCAGGTCTAAGGAGGAGATTCTCCCTCTGTACTCTGCTTTTGTGAGACCCACCTGGAGTGCTGTGCAGAGTTCTGGTGTCCCCAACAAAAGAAGGACATGGAACTGTTGGAGCAAACCCAGAGGAGGGGAACAAATTTGGCCATCTTCTCTATGAGGACAGGCTGAGGAATCTGGGGCTGTTCAGCCTGGAGAAGAGAAGGTTGTGTGGAGACCTTACAGCAACTTTCCAGTATCTGAAGGGGCCCTACTGGGAAGCCAGAGAGTGACTCCTCATAAGGAACCGCAGTGATGTGACAATGAGTAATGGGTACAAACCAAAGGAGGGGAAGTTTAGGTTAGATATCAGGAAGAAATTCTTTACTGTGAGAGTGGTGAGATACTGGACAGGTTACCCATGGACGTTGTGGATGCCCCAACCCTGACAGTATTCAAAAGCAGGTTGAATCAAGCAAGGTTCATCTTTAAGGTCCACTCTAACCCCTTAACATTCTTTGAAATACATAAAAAATAGGCCTATGAATATTATGTATGTAATAACACAAGAACATAAATATTGGATCTATTTTGCAAAGAATTATGTATACTGTATATGATATTATACATCAGTAAGACATCTAAATACATGTATAAAGATATAAAAACCTGTGTATATTTATATAAAAAGATTATTAAATACTATGAAAGCAAAAATACTTGTTTGCTATAATAATGAAGAGAGCAAACACACCCTTTAATAACACCTATGATGCAGAGTGGCACAGGAAGAAGGATCCTGCTTAACAAGCCTTTGAATGTTAATGATATGAATTGTCTCTGCTGCAGCTTAGAGTGGTTTTGTAGCTGCATTTCATTGTGACACACAACACCTCTAAATTTCTATCAGCATATTTCATACTGGAGTTACTTATATGTCCATTGCTTTCTAGTGTGTAGTACTCGCTCTTTCTCTTTTAGTCTGTTATTTTGAATAGGGTGAAAGAAACTCAGAACAAAAGGCCAGGGTGAAGTCAAACAAATCTGGAGTGTGCACTGCAGAGAGCATTTCCATTCTGCTGTCACAAGGCTACTGCCAGTTAGCACAAAAGCACATTGCCTAAGCAGGCTTTACACAGGCAACCGTTCAGCTCTCACAGGTTCAAACTGCAGTTCTGTGTGATGGGATGTTTCTCTTTGTGGGGTTATTTGAGCCCTCTGCCTTTTGGCAGGATTCACTGAGAAGTGACACACAGTAAGGGATGAATCAGGAAGTCACACCAGAGCTGCCAAAAGCACAATGTGTCCTGACATATTTACCAGCCTGAGCAGAGCCACAGTGTCATCAGATGGGAGATGCTAATTGCTCTGAGTCTAACAAAGGAAGAACAAAGGAAGAAGCAGTCCCCACTTGGCTCCTCCATCCCATGGGGCTCCTCAATGCTGGTCCCTTTGTATAAGGGATATATATGCCACTTACCCTGCCAGTCCCTGGGAAAGGCACCCTGGGCCATGTGAGAGCGAGCATGCACTTGGCTGCAGTGGACTGCAGAGGAGTTTGGGGCTCTCAGGAAAAGGTGATACAGGGCAGGCCAAAACTCCCCTCACACACCTGTCACCAATGAAGCTGAATCGGGAGGTTCCCTAAATCTTACCCTTCTCTTGGATTCTTCATTCTGATGTCTTTAATTCTACTGGGAGTGAATGACTTATTATTTAATTTTGACCTTCACAGACACTCCAGAATAATGTATTTATCTGAGATATAATCAAATATGGCAACCAGCAGGACTCCCTGGTTCCCTAACATCTTTCTTTCTCTCTCTTTTTTTTTTTTTTTTTTTTTTGTTGTTGTTTCCTTTCATTCTGTAAAGAGTTTGTGTTATTTTCTTGAAACAAGGATATTTTTTCTTTTATTCATCTCCAAACATGAGCTATCACATACTAAATAAATCTTGAGTCTTAAGGTGTTAGATGAGAAAAATCTGTTGTAGGCTTCAGTACCAGATTTGTATAACTCCTACAGAATTCTTAATGTAATTGGAGGTTGACTTTTATCTCTGTTTTTAGCCTTCCTATTTAATTTGACTACTTATATAAAACAAAAATGAAACTTCCAATGATCTCAAATTGAATGTTTGAACCTTGCCATAATGCCAACATAGCTGTCTAAAATAAAGCTGAAGCACTAGAAGGAAATGGGAAAAGAAACACACACTTTAAGATGATTATACCTAGAGAAAGAGATATGAACAAAAGCAGCCAAATTTTTCAGGAAGTTATGTAGTATGAAGGGCTATTACAAACAAATGAATTGCTCCTGGTTGGAAAGAAACAAGAATGTTTCTGGTTTTGAGATGTACTATCGTTTTCTACCAGGACTATTTTAACTAGTATCTTTAAAATACAAATAATTCTTGTTTCTCCTCTGAGAAATATTTTAGTTTTGCTTTGGTCTCCTTCGTGTTTCCAAGAAAATAAAGAAATATGAAAATGCATTTAATTAACTTTTCATGTATGAAAGTTAGTGTGTATTTTCCATCAACAAAAGATAGACCAGGAATATCCACACCAAATTCCAGCCATTAATCATATTGCTTTCAATCTTTTTACCTTACAATTTATTTATTGTCTTCGATTGCGCAGAATTTTACAACAGACACATGTTTTTTCATCTACCTGCTAATTTCACACTGAGAGATTCACTACAGCAACTATAGCATCAGTTGTGTTTAATTAGAACATTCTTGTCAGCTGGGGAATGTAGGACAGAAATTATTGGGTAAGGTTTCCGTATAGAAAGTTCCTGGTGGAGATAAATGCTAATAACAATGAGAACCCAAATTCCCTCTTCTAATCCCCTCTTCCTAGGGTTGTTTACCACGGAGAAGGAACTCAGTAGTAAAACAAACAAGTGGTTGGCTGGGAAAGCACCAAGAATGCATCAATCTGAGGATGTGCCAAAGAAAGCAGAGGATTTGGATTCTTCTCTGCCAGCTCCTGAGGGCTGCTGATGTGGTCAGCAGGGTCTTGGGAGGAGTGGCTGTGTCACAGTGTCATCTGGGGTGCAGAAAACTGTGTAATCCTGAAAGAGCTGAACCTGGGAGTTCTGGGAGTTACAAATCAAAATCTGGCACATGACTCTCTGCATTAAGCTTTTTGTTGGTGCATTGTATTGCATTCCAAAACTGTTTATTAACACTGGTTAAATTATTACTGAATCACACCTGGTACTGTATTGGAAAATCTTTCAGCTTCTACTATTCACAGCCTTATGAAATCAAAATTGGTTTAACATACACACACGTGTAGGTATGTGCATGTATGGAAGTTTATACACAAAACTGCTCTCTAAGAATCCTATTTGAAGAGAAAAAAAGATTACATGTGTGGGTATGCATGCACTTGAACACATTTATGTGTTTGTAGATAACACAGTATATAATGTGTTCACAAATACAAATGAAAGACATAATTATTTCAAAAGGTTAGGATTTGCACCACATTTTGTCTTTCCCTGATGTTTGTTTTGTAACTGAGCAGTGAAGTATGGTCACAGCACTGGTTGAAAAAATCACCTCTACTTTAAAGTTGTGTTAATCTGAGAAAGTATCTAATAGTGCTTTGGAGAGATGGGGCTGCTGAGGGGAGGACCAACATGAACAGAATGGTTAGATTATGAGCAACAGAGAATTAGAGAATAACATGAACACAGAGGAACCCCTCTCCCTTTCTCAGGAGATGTTGCATCCCTCTCTGTAATGTGTGAAGCTCCCTGAATCCATGGTACTGAGAAAGGCAGATATCTCCCTGAAAATGGAGAGAGAAAAAAGAGTACAATGGAAAAGGCTTTGGTAAAAAAAACAAACAAACCCTCTGTCCCCCGAAATATCAGAACCCAAAACAATTTCATGTTTCAACAAATATCATATGTGTCCTGTCTGCCTAAGATTATTTGAGTTTTCATAAGGGATTTCATCCTTAGATGCTTCTGTTCAGATCCCTAGAAGTTCAGTCAATGTGTATTGCTACAGAACTTGGTTTAGATTCACACATAAACAGTATATAAATTCTTCAAAAAAAGGGGAAGAAAGCACCCTTACATATGACAGAAACAAGACTTAGTTATGGACTACTTCTAATATCAGATAGCAAAAACTATTAATGAATGAACACAGGGTACATTTTTTTCCCAAATCTGTAATTTCAGGGCTCTGTTTTGTCTTTGAACACAACACATGATTAATCTCAGTGTAGGATTTACAAAATCCGCTTTTAGCCATAGGATATACTCAAAAAAGAGGAAGTAAAATGTGGTTTGTGCTAAACTTAGCAGCTTTGGCAATTAATCAAGTTTATTCATTGAGTCAGTCAAGTGAAATAGTTTGCTAGATAAGTATACGAATTGTTCCTGCAATTTTGAATTCTACTACACATCCAGTCAAATGGGCTTTAGGATGAAGAAACCAGGGTGATTTATTTGTAATCCCTTTAGTTGCTTTTTTATTTGTTCTTTCAGATGGCAGAGACTAAAGGATATCATACTTACCCAAACCCTTGGATTATTTCCATGCAGAAGTTTTGACCTTAATGCTCTGTGTGTGTAATAAAATCAGATGGGTTCAAATGATCCTGGTACAGTGACGCATTTGTGATACTGTCTACTTAATTTAAGCATGCAGTTCTGCTATCTTACGCCCACTGTCTCTTTGCCAGCACATGATGGGGCTCATGTTAACCAGTAATAAAGGATGACATTATGGCAAGTCTTGTCTATCCTGGAAGCATGATGAGTAGGAGAGTGAGCTGAGCAAGCTCCCCTTCACCACCGTCAGGGTATCTTAGCTATGGTTTTATTTCAGCATCTGCCTGCAGATGTATTTCAAATAAAATTGAACATGGAAGGGAACTTTGAATCCCACATCATATATTCTTCACCATGGAGGAACCCAAATTTCAATATCCATTGGGAACAGTTTCCTACCCAATGCAATCCCTACCTTTTGCTGCTGAGATCCCAACCCCCATGGACTCATCTTTCTCATTACAACATTTAAGAGCCCTGAGCAGAAAAACCTCAAGAGATCTCTGATGAGACCACACTAAGGAAATACACAATCCCAATTGTTACAACATGCATATATTTGGGTTGTGTGTAAGGGATGAACAGAGCACCCAGGGCTTTAAAATTAAATTCATGCAGAATGGAGTATGAGCCTTTAAAGGAGGAGAGGGAACAGAAACCTGGTAAGTCCAACAAATAAAACTGGAAACAATGTTGAAGGAATATAATTTTATTCTGTATAATGCAAAGGATGAGAACGGGAATGAAAACAATTTTGAATGTTTCTATGCACTGAATGAATACCTAATATGATAATTAACTTTAAAATCTGCTTTTAGCAGAAGTAAGCAAAGACCCTCAAGTCTGAAGCAATCCCAGTCCTAGGAAGGACAAGCATCATCTCCCCATGTCTACTGCAGTGTACATGAAAAGCTATGCTACATTTTAGGTTACACTTTAGAGTAGCTTTTAAACTATTCTACAAAGCATTTCAGCATCACTGCTCATATTTCACTAAGTATGTGGGACTAGAAAATTAAAAGGTTTGCTGGAAGTCATTTCACTGGGCAGTGGTCCAGATCTTGTGCAAATGCTTTATTGGGTCTCCTCTGGTTGTGATATGATGGTAATATTGACTATCATTACTTTCTGCTGTCCTATAACTTAGTGTGCAAAGATATACTGAAAAATACATGAAATGGGTACGATCACCTCTTCACAAGGCTGAGTAGTGAGTACTTCTTTGTAAGAATGAAATAAATGGCTTGTAGTACACACAGACTGATCTAGCAGATTAACAGTTATTCAAACTTAATTATGATGTCAAAATACTCAGAGCAAGTCCAAATGCAAGAGCTGTTCAAGAGCACTACTCGTATCAGATGCAAGATGAAGACAGTCATCATGCTCTCAAACACTGGAATAAAAATATGTGGCCAGAAAATCAGAAGTAATAGCTAGCTGTGTCAAGCCTTCCAGTCTCAATGTATCTGTGCAATTCTGCCCCATCTTTGCAAATATATGAACCAGAGGTCTTTTGTTCAGTCTTGAATCCCTAATCCTCTTCTCAATTACAAGGAGTTTTCAAGAGTAGTAATTAGCTAGAACTAAGAAATATTGGACTTTGAACTCCACTGCTGAAAAATTATAAGTCATTTCTCAACACTTTGATTCTTACCCTTATTCATTTTCTTATATTGGGTCATGTTCTTTTTTGGATTACGCAACTGTATAGAGTAACTGTACATAATAATAACTGTATAGAGTGTATAGCTCACTAACACACTTCTTTTCACTTCTTCTGCTAACCCCTATATAGGCTCTTAAAGTGTTAATAATTAGGGATGTGGATCCCAACTATGCATACTAAGGCCATAAGTTTTCTTTTTAGATTCCATGCTTCTGATTAACATTTGTTTTATACCATATACCAACTTTTCCCAAGGTTATCTGCTAAAAAGCTCCTACATGTCCTACAGTTGTTCATTTCTCATGAAGCTCATTAGCAAATGCACTGTTTTAAATAACTCGTTCATTCTTCATGGAAGTTGTATGGAAATTGGACTTCACATCGTTGGAAGGTAGGAAGCATAACCACCTTTAGTTATGCTGTGGTGGGTACCTGCAGGTGGAGCAGAAAGGGCTGGTGGGGCCACTGGAATACTGGCCATTGAAGCCAGCCAGCACCATCGTCCTCTCCTGCCCACCCTCTCCCTCTCAGGGCTTGATCCTCCATTGCTGCAGGGAGACCATTAGTCCCCTCTGGACAATGCTTGTGGTATTCTGCTCTAAGGGCTGGTGTTTACACAAATGTAAGCTAGGTAACTGATTAAAAGTATTTAGGCCATCTAATTTAATAAGTTACTAAATATTACCCCAGCCCCAAGCCCAGGAAAAGAAAGCAGCTCCTTCTGAATAGAGCAGGGAAAATAATTTGCTATCTGAAGAGAGGTCAGAGCCTCATGTAAGGAAAAAATTAGATGGTTCCTGGATATCATAAAATAGCTTATCAAAACAGATCAGAGCACCATTAGGAGCTTTAGAAACCTATCCCAAAACACTGAATAATCAATAAATTCATTTATTAAATCTTCAGCTTTGGGTCTTATTTAACATACATGATCTGTGAAAAGGACAGAGACCTACAACCTCTCTTTTACTCAAGGCTTTCTTTCAGGGACGATGGATACCACCATCTGGAGAAATGCAGTAAACTAGTATATACTAGTAAGGTTATTTATAACATTCTTCTTCTAAATATTCAAAGACACAAGGTCACCCCAGATTTTCCAGTATGTTAGCATTCAAACATCCTAAATCAAGTTAATCTGTTCTATAACTTCTTTGTCTTCTTAGGGTTGCCTCAGAGAACAAAACGGTCCGCTGTAGCTTATGAAATCTTTTATAATTCAACAGTAACAGTCCTTCTTAAAAATTCTCCTAAAACATCTACATCAAATTCAAGAGGTGAAATTGTCCTAGAACAGAACCTCAGGCTATAAAAATAAATCTACAATATAATTATTTTGGGGAACAACTGGCAATTAGAAAAGACTAAATTCAAGGACAGTCAGGCACTTTGTGTCTTTGGTAAAAGTCAGAGGTATGATTTACTTTTTCTGTTTGATTAGGTCATCAGAAAAATAGCATAATTAGGAATAGTAATGAAAACTTTGACGTTCAGTAGATAACTTTCAGCCAACTTTCTCTCATAAAGAGGAAACATATGTGCCTTTCAGAAACCCATAACATAAAATATATTTCAAGTCCCATATGCTATTTTTCCTCTTTAGATCCCATCATAGAGTCTGTAACCTCTCAAAACGTTTTTTTTTCACAAATTGCTTCTTTGCATCAGTCATACTCACATTTTTTAGTCATAAATTTGCATTTTGGACATAATTTTTTTGTCAGACACGACAGGGTCATAAAATCAATTCAAATGAGCTGTGCAAAATTAACAGATGAAATGGTGTGTTAGGTTTGTTTTCACCACCATGATCATTAAGTACAAGGCTGGCTCATTATGGGAAGACAATGTTTAATCATCCTCCAAATTCTGCAGATGGATTTACGTCTGTGCATATCCCCTTCTGTGATGCTCAATAGCCAGGCACAGTCTGTTCCAACCGTCTGCAAACAGTACCCTGTTCAGCAGCCTGCTCTGGTTCAGCAGAGCATTTCAACATCTGAGTGGGTCTTGTTGGGAAAGAGGAGTTTAAGCCCATGCTTTAAGCTAACAAACCTGCACGAAGACCATCGAGACTGGCCTTGTGTAGGTGCGTTGCTGCTTTTGAGACCTGCAGTACCCCACAGGCTTCGAGGGCTAATACTAGAGATGGAACAATCTGGGAACTGCATCTTGATTAGCCAGTGCTGCTACTGCAAATGAAAGAGTGGGAAGAACAAAAAAATCTAAGAATCCCCAGAGATCTAAAAGCAAGAACAAATGTTGAATAACTGTTTTCTTTGCAAGATTAGAAGACATTCCAAGAAGAATTAAAAATATATATCAGCCTATGCTTACCATTTCCTTGTCACATTGCTGGCAACAACTTGAGGTTAAGTTATGCTTAAGGGAATATTATTTTGGTCTAATTTCTCAGCGTAATTATTTCCCTCCCAAAGGGATGACACATGGGGGAGGCACTGCGGTGCTTTGAGGTTCTTTTCCTCAAACAAGACAAACGAGCAATGACACCCAGGATTTTGCCAGTAGGACTCTGTTCCCGCCTTGCCCTTCAGGTTCTTGGCTGAAGAAATAGTGAAAACCATAACCTGGCTTCTCACAAAGAGAAGTAGCAGTGATGCTAAACCTATCACTGAAGCGACTTTTTTAAGTTTCTGCTGACATGTATCAGATTTTAATGATGACTTTAGGAAAACATACACGACTCATTGGACAAAAATTGTTGGCTAGTATAATTCTTCTGTTGCTATTGGAGGTATACAGAACATGGGGTTATTTTTCTTTATTTGACTATCTTATTTGTTTTAAAAAGATATATTTCTTTAAATTATTCAGAAAGAGTATCGCAATTAAGCTTATTCTGACTCTATCATTGCGTGCTTGACACTGATGAAATCTCTTGCACAGCTATGAAGAAGGGCAGAGCAGATGCTTGGTGTTATGGCAGAAAGAGGACATCTGATACATGGCTACCACTGTCTAGAAAGAAGTAACCAGAAAACCCAGCCTGTCCCAAGAATAGAAAACATACGACAGCAACAAGGCAAGAGACTCAGGTTTTATTTCAATCATCAGAGGGAGTCTTCAGGAAAGTGTGCTTCTCAGGTCAGTGAGGTCTAGGCAGTGGTCATATGACATTTGGGCCATGCATCAGTCAGCTGGTAACTCAAATGCTTTATAGTGGCAAAGTTATTTACTGAACGTTAATGCTTTCTTATAAAAACATTAAGATAGACCATTCTGTACATTCAGAAAAAAGAGATGATAAAAAGTGAGGTAATAGCAGTGCATGACAGAAAAAAATAATCAAATTTGGAAACACAGTGACTAAAAGTAGATGTTCTTCTGAGAACTCGCACATACCTGATCCACTGAAGGATGGATCTGACTCACCGGGAAGAACAATGACTCAGTTGTGGTACTGCATGGCCCTTTTACTGAGTATTAACAAAGAAATAAAACCTGATTCATCTTCTTACCTAGAAACTAAGGTTGTTACAGAAACTGGGCTATTGTTGTAGCTCACTGGAAACCAGGGGTATAGAACAAGCTGTAACTAGTGGCAGTAAACAAAACAAATATTGGCAGGTATGGGTAAAAGAGCAAAACTTTTTCCTAAATGGAAAGTATAGGAAAACCATTTAACAGAGGACAGCAAATAAATTATATGCTTCTATTTGTATAGTCCGAGGATGGCAGATATGGAACTTCCAAATGTAAACACAGAAATCCTATACAAATGACAATAAGATGATCCAACTGACCCTGAAACTGGTACTCTTAAGGAGACTTCTTACTCTCTAATCTTGCATAAACTTAGTGACAGAGCTATGGGGAAAAGTACCTTTCTCCTCAAATTAGTATTACAAAGTAACCAAGTTGTTTGTCTTTAATTTCTTTGTTTTTTTTTTTTTTTAATATAACCTACTGTGTATTAAAAATAGAAACCTAAATAAGATTTTTTTTTAATATTTTAACACAAATTAACATGCTTTGGCTGCTTTTTCTAAAAGGATAAATTTAAAAGAAATTATTCGAAATTTCTCCAGTTGAGCAATCTTCTAACTAGCTTGCTTTCTCATGTATTTTGTTATATTTTATATCAGGGACATTTTATATCAGGTTATTTATTATTGCATTTATTCCATATGTTATTATTAATTAATATTACATTTAAATAATTCAAATTATTTATATTTAAATTATTATTACATGTTATAATTGTTACATTTAAATCAGACTGTACAACTTAGCAGGGCCTGTACCTCTACCTATTCTGCATTTAAGAGACTTACAGATTCATAGTCATGCTCTAAACACAAATCAGCCAATATATAAATAGTGATGCATTATTATTTTATTATCATTAATAAATAATAGAAACAACAAGAAATTTTGCCTGAGTCAGAACCCCATCATTTGACTCCAAGACTGGGGTTTATGCTCTGATAGGAAGAGAACCAGTAATGATGGGATGGTGTGGGCTCAAATACGAGAGGTATCCATTTCATATTGATAAACCCATTTTTTTCCAGGAGAGCACTGAAGTATGAGAAGTAACTCAGTGGAAGAAAGCCATAGGCTCATGTATGAGCCTATGTACGTCTGTGCTGTAGGTTCATTCTTGTGGACATGCAGAAAAAGNCTACTGTGTATTAAAAATAGAAACCTAAATAAGATTTTTTTTTAATATTTTAACACAAATTAACATGCTTTGGCTGCTTTTTCTAAAAGGATAAATTTAAAAGAAATTATTCGAAATTTCTCCAGTTGAGCAATCTTCTAACTAGCTTGCTTTCTCATGTATTTTGTTATATTTTATATCAGGGACATTTTATATCAGGTTATTTATTATTGCATTTATTCCATATGTTATTATTAATTAATATTACATTTAAATAATTCAAATTATTTATATTTAAATTATTATTACATGTTATNTTATTATCATTAATAAATAATAGAAACAACAAGAAATTTTGCCTGAGTCAGAACCCCATCATTTGACTCCAAGACTGGGGTTTATGCTCTGATAGGAAGAGAACCAGTAATGATGGGATGGTGTGGGCTCAAATACGAGAGGTATCCATTTCATATTGATAAACCCATTTTTTTCCAGGAGAGCACTGAAGTATGAGAAGTAACTCAGTGGAAGAAAGCCATAGGCTCATGTATGAGCCTATGTACGTCTGTGCTGTAGGTTCATTCTTGTGGACATGCAGAAAAAGTATGACTGCAAGTTACATGGAAATAACCACACTCTTCTGCTCCATCTCCCTTACTTCCCAGGGAAATGGCAGTCTTCTAGATAGACTTGAAAGAAGTTTTTTTCATGCTGAGAACAAATTAACAAGGGTCAGACACTATTTAATAACATGGGCATCTGAGAGAAAGGTCTTGTAATTTGGCTACAAGGAGAAGTAGGGGACAGGCAACTTCTGTCTATTTTCAAGTAACTAATGAGAAAATACTAGCCACAGCACAAACTAGGAGCTGGAAAGAGGATTAATGCAATGCTTTCCAGTAGAGATGGCTCTTTTCCCCAGGCTCTAGAATTTAGAGTAACAATGATTTATTTCAATTTCTAACAATGGCAAGAGAAGGTTTCTCAGCCAAGAATCCATTTCCTCCATTGTAGTGTGCTGAAGGAGCACGCGTTGCTTCCGACGTAGCAATTGGGGATTTGTTTTGCAAATCAAGCACCAGGTTATCACGTAGGGACAATAACCAGAGTTATTTCTGAACCACCACCATATTCAATCATGGGATTTGGAGGCGTACCTACTATTGTATCAAGGCAAGAGAGCGCTGCCAACTCTATGACTACTCCAGCTGGCAGCAGCACTTCAGGGGCGGCACAGGCAGCACTTGCTGTACTTCATGCATGGAGGTGCTGCTGGGTTTTGCATACAAATCCAAAGTGTCAGGTGCTGCTGAAGGACTTAGAGGGTGAAGGTCAGATGAAGCTGCACAAGTGTGTGCCAAGGCCAAGTACCAGGTTATGTTAGGGGGCATGATTCAGCAACGCTAATTATGAAAGCCCAATGCAGATCAATCCCAAAATGTTGAAAACTCACACAGAATCTCTTAATCAGGTGTTTTATAAGGTTAAATTGCAGTGAACTGGCAAAACTTTAAAAAGCAGCTGCACAGCCTGATTCTAATAGAAATCAAGTGATGACAACTGCACTGCTGTCTGGTTTCTACAAGCAAATGTCACACTTGAGTCTCAGATGGGCTTATTTCACAGGGATAAACAGCAACTCTCTTCAGACAGCTTGTTCAATGCCTTCCTGAAGGAAATGGCTGGTCAAGTTTAAAACTGTTCTAAATATAGCAGTGCAGAAAAAGGCAAAAAAGTGAGGGGAGAAAGAACATTATGATTGTTTGTTTCCTATGACATTTCTTTTCTGGGGCTATTACCAGCATTAAATCTGCAGCGGCATCCAATGGTGTATCTCAGAAGAAATCCTCCTGCACGCTGTGGCTCTGGGACTGTCATGACAACCTGTCACCAAAATGCTGAGGGATCTGAAAGGCAAGGTTTCCTTTCAACCAGCCTTCAAGGTTCAGCCTTCCTACGCTGTTCTGCATTGTCACTAGAGGCACTGGGATCTGAATCCCTGCACTCACACTGCTTGAAAGAGGCATTGATAATTAATTTCTGCCAAGGGTTCCAAACACTATCACACTTATATTTAGCCTCTTCATTATAATGTTTTGATAGACCACATGATCTTTTAGGCAGCGAAAATAGCCATGGTTCCTCCAACTTGGATGAATGGCCCTCATTTGCCCTGTTGAACAATGCAGCTTCCTCCGCGTACCTTTTTCTGCCTCATGTGTGACTGATGCTGTCAGGCAGAGGAATGTTCCTCTTGTGCTTCACGTAAAATTAAAGGGCTTTTACAGAGGATTTCAGCTAACCTCCCACACTAAGCTGAAAATTCTGAAATAAGCTCAACTTCTACAAATCAAGAGGAATCCAGATAGGGAGCCTGTTAAACAAACACAATCCCAAGCTGAATCTGAAATGAGTTGAGGAGGGCTTTTTTCTCTTTTTTAATGATAAACAACTTCCATTGCATACTGCAAATCGACTGTCACAATAACAGATTGGGTTCTTCTGCAAGAAGCTAACTAGCTAGATGCAATAGAAGTAGACTGATTATTTGTGCATATTGCATTTTGTAATTCTTTATGTTTATGAGTTTTTAGCCTGGTACTTTGAGAGATTTGTCAATCTCTCTTGGAAAAACAATAGATGTTATATGTAATATCACATTATGCTAACAGTCAACTTTTCTTTTTGACTACTTTTCAAAAACAATTTTTTTCTCTAAAACACGAACTGAATTTTATAAATGTGGCCATTTTCTTCTTAAAAGTGGAAAATTCCTGCTGTTTTCCAAGCTTATAACTTCTAAGTCTTCCAAAGCATAATGACAGAATTATTCCACCACTGTAACAACTTAACATTATTTAATAATTTCCTGTTGATTTGGACTTGTCTGCAGCATATGGAAAAAAAAAATTGCTCCTATTCAGGATGTCTCTTTCATTTGTTTTGATGTGACTGATGTAAAAATTTTTAAATATGGAGGCTTAAAATTCAGGGAGAAGATATACAGGAACAGATTTCAATCCTTTTATTCATTGGAGTGAGCCCACTGACAATAAACTGATGTAGACAAAGCAGATGTTAGAATAGGACCTGGACTGCTGTGTTCATCAAGCACTCTGTCTCCAAAGGAGCTTCTTCAAATTTCACCTTCCACTATGAGGTGATTTTGGCCTACTGAGACTGACAGTTAATAAATGAAAATAGATAGAGAAATTAATTTGCCACATTTGAAGCTTATTTGCAATAAAGCTCAAACTACTGAAACTTCATCTGTTCTGTGGATTTCTCTTTCTCCTTTTCAGCCCTGATAGTGTCTCGGAGGGCTTTAAACTTTCCTGGAATCTTCTGCCCTCTCTGTATGAAATAACTTGCTCTAGATCTTTTGCCTCAGATGCTACTACTTCTACTCTCATGATCTGGAGCCTGTGTAAGGTCTGGCAAATGTCCAACAACGTGTCATTTGATGGATATCAACATAGGCAAAACACTAATAAGCAGTCAGGAAATGGGAATCAGGCCCTTTTGAATCCAGAATGTATCTCAAGACCTGGCTTGATTCCAGTCTAACTCTTCTTCCAAACAGATCTTCCCCCTCCTAATATGAAGCCTTTCTGTTCAGAGCTCCCATGGTTTAGTTAAGAATGAAAAGCCCCTTCTTCTAAAACCAGAAATTAAATTCTCAGTCCAGCTGAGGGTCTTGTTTGGACACTCCAAATACATAAATACATTTGGTTACATCTTGGGTACACCGTCTCCTTAGAGAAGCAGGAGATCATTTTGAGGCTTCTTTTAAAAGAGGACTGCCAACACCTTCCCCTGTTTACTGAAATGTTTGTAGGCCTTCCAGTGTGGGTGGCAGCCCAATTGTGCTAGATAGCAAGTCTTTTACAGAACTTGGCACCACTGCTACAAACATGCAGTGGTATGGAAGGAACACCAGTTAAATGTAATTCAGAAGCACTATAAATACTGTACCACATTGTTTGTAAACAAGCACCAGCAGGTAGAAAGATTGGTCTGGAAAAGTTGTTCTGGGAAATTGGTCACCAGTGAGAAGACCTGGGGAGAAATAATGTGGGTTTCTGAAGGTTTCTTATGTGTGAATGGGGTCTTTTTCAGCTTGCAACATCTCCAGTTCACCGGAACTGGACCAGAGCTGTCACCCATGCTCTCTTCACTTTCCTTAGCTGCTTTTATTCTCTGATTTCCTCCAGTTCCAGCCTTTCTGCCTCCTTTTTCCCACCACAAGGCCACTTGGCCACTCTGCCACCATTTGCTCCCTCTGCTCTTGTTCTCTCTTCATGACTCTTGGTGGACTCCATGCTGGACTTCATCTCACCTTGTCTCTGCTGAAATGTAGGGGTTTGACCTGAACTATTCATCCACAGACCCTCTGTAAGCAATGGGGAGAGGGCATGGGATAGCTAAGAGAGACAGATCTACCCAAACTCCCAAATTAAAGGCAAATGCCATCTGCAGCAGTCATGGTCCTATCACTTCTAGCTCCGCCACCTCCTAGCCCACTGCTACAAACCAACAAAAACTGGCATTGAGTGATACTCCCCTAGGAGTATCCTAGCCACTACATTTCATAAACCTCCAGGGACTCCTATTTCCTTAACAAATTTGTTCAGAATTTCTTTGCAGTGATAATGGCACTGATGGGGAAAAGGATGCAGAAAAAAGCAAATAAGCAATACAAATGCCTTTAGGCAACCCAGAAAGGGAGCATTCAATTGAATTTTACTAAGCTACTCCTTACTTAGCTCAACATTCATTGATACTTCTTCATCCATACATATAAATCTACACTTTAGATCTTCATCATCTCATATGTCAGCATTACAAGTATTTTTTTTTTCCTTCTTGACCTCTCGAGTCTCTTCTTTTCACAAGCTCTACTGCAAAGAAATGGTTTTCTTAACATTTTGAGTATGGTTGATCTGCTTTCAGCAGATATTCTCTCACTCCCCCTTCTCTAAAATATGAAGCATAATCTACTTGATGTCTTCCCCATCTACTTCTAGTCCTTTCACATATATGCTTCATGTGGTGATGCATGTAGAGCCAATGACACCTATCACATTCAGTCTGCTTTCAAAGGAGCACCTTTATCCCACATCTTTGCATTCCATCTTCAAATCCTTCCCATTCCATGGCTCTGTGGAGGCTGAAATTTCCCACACCCCCAGTCAGTGGTCCCACACCCTCAGTCTTACTGCATCCAGTGTTGGGTGACAGAAGGGAACAAAGCAAATGATCAGGTATCTAAAAAACTTAACCTATGAGGAAATATGTATTGGCTGTTCTATCTGAGAGAAGGCTGAGGGCAATTTGCATCAGATTAGTGAAACAGGTCTTTTATTATCAGCTCTCCACATCTACTGTGGAAATAACAAGAAGTAACAGACTTAAATTTCAGCAAGGAGCATGCAGGAAAATCAGAACAGATTGCCTGGGATGGCTGTGAAGATGCCAGCACTGAGGATGCCTAAGGAAAGATCAGAAGTTTGTCAGAAGCAAAGCAGGTGTATTTGATTCTGTGCCCACAGTATTCACTAAGCACTCTCTTCATGTCTATTCTACATTTTTACTCCGTGACTCAAAGATAAACATCTGTTGTGTAACTTCATTGTGCCTCTTCAAATATGCCTATACAAACCTCATTCATCATAATCCAGGAGAAAAAAGGACCAGTGCTTATCATAATTTGTGCTCTCGTCTTCTACTCCTTCAGCCATACTAACTCATACCATTTGGATCACCTCTCTCTTATCAGCTCATTGACTGTACCATCCACATTAATAAACGTGAAGTCCCCAGACCTGCACTGTAGAGTATGAATGGCATTCAGGAAAGACAGCCCTGAGTGGGATGGTAGATCACCTTGA